>JARHVA010005509.1:97500-125000 GCA_037957365.1 Torreya grandis | reverse complement strand
AAAAGTGCAATTGAAAATGCAGAATGGCAACACATGGGTGTTGAGAGATGTCATGCATGTTCCCAGCTTGAAGAGGAATTTGATTTCTAGAGGAAAGTTAGGGGATGAGGGTTGTACAGTAACTCTCACAGCTGAATCTTGGAAGGTTACCAAGGGAGCACTTGTATTGGCCAGAGGTAAGAGAGTAGGTACTCTCTATTTATGTAATTGTATTATTAATAATTCTCCTTCTGTATTATCTACTTCAGATGTGTATGCAAAGTTGTGGCACTCTAGGCTCGGCCACATGAGTGAGAAGGGAATGTCTATTCTTAAGTCAAAATGTAAGCTTTCAGATTTGAAAAACATAGATCTAGATTTTTGTGAGCACTGTATTTTTGGAAAATAGAAGAGGGTGAGTTTTCTCAAGACTAGATCAACAAAGAAGAAGCACAAATTGGAGCTTGTTCACATAGATGTGTGGGGGCCAGCTCAAGTTGTTTCTATTAGAGGATCACGGTACTATGTTTCCTTCATAGATGATGCTACAAGAAAGGCATGGGTCTATTGTATAAAGAAGAAATCTAATTTTTTTGACACTTTTAAGATTTGGAAATCTATGGTTGAGAATGAAACAAGCAGAAGATTGAAGTGCCTTAGATCTGATAATGGTGGTGAGTATTGCAGCTATAACTTTAGATGTTATTATTATATGAATGGAATACATAGGAAAAGGATGGTTCCAAGGACACCTCAACAAAATGGAGTTTCTAAAAGGATGAACAGAACATTAATGGAGTGTACAAGGTGTATGAGATTGCATGCTAGTTTGCCCTTAGAGTTTTGGGTAGAAGCTGTGGATACTGCAGTTTACCTGATTAATAGAGGACCCTCTACAGCGCTAGATGGTGGAATTATAGAAGAGGCATGGATAGGTAAAAAGGTAGATCTCTCATTTCTCAAAGTTTTTGGTTGTGAAGCCTTTGTGCACGTTGATAAAGAAAATACAAAGAAGCTGGATGCTAAGTCTATGAGGTGCACATTTATTGGCTATGGCTCTGATGATTTTAGATTTAGGTTTTGGAATCTAGTAACTAAAAAAATAATTAGGAGCCATGATGTTGTTTTCAATTAAAAAGTGATGTATAGTGATTAGCTCAAGAAGCTAAATCAATTTGGGCAGAGCAATGGAGAATTGGACGAGGTGACGATCCAAACTGAGCTCGCGGGAAAGAATAATCACAGACAGGGAAACACAGAGACCGACGTCGGTCAGAAAAGAACTGACATCAAAAATAAAGGAACTGATGTCAATCATATAGTGACCAATATCAGCCAGGAAGGAACTGACATTGGTCAGAGAGAACTGACATAGACTAGTTACAGGCCTGTAGGTGATCGAGGTCGGTCACTGTCAGAGAATTTGGGTGGACAACGTGTTGTGAATGAGTCTCAAACGCCCATCAGGAGGTCAAAAAGGGTAAGTAAACCTCTAATTCAATATTCCCCTTCATTATTCTATTTATTGCTTACTGATGGTGGAGAACCAGAGAGTTTTGATGAAGCAATACAGGTGGAATCCAAGAATCAGTGGGAGCTAGGCATGAATGAGGAGATTGATTCCTTGAGAGAACCAAACATGGGATTTGGTTGAGTTGCCAACGAGAAAGAAGACACTAAAGAACAGATGGATCTACATATTAAAGGAAGGTGAGAATGGATAGATGAGATATAAGGCCAGGTTGGTAGTGAAAGGATTTACACAAAAACTAGGTATTGATTTTGGTGAGATTTTTTCTCCTGTAGTTAAAATGACTTCTATACGGGTTGTATTGTCTTTAGTTGCTATTGAAGATTTGCATCTTGAGCAGCTTGATGTTAAGACAATGTTTCTTCATGGAGATTTGGATGAAAAAATATATATGGAACAGCCGGAAGGATTTGAGGTCAAAGGTAAAGAGAAGCTAGTGTGCAGATTGAAGAAAAGCTTGTATGGTCTCAAGCAAGATCCTAGACAATGGTATCTGAGATTTGACAGGTTTATGACTGAGCATGGCTACAGTAGGTGTCAATCTGACCATTGTGTGTATTTTAAGAGATTGGATAATGGTAGATATCTTATTCTGTTGTTGTATGTAGATGATATGTTGGTTATAGGATCACACATGCAGGATATCTCTGAGATTGAGGTGAAATTAGCTCACACATTTGCCATGAAGGATTTGGGAGTAGTAAAGAAAATCCTTGGCATGAGTATTAAGAGAGACAGGAAAAATCATAGGTTGATTTTGTCTCAAGAGGATTATGTGAACAAGGTGTTGAAATAGTTCAATATGCAGGATGCAAAACCAGTAAGCACACCTATGATTGAACATTTCAAGTTGAGTAAAGAACAATGTCCTAATTCACATGATGAGGTAGAGCACATGAGTAGAGTTCCATATGCTTCCATAGTAGGGAGCTTAATGTATGCAATGGTATATACTAGACCGGATATTGCCCAAGCAGTGGGAGTTGTAAGTATATGGCCAATCTAGGGAAAGACCACTGGAAAGCAGTTCAGTGGATTCTAAGATATCTGAGAGGGACCAGCAGTAGGTATTTGTGCTATGGTGGTTCAAATAATTCTCTACATGGATATATAGATTTAGATATGGTAGGTGATTTGGATGGTAGAAGGAGCACCACAGGATATGTTTTCACTGTTGGTGGAACGACGGTTAGCTAGATATCAAAGTTGCAAAAGGTTGTTGCCTTGTCAACTACAAAAGTAGAATATATTGCAGTCACAGAGGCTAGCAAAGAGATGATATGGATGGCACGGTTCATGGAAGAGCTAGGAAAGGAGCAAGAGAGTTTGCATATCATACAGTGACAGTCAAAGTGCAATTCATTTGGCTAAGAATTTAGCCTTTCATTCAAGAACAAAGCATATACAGCTAAGGTACCACTTCATTAGATAGGTATTAGAGGATGGTGAGTTGAAGCTGGAAAAGATCCATACAAATAAGAACCCTGCTGATATGTTAACCAAGCTGGTAACAAAGGAGAAGTTGAATCTTCATTCAACTTTTGTTGGTCTTCATGATTGAGTTTGAAGATGGAGGAGCTAGAAGATGTTGTTGTATAGGTACTGGTGCAGCTGTTTATCTCCAAGTGGGAGATTTTTGAGGTGTGGAGCTAAAAGTTTCACCAAATGAGTGAGTGCAAAAGTTGTAAGAATTACACAATCACCGATGTCGGTCAGGAGTGATCGACATCGGTCAGGAGTCGACTAGGAGATGCCGGTGTCGGTCATGGATCGGTCGACGTCGGTTACAGGCAGATAGGCAGGGACCAATGTCGGTCACCTATGCGTCCAGAATGTTATTTCTATGGACAAAATAGAATATTTGCATGGTAGGATTAAGTGTGTTAGTCTTAAGTCCACATCTCTATCTTTAGTAAGACCATTTAGAGCCCTTGATTAGGAGGTGCATCTAATGGTTGTAATTGTATGCTCATGTTTCCTAATTATTATATAATAGGATAGATCTTCATAGCTTATTTGGGTAGAATAGTACAAGAATTGTATATGTGTATCAATCCAGGTTGTTGGAATTGATTGTAATTGAGAGAGAGAACTCTTGAGGGAAAGAGATATGGAAAGAGATCTGTACATCTGAGAGGTGTGGAAGAAAAGAAGTTTCTTCAATTGTATTCCTTCTGTAAATATTTTAATACAAGTTTTTAGGGTGGTTTCTTGTATCTCTTGTTCTTTGCTATTTCTAATTCTAGTTACTTATCATTATGGTTTAATTCCGTATTTAATTGCTTTCACATAGTAATCAATATTGTTGGTTGATCCCCAACACAATAGAGATAGATTAAGGTCAAATCTATTTTGTGGTATATTTTCCACATGGTATACTTGAAATATATATAAGTATTTGGGAGATTATTTTGTCATGTTATATGAACCATTGTTTTGAAGTTGACTACTCCTTTATGTATGCTTATGCCTACACCTTAGAGGTTTATATTTTTTTCAATGGTCCATATAAACTAGGTACTTTACATGGTATTTAAAATCATGAAAATACTTTTCACATGATTATTGACATGTTTTTCACATGTGGAAATCAAAATATGGGCATGAATCATCTTATACTACTAGTGAAAGACATTGCCATAGTTTACAGACAAGAGTTCCTCAATAATGTACTTTATCTTCATGGTTTAGCTTTAAAATAAAATTTGATGGGGTTTTACACCTCTAAAAACATGATGATCATCCCCTCCATAAGTTTTATGGTATCTATTTCATATTTTGAGGGACTAAATTAGTCATATATGGCACATAGTCAGTCTCTTGTAAGTATTCATCTACAGGCAAAAGAAAAGAGGAACCTTGCACACCCATGGTGGTCAACCATAAGTTTTTTAATTCATTGAGATATATCATGATATATAAATAATGTATTTGAGATATCTAATTATAGTATGAGATTGGTTGAGATAACTATTGTCACTAAATCTTGTACCCTAAAGGAGGTTATTCAAGCCTGCTCTAAGATTTGGGAAACATTTGAATAGTTATATGTATGTGGATCTATTATAGTATAATTAGACCTCTTGGTTTAAGGGTTATGCCCCTCAATTTACATTAAAGTTTTTATCACATATATTAAGTTATTGTTTGTGGGAAAAGGGGAAAAAATAGAACATGAACTATGAGCTCAAACCGGATTGCATTTATTGTTCAAATGCAAAATGAGACATCAAACTAGTAGGGATTTTACATACATAGTGTGTAATTATAAAAAAGAGCCTAAATGGCTACTAATTATATAATTTTAGAGTGGGGAGAAAATAATGAAGTCTAAGAGTCACTAAAATACTTGTCAAGCTAAGAGGAGTTATGTTTGTAGGAGAATGATGTATGAGATATAAAATGTAAGATCTTTGTGGACACATTCCCTTAAAAGTCATTAAAATCATAAAATATGGCATATGGGTATCTTATATGTATTTTATAAATAGGATTCAACATGCATTAGATGTGTCCCTAATCATTAATATTCTTTTGGCCAAGTGTTCTCACTACTTGTAGTCACAATCACTCTTCTTTAGACTTATCTTCACACTTGGTACTAAGATACTCATCATTTACTAAAAGTAATACACATAGGTTAGGGTATGACACTTTTTAAGGGTCTTAATTCCCTTATATTCATTAGGAAAAACTTTAAATTCCTCCCAATTAGAGTTATGACCTTCTCACATGTTGATCAATTTTTGTTCACTATGTCATTCTAGATTGGGTGAAGTGAAGGTGTTAATAGATATATTTGTGAGTTTTCATGAGACATTAAATTAATATGAGTTAGGTTAGGTCCAATTCTACCTCCAAAAGTGATATTCATCTCTTTAAACCCTTATGTACCTTCAAGACATAAAAATATGTCAAGAAAAGTAGTTTTTTACCTTAACTGTATAAGTAGTGTAGAACACAATTTTATGGGAAGGATCCCTAGAGAGTTCTCTTCAATATCAATTCATCTTCCTTCTCAAACTATCCAATATGGATTCATTTTCCTCTTCATCTTTCCCATTGGATCTCTACCAAGGGTTTTGTGTATTTTTCACCCTTAAGTATTGTTCATAAAATTTTGATGTTGGAACACTAAATAAATCCCACAAGATAATTATTTGAGACCATATTAAACTTATCTTATCTCCTAAAGTTCCTTGTTAATCCTTCATATATGTGTGAGATTCTAAACTTTATTCTCAAACTCTCCTTTACATTAAGCCAAAAAATGGCTCATTCATGGCTTTCTCTAAAAATAAAAGGCTCAAGCACATCTTTTATCTCCCAATGTATATGTTCTAATTCTTTGGAATATCCACCTAGTGTCATAAAAGGAATTAGACTACTTTTAAGAAATAGGCCTAGTCAAGATCTAATAGGTATGTATACATTTATGTGGGTTTGGGACACTATGTTTAGTTTCTAGAACTTTTGGGGATTAATTATTATTGGGCCATGTATAATTCATATATCTACACCATTATTCAAGGTTTATATTACTCTCAACCCACCTTGTCATTTACTCACTAACCCTCCAGTCTTTTATCTTCATAAGAGTGACCTCTATTTGAAATATAATAGAGGGTACTTCCCATATTTCCTTAGATAAAATGATTGGTTTAGAGGATTCATTAAGTGATAAGGACCATATGTACTTAGTTTTAGGGTTTTTTCAAACACCTATCACCTCTAAACACCTTAAAACCCAATATAGACTCTTGAAGCATTGACTATGTTCATGATTAGTGTGTTAACTACAAGTTGTGTGTTATAACCAATCAATGCTCTATTTTTAAAATCTTTATATCATCTTGTGATGGAGATAATTATAAATAAGCTATTCGGCATGTCAAAATTCATTTTTTTCTTTTCCAAACTCTTAATGTAGACCCTCAATTTGGATAGGCATGGTTGATAGTCAACTTTGACTATGTTGCTTACTCAAGAAAACATTCCTATAGCTTAAATTTGCATGTTAGACCTTATTCACTACCTAAAAATCATCTTTAATTACTTTATGATCCATTCCAACTCTTTTTATCTTCTCTCATCATGCACAAAGACTTATTAAAATACTAGATAATCATATGTTAGTACACTATCACCCTACAACTCATTGTAAGAGACCATACTTGAAGAAAATGGGGATCCTATATATAACCTAAATTTTTTTAAAATGTGATACACCTCATGGAATATCTTTGGATTCTTGAAACCAACTCTAATTAACAAGTGATTATGGTTGTAAGGTTCATCTCTTAGTTCACACCATTAATCTTACCAATACTCACACTCAAAATGTAAGTGATATTTTTTTAGGGTAACGCACACCTATAAGTAGTAATTTAGGTCCATACTTGGTATTATAGCCCTTTTAATGTTCTTTATATTACTTAGTATGCTTCTCACCTCATTCAGATCACTTGACATGGTGATATGTTCTTGTTATTTTACCTTGAACTAAAAGGTCATTTGAGATTCAACATATTGTAAAAAACATTAAAAAAATGTAGTGAAATAATGCATAATTTGGGATCCATACAACACTATAATCTTAGAACCAAACATCCACCTTTTTTGGTCAAAGCATCTATCCTATGATAGGGATATATTATAGAATAATTTAGACCTATCTAGACAACATTTTACATTGTTATATGAAAGCACCAAAATTATTTAGGGATATAGTTCAGAGCTTTTAAGGAAACAAGTCCATAAAACTCATTCTTCATATATGTATATTAATCCTCAAGTCTGCCTAATACTTTATAGCTTCACCATGATTGTTATGTAACCTTGAACATTTTAAGACCTTAAGGAAGGTCGTAAAACATGTTCACACACCTCCATGAAACATTATCAGGTATCTATGAGATTCCCTTGTAGGTGAACATTTAATATATAGGGTAGTGTAGGTAGAGCATGAGTAATGTACATAGTGTATGGCCTTATAACTATTCTGATATTTTCAACCCTAAATGACCTTAAACAATTTAAATACTTCATCTTAATGTTCTCAACCTCTTTTAGGTCACCTGTAGATGTCTATTAAACTATAGGATTGTGTATGGAGTTAAATTGAATGTGACATTACCCAATATATCATTTGAATGATTTGGTTTGATTTTTCATGCTCTAGGAATGTTCCCAGCCACTTAAAACCTTTTATTGCATCTCCATGAACATTCTTATAACTTCACATGCCTCATTCACCATGACTCTAAGTGAATTCCTATAGTAAACTAATTGTGTATCACATTCCTATCTTCAAATTCATTGATATTAACCTTTTAGAGTGAGATTTGAAATAAGGTGATTTTCATGACATGAAAAACATGAAATATAACATATCAAAATCATTTGAAACCATTGTCAGAACCAGGACCTTTGTACATGGTGAAACATGCCTGTAACTAAGCAATGGTGATCTCAACCTGAAACTTGAACTATTTATCTCATTAAGTCACATAAAAATATGAAAACACATATATATTCCATGAAATAAGTAATTACATATCCTCTACAAGAAATTTCAATAACTAGTTTGTATGGACTAGCTCAAACAGAAGTAAAACCTCTAGGGTGTGGGAATAGTAAGAAAAATGAGATAGTCAACCTCTTAAAAATAGTTCATAAAGTATAATCATCCATTATTTAAAATAATAATATGAATGTGAAGAAAACCAATTGTACTATATGCCATCAAGAGCATTTGCCCTGAAACTTCTCCTATTGGCCATACCATGAGAAGACCCATTGACTAGTTTTACATTCCTATTAGAGTGATGGAAAAATAGAATAAGTTTGGTCATTTTTTTCACTCCAAAATATGAACAAGAGTTTAAATGGATTTAGGGAGGATAATGGGTCACTGTATAATCTTGACACACATGCCACACACCTCTATAAGTTCTAGAACTACCAAAACCTCCTCTTTTTCACTTGGTTTCTTGATTTTAGTTAGAATAAAATAAAGTTTTAAGTTATGAATAATAATAATAATAATAATGATTACATAACATATTTGATGTTAAAAGATACATTATAACACTTTAACACCTTGGTAAATTTTACAACTCTCATTAATGACTCTAAAATGAATGCTAATTGACATAGAATGACCTCAGAATAGAATTTGACTATGGACAAGGCTAATATCTCATTAAATGACATCCAAATGACTATTACACATCCTAGGTGGTCCCTATATCAAGTTCTAGACTATAGGGGGTTGACGTATTTTGACCTACGGGTAAAATAGTCAACATTCTTGGTGATTTCCTAGGGGTGGTATGCTTCCTATACTAATGACCAGTAGCCCAATCCTATCCATTGGGCCATGGGGTCACCTATAAATAAGCTTAAAACTAATTTTTCCTTTAAAACATACCAAAAAAAAAAAAAAACATACAAAATAAGACACATCCAATGAAATAAACATGTGTTTTCAAGAACACTTATAGAACACAACACACATAATTCAAACAAAACACATACCTAATCTAATATTTAAAAGACCTCACTCATGAGGTGAAGGGAATATTACTATAATTAAACTAGGGTCAAATATGGTTCCTCTTTTATCTTTTTCACTCCATGAAATCAATGTATCATTTGAGGCATGCGCATCATCGAACACTTGACTTGGTATATGGTGAAATGACTTACCATACCTATATATTATCATGCCTACAAGTGGAATATTTAGATCCTTCATGAATGTTATCTCGTACTTTCCAAGGGTCATTATTTTGGCTTCAACTAATGTGATCTATAAAATATCCATTAGATGTTCCTCAAACTACAGATTGGAAGACATGACAACTACCTCAACATTTCCATCCTCTTAGGCATAATGTACTTGATGTGTATGATCATCAAGTTCCTCTTCACCATAATCCAAAATTTATAATTTTTTTTCTAAGTTATATTTATCTCTTGATTATTATTTAATCATAATAAAATATTCCTTGGACTCATGAGACTTCTATAATACTTTAACTTCTTGAATAGTAGTATGGCATTGACTTTCATGCTTAACAAGGCATTCAATAACCTACTTGTTTGGATCATTATTAAACTTAACATGAAATATTAAATATTATAGAGGAGAAGAAGTCTTAACTAACTAATAAAATTTATGACATATGGCATTGGACCTTTGCCATTAGACATCTTCCTCTTTGTCATGAATGTCATCATGAAGGGTAGCTTCATAAATTACATACAGAAATACATCCTCCTTCTCACTATGGTGACTTATCAAGATATTCAATCTATAATTATCATATACATGAATAAAATATTTAATTTAATTATCTTGTGAGAAAAAATGTTCAACACTTACCTTAGCTAACTTAAATTCCTCTTCATGGATGATATAGGTTCCAAGGTTAGTCTATTCAAATTAGGTACAAAAATCATGCTCATAATAATATGCACCTTAATCATCTATAAAAAAATTATTTATACATTCAATCTTAAAATAATCATAATAATCTACATTATACTTCTCCTTCTCATTGATAACATAATTCAAGTTAGAGCTTGCTTCAACATAGGGCTCAATGTGAAACCTTAAATGTTGCTAAATTATTATAGTCACCTTGGTTCCATATCTTGTCCTAAAGGCTAAGAAGGACCAATCAGTTGAAAGGTAGCCACCTATCTTGGATATAAAATCTCTTGAAAGGCATATTGAAAAATAAGCAGGCATGTACACAACAATAATGTATTGCAAGATAGGGAAACTAGGATAGTCATGGAGAAAAACCTTAAAGCCTTTGATCAATCATATTGTCTTATTAGGTGCACCATAAAAATAAATCACTAATTTTATATGTGGTTAATATTTTAGGACCAACCTATCATATCCAACCTTTTCCATCAATGATCTAGAGCCTCCACTATCAACTATGCAGTTATGAACTAGTTTATCACCCACAATGAGAGTGAGGTAAAAATGTGAAGGTTTCTTATCTTTGGTAGATGGTTCCACAATGTTTTCAAGGTAATTGGTAAGGGATACACTACCATGACCATTTATTATAAATTAATAACTATCATGGATGGTAGACAACTATTTTTGTAAGGATATTTTTGGCCAAGAATATGGAGGACATTCCAAAGGGATATGTGTGCCTTTGCATTATTCAATGAATCCGCTATGTTTAGAGAATATATGCTTACGTTCCCTTGAGTATTTAGAGTAAATGTGTTCTTTTTAATTATTAAATGAATCCAATATGTTTAGAGAATAAATGCTTACATTCTCTTGAGTCATTAGAGGAAAATAAGTTGTTGGAAATTTAAGAATTGAAGCACTTTGGGTAGGCCTTCCCACATTTTGAATTGGAGGAGGTGTAGGAGTCTTAGGGATTGAAATGCTTGCAATCATGGATTGCTACCTTATAAGAGGATTATATTAACTTGTAGTTAAATTATTATCACCTCTTAGATCCTTCAATTTGGATATTTTATTATATATAATATAAGTTGCTTGGTTAATCACAATGGTATCTTCAACTACGAAGTTGGTGAATATTTCTATTTAAGGCTACCAACCTTGACTGGTTTACATTAGAACATCATATTTTTTTGATAGGAGAGGAGTGAATCCCCCTTGAACAACTATAAATTACTATCTAGCTTCCCTAGAATCCATTAATTGGACTTACTTCCAATTTTATCATTGCATGAAGTTGCTATGCACTAGTATAGTATCTCTTGTGTTATAGGTAGAATTAGGACTATATACATTGTTAGGCCTATTAAAATTAGGTTTCCCTTGACCTCTTCCTATCCCAAATTATTTAATATATTACTGATGATAGGGATATGGGTTTTGGTTAGCACTTAGTTGCATATTGGCTTGCCTAAGCTGAGATATTAACATTTGAATTTTTGTATCTTTATCCATAGAATTATCTACCTTCTTAGTATAAATCCTAGGATTAACATTTACATTAGGAAATTGGTAAATTTTTGGATCAGTAGTAGGAAGATTAGGCAGTAGAGTCATAGACACTTTAGGAGTTAGCTTTCCTACTTGAATGAGGCCATTCTCAAATCTAATAGTAAGTTCATATATTTTAGGAAGAGTGAAACCACCCATGGATTGTAGCATGATGGAAATATCAGTACCAATGGTTCTCAATTTTATAGGGAACACAAAGTTAGTAGGTGGTCTTATGGGAGGAGGAAAACTATATTAAGTCTTTTAGAACCTCTCATTGAAGTCATGCATTCTTTCCTTAGGGGATCTTTGGATCACATTAAGCTGATGTTTGAGTGAAGTGTGGTCACTTTATCTTCAAATCTTGAAGTTAATAACACTTCAAAATCATACCATGTTGTGATGCAGCCACTGAGAAAAGTTCTATAAAAATCAAGTGTTTTCCCTCTAAGGGACATGCAAAATATTCTAATGGAAATATTTTACTCAGTGACATTACGAGAAATACAAAAAATTAAAATGTCCCTAATGTGCTCACTAGGAATAACATGGCCTTCACCATTAAATGTGGGAACATTCTTTGTGGCATTAACGGGAATGGAATTATATGCATCAAGATGGATTGGAGTTTTAGTATTAAAGGTAGGTAAGTCATGTTACCTAGACATATTTTCTTCAATATCTTCCTCACTTTATTGATCATCTTGGATAGCAATGTCCTCTTGTTATTCAAAGGGTAGAATGGGATGGGGATGTTGAACTTCAAGAAGTTTAGGTTGAAGAGGTGGATTCATGGGTTTAAAAAATCTAATAGAATATGAAATAGTAAGGAACATGAAGTATGAGAGAAAATATATGAGAAAACAATTGTATACAATCAGATTTTACCTTGAATTGAGTTACCAAATATTTATTAGCACACCAATATGTAGCTATGTTGTCAAGACCAACATTCACCTTGACAAGTTATCTTTAGGATAATGGCCCCATTGGAAATGCCATAACTATTATCACCAAATATTGTAACCTAGAGGAAGTTTTTAAATCTTACTCTTGTATTTGGTTTACATTTGAATAATTATAGGTATGTGGGTCTACCTATAGTAGAAGTAAACCTTTAGTTTTAAGGGCAACTCCCTGAATTTACCTTGAAGTGCTTATCACCTATGTTAATTGATTGCTTGTGGAAAAAGTGGCACAAATATGCATGAAACTAATATTAAGGGGTGATAAACACTTAATATTTCCATAATGATATCATAATTATTTCACTAAAAAAAAAGACCTATAAACTAACTTCAAAGTCCTAATATGTTTTAACATTAGTATTTCAATATAGAGGTGATATGCATGAGACAACTCAAGGTAAGTGGAAAAGATATACAAATTATGAATCCAAGGACACTTTTACACTTTAATGGATGCTAACACATTAGATATAATCTATATGACCTATTATAATGATAAATTCTTTCAGAAGACATGCAATGATAAGTAAAAGTAAGGATATAATCACTAGAATTCACCATTTATTACTTTGCACACTTATACAAAATGTTATATGAACTCAAAAAATATTTCATCTATTTTTAGAATGCAGAATAAAACATCAAACCAATTTTGATTTTCCATATATGGTGTGTAATTATCAACCAAAAGCCAAAATGGACACTACTTATAGAATGAGAGAGGAGAGAAAAGAATGAAGTTCAAGAGTCTCAAAAACACTTGTCAAGCTGAGAGGAGTTATGTTTGTGGGAAAATTATTTATGATAAAAACCATGTAAATTATTTGGTGACACATACCCCTCAAATGTATGAAACTTCTTAAATCTGGCATAGAAGTCTCTCAGTTGGCTTCTTTAAACTACCCTCATCATTGGCTTCTCTTGAGCACTCCACAATAGAACATGAATAGATAACATTATTTCACTATGAATATGGAGTTGGAAACAAGATCCAACTAAATTGTATGTGTCCCTAATCATCAATATTATTTAAAAAAAATATTCTAATTGCTTGTAGTCACAATCACACTTCTTTAGACCTATATTCACACTTGGCACTAAAATGTTTATCAATTTCTAAAAATAATCCATATAGGTGATGGTATGACACTTTTAAAGTGTCCTTATACCCTTATATTCATTATTAGTGTTTAGAAACTATCCCAATTGGAGTTATCACCTTCTCACTTGGTGACCACTCTTTGCTCACTATGTCATTATAGACTAGTTGAAGTGGAGGTGTTCGTAGAGATACCTATGAGCTTTGATGAGGTAATAAAATAATATGAGGAGTTAGGCTAGGTCCCATTATAACTCTCAAAGTGATCCTTATATCTTGAAAACCTTATCTACCTAAAAAACATAAAAATATGTCGAGAAAAGTAGTTTTTACCTTATTCGTACATGTATGGTAGAACTCAATATAATGGGAGGTATCCCCAGAGAGTTTTCTAAAATTTCCAATCATCTTCATACTCAAAATATCCAATATGGATGCCTTTCCCTTTTCAGTTTTTCCGTTAGGCCCTTAACAAGGGTTTTATGTAGTTTTCACCTTTAAGGATTGTTCATGAAATTTTTACATTGGAGCCATTAAAAAATACCATTAGATCCTTGTTTTGGATTATCTTAAACTTATGTTAACTCCTCAAGTTCCCATGGAAATCCTTTGTATATGTGTGAGCTTATAAACTTGCCTTCTCAAACTCTCCTTCACATTCTCCATACCTTATCATGATTTTAAGAAAAGAAATGGATCATCATGGATTTATCTACAAATCAAAGGATAAAACCCATCTTATATCTCCACATTTCCATTTTTAATTTTTTTTTAATGTCGAACTTGTGTCAAAAAAGGAATTGGACTCCTTTTAAGCAATAGTCCTATTCAAGACATAATAGGTTTATCTGTACCTATGTGAGTTTGGGACACTCTATTTATGTTATATAACCTATGGGGATTAATTAATTTTTTTACATGTCCAATTTATCTATTTTCACCTTTTTTCAAGGTTTACACTACTCTCAACCCACCTTCTTGTCATTTCCTTACTAACCCTATAGTTTTTTATCTTCCTAGGAGTACCCTCTATCTGAGATAGAATAAAGGGAACTTTTATTGTTTCCCCAAATAAAATTATTGTATTAAAGGATTAATTTAGTGATAGGGACATTATTTACTTAATTTTAGGGTTTTTTCAAACTCCTATCACCTCTAAACACCTTAAAACCCAAGATAGACACTTGAGTCATTGACTATGTCCAGTATTAGTGTGATAACTACAAGTTTTGTGTTATAACCCATCCATGCTATATTTACCATGTATTGAGAGTTTCATGTGATTGAAATTATTTTAAATAATATCCTATGATTTTCATCATTCTTTCTTTCTTTTCCAAACTCTTAATGTAGACCCTTCATTTCAATAGGCCTAGTTAACAATCAACCGTGACTACATTGTTAGCTCTAAAAAGCATCCTTATAGGTAAAATTTTCATATTAGACCTTATGTACTTATTTAAAAACATATTGAATTAATTTATCCTCCATTAAAACTCTTTTTAACTTTTCTCATCATTCACAAAGACTTATGATAAAATTATACATTCACATGTTAGTACATTGTCACCTTATAATTGACTATAGGTAACCATCTTAGAAGAAAAAAATGGATCCTATAGATGACTTGAAAAATTTGAAATTGTGTTAGACCTCATGGAATGTCTTCATAGGCTTGTAAATAAACCTAATTTAAAATTTCTTGTGGATTTAGGGTTTATATCTTAGTTTACACCATGAATCTTGCCAGTACTCATAGTTAGATTGTAAGTGATTTTTTCCTAGGTCAAGGCACACCTGTAAGTGGTGATGTAGGTCCATACTTGGTACTTCCACCAATATTAATTTTTTTAAAATTAATTAATGTTACTCTCACCTCACTATGATCACTTGACATGGTGATATGACCCTTCTATGCTACCTTGGATTATGAGGTCATCTAAGATTCAACATCCTATATAAAACATTGAAAAAATGGATTGAAAGAATGAATAAGTTAGGATCCCTCCAACACTATATTATTGTAACCAAAAATACAATACCTTTGTTTAAATAATATCTCCTATGATAGGGATATGTGATATAATTATTTACACCTATCTAGACTCTGTATTACACTATTATATGGTATCACGAAAAGTATAAAAGGCTTTGTTTTAGAGTTTATACGGAAACAAGTCCCTAAAACTCATTCTCCATGTATGTATATGACTCATCAAGTCTACCTACTAATTTATATATTTATCATGATTATCATATCACACTAAAATTTCTAGAACCTTAAGGAAGGTCTCAAAACATGTTCACACAACTCCATGAAACATTCTCATGTCTTTGTGAGAGTCACCTATAGGTGAACATGTAGTATATAGGGAAGATGAGGTAGAGCATGGGTAATGTATATAGTTTACAGACTTGTAACCAATACTATATCTTATAAAAATCCTAAAATGGATATTTTTAACCTTAAAGGACCTCAAAAAGGTTCAAATTCCTCATCTTAACATGCTCAAGATCCTATACGTGACTTGTAGGTGTGTATTAGACTATTGGACTATTTATAAAGGTGAATTGAATGTCATAGTCCAAAATATATAATTTGAATGATTTTGTTTTATTTTTCATGTTATATTAATGTGTCAAACCTCTTACAACTTTTCATTTCATCTCTATGAACATTCTTAAAACTTTACACACCTCATTCACCATGTCTATAAGTGAATTCATGTAGAGAGCTGACTATGTATCACATTATTGATTGTAAATTCATTGATATTATCCTTGGAGAGTGATATGGTAAATAATTTTATCATCATGACATGAAAAATATTAAATATAACATAACACAGTCATTTGAAACCATTGTAAGAACTAGGACCTCTGTACTTGGTGAAACATACCTATAACTTAGCAATGGCGATCTCAACCTAAAGCATAAACTATTTAGATCATAAATTCATATCAAAAAATGTAAAAAAATATTAAAAACATGAAATAAACAAGTCAACACAATCTATAATCAATTTCAACAAGTGGTTTGTATGGACTAGCTCAAACAAAAGTAAAACCTATAGGGTTTGGGGATTTAAAAGGAAAATGAGATAGTGAAATTATTAAGAATTATTAATAAATTATAGGCACAAATTATTAAAAATATTTATATTAATGTGAAATATACCATAATATCTACCACCAAGATCATTTTACTTGAAACATCTCTTACTGGTCATACCATTAGAAGACCTTTCGACCAGTTTTACATGCCTAGTGGAGTGATGGATAAATAAAATGGCTTTGTTACATATTTGATACTTCAAATGTTGATCAATCATTTAAATTAATTAAATGAAGTTTAAGGGTCATTTTATGATCTTTAAACATGTGCCACACTCCTCTATAGGCCATACAACTACCAAAATTTCCTCTTTTAAGTTGTTGTCTTGATTTGAGGTAGGAACCCATAAGTTCCTAGTTAGGATTGATAGGAATGACATGTACTTGATATATTTGACCTTGAAAGATATTTTCAAATACTTGGAAACCTTGGGAAACCATACAAATCTCATTAATTACTCTAAAATGACCCCTAAGTGACACAAAAAGACTTAGGAATAATATTTGACTATGACCAAGGCTAATAGTTCATTAAATGATATAAAAAAGACTATGAGACAACCTATTACATCATAAGAGACCCATATATAAATTTTTGGAATATAATGGCTTGAACTAATTTTAATATTGGTCTAAATAGTCAACAATCACAAATTCTCTAATGCATACAGTTCTACCTTATCTGTTACTTATGTGCACCTACAGGTGGTCCACAGAGGAGTACATAGCTGAAAATGAAGTTGTTTAAAATTTTGTGGACCATAATTGGGGTATTGGAACATTTAATGTGTCATGGTGATAATTTTATATTCATAAAGTAAAAAATAATCTTTAACCCATGCTCCTAAGTCAAGAAGGTTGTTTCAAGATTTGTTACCTTAAAAACTCTAAAATAAATATCGTACAATACTTTTGATCCTATCATGATGGATTATATTGAGGTATAAATTGGTTTAAAATATTTCATTGTACAACCCAAACATAGGGTAAGTAATATAAAATGATAGGATAAATTTTTAGTCCCATGATGTGATGTAAAGGAGACCTTTGTTGTATAAATTATTTCACTCTAGAAGGTAGTGTTTTATAAATTGTTTTGAAGTTAGAATGACCTTATAGTCCAAGGTGGCATGATAGGAGCATATATTCATGGAAAATGGCATTATTGAGGTTAGAATAACAATAATAGTGAAATTAAAATTCTAGGGAGTTGATATTTAGGGCTTGGACTCAAACTACCACCTATATTGGCATTTTCATATTCAAGATAGACAACTACAATTGATTTTAGAATGATGCCATTTGAGAATTTAGTAGTTTGATTATTGGTTGAATATAAGACATGGTATATATCTGAGTGACTAATATGGGATATTTGAGGATTTTATAGAATACTAATTCATGTTACACCACATATAAGTGATAAAATATTCACCTATATGGGCCATTTGGTCATCGAAATGACCACCTAAAATTGGAATGTAAATTGATACGATGCAAAGGGTATATAACTTGGAGATTGACTAGACCTAAGGGTAGATATAAGTCTAAGAGGACAAAAGAAAGTATGAAATGAGTTTAAATGTTTCAATAAGTTCTTAGGGCATAATTTATAGGGTCTAATTCTTAATGACACCCTACAATAAAATTCCCTTGTTTGAGAAACATAATACATAGTCTACTAGTCTAGTCTAGTCAAGAAGAGATGAGTGCACTTTGAGTTGGCATAAAATTTAGGAGTGTTGATATGTTTATTTAAAATTTAACAATGATTTTGTATATTTTACATGATTACCATACTAAGTAAATAGAACATGGAGGGTTCCAACATGCAATGTGCAATCAAGACACCAACATTGTACATATTTAGTGCTACAGAAGTCTACCTTAAAGTTTGCAACGTTTTAGGATTCTAGGAGTATGATCTAGACCTAATATTTTGTGTAGAGAGTCCTAAAGAGATATATAATACCCTATTATATTCACATTTCCTAATAAAATATATCAATTTCCATTTTTTCTATCTCAGACAGAGGTTACTCCCAGAAAGATACACCTTACAGGCTTCATATCAAAATGGTCAGGAGATGAGTTAGACACTATTAAAACCTTGAAAACTCATGGAATGAGTTTATTTTATCATTTATAAATGTTTAAAAGATCATAAAGTCATGAAAAAACACTTATAGGTGGTTTTGAGTAACAATGTATAGACTAAGTCTATTTGGCCTAGACTAGGCTTAAAGTCCTAAAAGGGTCCAATCCCATTTATAACACTATATGAACCTTAAAACACAAGTGATTAATTTCATAGGAATATATAATAATTTTTTGAGCCTTTAGTTTATAAAGGAATTCATGAGAAAATAATTTTTATAACTTACTAATGACTCAAGGTGCATAAAATGTAAAGAAGGCCTCAAGAGGCCATGTTTGGAAGTTGATATCTATATGGATGCTTAACATGGAAACATAATGATTTAAGGGATGTTGAAGATGGTATTAAAATTGATTATATTAAAATTTGTTCATAGATTGAATGTTTAACGTTTTTGAATAAATGCCATGGGTCAAAATGTCTTAAAACCCTCCAAAATTCTTGATCATGATCCTATGGGAAAAAGGTGGATACAAAAGCATTCAGATGAGCTAGTATGATCAAGAAATTGATTTGAACTTGTAGATCACTCCACCATGCTTCTTACCATTAGATTTAATTATACCCTATCTATATGGACATGGTATAGAATAGGTTTTCTTGATAGATTTGTAGGTTCAAAAGAGAATTGAAGGATGAGGATAAATTTAAGAGATGAAGTGGGACTTAATATAATTATTCATTTTCATTTCTTACTTAAAATAAACACACAAACACCTATGATTGCTCCTTCACTTCAAGCAATCTAAATTGACATAGTGAATGGAAGGTGATCACCAAGTGAGAAGGTGATAGGTCTAATTAGGAGGCCTTTTAAATTATTCTTAATGTATTTAGGGAAAAGAGGACAATTTACAAGTGTTATATCACCTCCTACATGGATTTATTTGGAAAACTAAAGACTGCTTGAATACAAGTGTAAGGAATGAGTGAAAGAAGGATGATGGTGATTACAAGTAGTGAGAAAACTTATCCAAAAGAGTATCAATGATTAGGGAACATCCAAAATAAGTTAGAGTTTTTTTTAAACCCTCCCATCATAAATCACATATGAAAACTATTCTTAGTCTAATTTGGAGTACTCAAGAGAATCCAATGATGAAGGTAGTTGGAAGAAGGTAGAAAAAAGGTCTTATGCGAATTTGGAGGAATTTTCATGCCTTAGAGGGAAATTTGTCCAAAGGGACATTTCATGGTCTATTTCACACTCTAATCCTCTACAACAGAACTGATTCTCACACCTTTAAAAGTTAAATTATAAACCTTGAACTCCACTTCTCTCTCTCTCCTCTCACACATTCTATAAGTACTAAACATTTTATCCTTGTTTGATAATTTCACACCTAGTATGGCAAAGCCTTGCTAGTTTGATGTTGTAATTTACCTTTAAATAATGAATGCAATCTATTTTTTGGTTCATATATCATCTTGTCATAGTGTGTGAAGAGATGTATAATGAATAGTTAAGTGATTGACATCCATCCTTGATTTTTCTCCATCCTTGCATGTTTGATGCAAGATTGTCCCACTATAACAAGTCACATGAAGTTTTGTTAAGTGTTTAAGTCTATCTTCATGTGTTAAAATATCCTTAATATCTACAACTAATCTCTTGTTCACTTACCTTGACTAGTTTTCATGCATCTCACCTCCATGTTGAAATAATAATGTTATAGTATTCTATGACTTTAAAGCTAATGTTATAGGTCTATTCTCTTAGTGCAAGAGTATGATAACATAGTGGAAATACTTATGGTGTATCACCTCTTTATATTAGTTTCCTTTAATGCATATTTCTACTCCATCTTCACATAAATATTTAGTTAGTATAGGTGAGAAGCACTTAGAGGTCAATCTAGTGATATAGCCCTTAAACCTAGATGTCTACCTCTACTATAGAAAACCCACATGCCTAGAGGTAATCAAACTTAGAGTATGATTGAGAAACCTCATCGAAAGTGAAATATTTGGTAACAAAAGTTTTGGTATGCCTATTGGAACAAAGGTACAAGAGAGTGGAAATTTTTTTGGTGTGTCTTTCCTTTATTCATCTTTTGAAAGAAAGCAAGATAGCACCAATGATGACTTTGAATGAAATCTTTTTGTTTTAAACATTTTAGGTATCTATTATTAAAGTTTTTAATTATTTATTGTATTTTTTTTACCCATGGAGATAATATGAAAAGCTATGATGAGAATAACTACTATGCATCTCCATATTAACCTTGTTATGATCCATGTTACACCCCTCAACAACCCTATCACAATTTTTATCAGCCGCATGGTCATCCTTTTCCTTCTCCATATAGACATAATGTTGCTAAAGAAGATTATGAGGAAGGCAATCAAGAAGCATATCAAGGAGTGCCTTCCTATCAATCCCAATATGACTTATACCAACTTTCCCATGATGCATATCAATCTCAAGTTAACTCTTATCAATATCATCACGAGGAATTAGATGACCCTATTGATTATGCATCAAGGTATTATGAGTCAAGATATGAATTATTAGAAGTTTAAATCCAAAAAATTAAAGTTGGCCTCAATCCCCATCATTACCCTCCTCCTCCTCCATCAACCTCATCTTATATCAAATAATTATTAGCACTTATGCCAAGTCTACTAGATAGTGAAGATAATATGAGAACTTGGGATATTGAGTATGTTGTAATCCCTAACCATCTCATGGAATGGTTAATAAGTTTTGTTTAAAGGTGGATGGATGTGTGGGAGATGGTTGAATAATAAACTTATTATGATATCAAGGAGTAGCTATACTTGACAAGGAGGTGTTTTCAATTCTCAAAAGATAGGCTACTGATGTGGGAAGACAAAGAGCTTTAAAATGAGACATAAATTGATAAAGAACCTCAAGAAGGACATGGGAAAGGTGAAAGTATCTTTATTATTGGCCAACATAATTTTTCTTTCCCCTATGATTTCACTCAAGAAGTCCTTTATTTCAAATCCATTCACAAGCTCTCCATCATGCCTCATACTCCATCTCCAACCCTTGAGCCTATCTATCACCCTCCCACCTCATCCCTTCTTAAAAGAGAATCCATTTTTTTAGAATCATGTGAAGATTAGCAAGCTCAAGCCATATCTGATGAAGAGGATGATTTAAGTGACTATTAAGGATAAATCACTATAGGGACTCCCCTTGGTGAACACAAGTTCAACTCCATCTTCTTGAGTGAAGGAAAATATGATGAATGTCATAATGAAGTTGAACATGAATAATTTGGCCAAAACACGAAGGGATAGGTGCTTTAGGAAGACTCTATATCTATCGATTTAGTTGATGTCCATGATGAAATAGCTCTTGAACAAGACAGTCATAAGAAGGAAGATCTATGGAAAAAGTTCAATGCCATAAGACAAGAGTTTGAGTAGCTAGGTAAGACTATTCATCATCCTAATAAGTTCATATTTGATCATGAGGTTGTTGATGATCCTAAAAAAAATAATATGAGTATCTTGTCAAGCATAAGGTATAAGGTCTTATTAATAATGAAGCTGAGCATCAAGTCACTATACAAGAATATGTAGTCATGAAAGAATGAAATGAGACTATGACATAAGATGTTATCCATGAAGAGCACTCAACATCTTAACCTAAGATTGAACCTTTTTTATTTGTATTGGAGTAGAAGGAAGATAATCCTGATGACCTCATACATCAATAAAATTAGGAGCAAGAAGATAAATTTGAATGTGTGGTGGTTCTCAAAGACAAGCCCATTATCAAAGATGATTGACAACATCACATGAATCTTTTAAAATAAGTTGAAGAAATTTTCCAAATTAAGGGTCAAGTACATAGGAAGATAGATCAAGAGGTTTCCATAGAGGATAATGATCAATATTGCGTAGATTATGTCGAGATCCTTGATGAGCTTGAAGAACTTGAAACTAAAAATAAATTAAACCCTATTGAGAACACTATGTAAGTCAAGGAGGTATGCCTTATTGAACCACCATTGAAGGTTATAGTTTAAGAGTCTTATGATAAGGTTGGGACTATTGAAATTCGAGAAGAGTTCACCTCTATAGGTGATATAGCAACCTTGATTTAATTGAAAATCATGCCAATGAGGTTGGAATACATCATGAAGGAGTTGGAGATACAAGTGACAAGGCCTAAGAAATAACATGCCTCATTCACTTCTTCATTTCATGAAACAAGAAAGGTTTCAAACATACCCTTTAACCTATGAGGAAGAGTTTATTTTATGTTAGTTTGTGTTTGACGTAGATTATTAGGGTTGTGTGTATGGGTTCCATAAGTGATCATGAAGCACAAGTGTGAGGTGTGTTGTTTTATCTCTTATTCCTATTGTTTCTTGTGGTTTGGTCTATTTTTAAAGGTAAAATGATTGTCAAACTTGTGCATAGGTGATTTTATATCCCAATCGATAAGAATAAGTTATCAATCTTTGGCATAACAAGCATACCACCCTTGGAAATCACCAAGAATATTGATTATTTTGATAAAAATTAAAAATATGTCAACCCCAAATAGTAAAAAACTTGATATATGGCTATTATTATAAGTTCTTTTAGGGTGTTTCATGGTCTTGGAAATGTCATTTAATGTGCTATTTACCTTGGACATATATGAGCCATTAATGAAGTTTATAAAATTTCCTATAATATAAATGTGTCCCAAATTTTGTTTGATGTCATTCATGTTACATACTTGTCAGATATGTCAGTACTAATTGAACATTTTAGGTACTATATTTAAATTAAGAAAAGAGTTAGAAGAGAGGAAGTTTTGGTAATTATATGTCTTTTAAAAGAGTCTGGCACATGTGGTATGCATATAAAGTGAAAATTTATGTCCCTTAAGCTCATTAAATTTGTTGATTATATTTTGAGATCCCAAAATTGGCCGAAAACCATTTTTAGTATTCCATCTCTAAATTAGGCATGCATAAATGACCACTTGGTTTCGGTCTTGTACGAAAAATAGACGTTGATTCAGGTCATATCCACTTGGTGGAAGATATTACAATTGGTCTATGTAAAATCTATGAAAAATTTGGGAGATTAATTACTCATTCTTTATGAACCATTTATTAGAAGTTGATTTCTCCTTTTTGCAAGCTTATCCCTACACCCTAAAAATTTATCTTTTGTTTATAGTGGTCTATATAAACCAGGTACTATATATTGTCCCTACAAGCATGAATATCTTATTCACATTATTCTTGACATGGTTTTAACGTTTTAAATTCAAAATATGGGCATGAATCATATTATACTTCTAGTGAAAGACACTATCATAGTCTGTACACAAGAGTTTCTCATAAATGCAGTTTCCCTTGCTATTTTAGGTTTTAAATCAAAGTTGCTGTGGTAGTACACCTATAAAATTATTATGGTCAGCCTATACATAGGATTTATGGTCTTCAATGCATCTTTTGAGAGAGTAGCATAGTCATATATGGCATAAAGTCAGCCTCTTATAAGTATTCATCTATAGGTAGGAGAAGAGAGGAACTTTGAATAGCCATGGTGGTCAATCATAGGTTATCAAAGTGTTGAGATAGTTCATGATATGGAAATAGTGTCTTTGAGATATCTAATGATTTTTTGAGATTGATTGAGATATCTAATTATCTAATGCATATAGTTTTCCCTTGTTTGTTACTGATGTGTAGCTATATGTGGTTCATATAGGAGTGAGCAAGTAAATATCAGGTTGTTTGAAAATTGATGGACCTTTATTGGGGTATTGAAACATTGAAGGTATGATGGTGATCATGGTAGAGTCATCAAGTAATAAAACATCTTGAATCCATGTTCCTAAGTGAATAAGATTGTTTCAAGGATTCATTATCTTAAAAACTCTAAAATAGGGACCCTACAATAATTTTTATCCTCTCATGATGGATTATCTTGATGTATAAATTAGTTTAATTTTTTTTGTCATACAAACCACCCATAGGGGAAATAAGATAACCTGATTGGATAAGTGGTTGGTCCCAAGAGCTGATTGGATAAGTGGTTGGTCCCATGAGGTGACGTAAATGAGATCTCTATTGTATACATTCTTTCACTGTATAAGGTTAGTCTTCTCTATAGTATTTTAATGTTATAATGACCTTATAGTCCAAGGTGGAAAGATAGGAGCATATATTCATAAAAAGTGACCCTATTAATTTGATAATGAAACTAATATATCAAATGACATTTGAGGGAGTTAAGATTTAGGGTTTGGACTCAAAATGCAACCTATAATGGTTATTTTGTCTTCAAGATAGACATCTACAATTTAGTATAACATGAGGACATATGATAATTTCGTAATTTAACTATCGGATGAATCTAAGACATGCGTGACTAATAAGGGAGATTATATGATATAATAGGAGCCTAATTCTTGGTACACTAAGAATAATTCATAATAGAGTCACCTATAGGGCCCCCTTGGTCATAAAAATGTTCACCTATAGTTGGATTGTAAACTAATAGGATGCTAAGGGTATATAACTTGGAGATTGACTAGACCTATGAGTAGAGACAAGTATAAAGGTAATAAATAATGTATGAAATGAGTTAATAATTTTTATTAAGATCTTAAGGAATAATGTATAATGTCTAATTTTGAGTGACACCCTACAAGACACTTCCCTTGTTTGAGAAACATAATTTGTAGTCTCTCAATCTAGTCTAGTCAAGAAGAGATGACTGCACATTGAGTTGGTACAGAATTTAGAAGCGTAGATATGTTTAAGGAAACATTAAAAATGATGATGTCCACATTAAATTATTACCATAACAAGGAAATATATCATGGAGGGTTCCAATATGCAACCTGCAGTCAAGACACAAATTTTTCACACAATTAGTGTTGTAGAAGTTTTCCTTGGAGTTTACAATGTTTGAGGCTTCTAGGAGTATGATACACACCTATGTTTTATGAAGAGGGTCCTCAATAACTATTTAATCCCATAATAAAGGTACATTACCTAGGTTAATATGGGAAGTGCCCTCTAGTTTTTCTCAGACAAACGGCACTCCCAAAAATATACGCCCTATAGGCTTATTATGAGAATGGTAAGGAGATGAGTTGGGGACATTAACATATTATATAAGGATAGAGGGAGTTTATTTTATAATTTAAAAACATGTAAAATAACTTATATTCATGATAAACAACTTAAATGTGGTTTTGAATAACAAAGCATAGATTAAGCCTACTTGCCCTAAACTAATCTTAGATCCCTAAAGGGGTCCAATCCCATTCTTGGCACTAGATGAAATTTATAAAATAATCGATTAATTTAATAGCAAGATATGGTAATTTTAAATACT
The DNA here is from genome assembly GCA_037957365.1 of Torreya grandis. Taxonomy (NCBI): domain Eukaryota; kingdom Viridiplantae; phylum Streptophyta; class Pinopsida; order Cupressales; family Taxaceae; genus Torreya; species Torreya grandis. The sequence goes on along the minus strand of JARHVA010005509.1, from coordinate 98,825 downwards.
TTAGTTTACAAAATAATTCATGGAAAATTCATTTTTACGGTTTAATAACAACTCAGGGTGCACAAAATGCAAGGAAGGGATCGAGAGGCCATCTTTAGAAATCCATATCTTTACAGATGTTTAGCATGGATACCTAAGGAGTTAGGGGATATTTAATAGGGTCCTAAAATTACTTATAGTGAAATTTATTCATAGATTTAATTTCCAACTTTTATGAATAAATGCTAAGTGTGAAAATGTCCTAAAACCCTCCAAAACCCTTTCTTATGCCCAATGGGAAAAAGGTGGATAGAAATGCATCCAAATGAGCTAGTATGATTTGGAAAGTGATTTTAAGTTGCATATAACTCCACCAAGCTTCTTTCCCTTAGATTATATTGTACCCTACCTATACGGATAGAGTACAAAACATGTTTTATTGATAGATTTGTGAAATTTCAAGGATCAAGATAGAGTTACAAGATGAGGATCACTTTGGGAGTTAAATTAGGACATAATATAATTCCTCATGTTCATATTTTTATTTATATATAAACATATACACCTATGATAGCTCCTTAATTTCAATAAGTCCAAATTGTCATAGTGAATGGAAGGTGATCACCAAGTGCAAAGGTGATAGGTGCAATTGGGAGGAATTTTAACAACTACCTGATGGATTTAGGGATAAGAGTACTCTTGACAAGGGTCATATCAAATCCTAGATGTATTTTTTTAGAAAAATAAATACCACTTTAATGACAAGGGTAAGGAATGAGTGAAAGAAGGATGAGGGTGACTAAAGGTAATGAGAACACTTGTGAAGAAAAGGATTAGTGATTAGGGGCACATCTAATGAATTTTGGAGCTTGTTATTAACCACCCTACCACATTTCAAATTTGTAAATTATTTTGAGTTTGATTTGGATCACTCAATAAAAGCCAATGATGAAGGCAATTTCGAAGAAGGTAGATGAAGGGTCTTATGCTAGTTTAAAGTAGTTTTCATTCCTTGAAAGGACATTTATCCAAAGAGACATTTCATGTTATATTTTAGACTCTAATCCTATATTATATAATTGATTCTCATGGCTTGACAAGTGGCATTTTGACCCTTGATCACTACTTCTCTCTCCTCTCACACATTTTATAAGTACTAGCCATTTTGGCTCTTGTTTGATAATTCCACACCTTGTATGGTGAAGCCCTGATAGTTTGATATTTTAATTTTCCTTTTAATAATTAATGGAATATAGTTTTGATTTCATATATCATGTTTTCAAAGTGTGTGAAGAGATGTATAGTGAATAGTTAAGTGATTGACATCCATGTTTGCTTTCTCTCAA
>JARHVA010005509.1:75000-90000 GCA_037957365.1 Torreya grandis | reverse complement strand
ATGTGACTAATTTTTGAAATTTTATAATAGAAAGTTTATAGTTATCCTTCTCTTAAAGGTATATTTCCTTATATATAAGGATAAATTCATAAAATATTTTGTACAAAAGTTGGCTACTTCAATTTATTTTATAAGGACTAAATTTCCACATAGGAAATGACATGGTTTTGAAGGAATCTTTGAAATATGGTTAGGCTTATGATAAACACTAAAAATTAAACTATTAAAGTGAGGAGTAGTTTTCTCAAAGCAACAAATACTTATATATTGACATAAATATTAAGTCTGTCTTTAATAAACTTATTATAGAATGAATTGATCACTAAGAAAATAGGTAATGATCCATAATTTTGGAATCTACCTATAAATAAGTAATTTGAATATTTTTTTGTAAAATTATGAGTGTATTTTCCTCAAACTAGTGGGTTTGGAATCCAAGGTAATTTCTTGATTTGGTAAGTAATTACTAAATTTTTATGTAAAGTATTAAACTAGCCTATACAATTAGCGATAATAGAATAAGTCTAAATTCTATCAAAATGGATTTTATAATTTTTTGATGATATATTTATGTTTATTTTATAAACATGGTAAATATAGTTATAGAAATATATGGATTTTACTAAAACTATAAGCATACTATGTAATGATTGGTTGATAGAGTTTGAAGATGATATGGTATCTTACATTTGATGGAATAGCCAGATAATGGAGTAAGTAAAAAATAATTGACTTGAATAATAATTTATTTTATTGTAAAAAATATTTTAGAGATGAAAAATGAACTATATTATTAATTTTAGAAAACACATGGACAATACATTTAGTACATAAACAATTAACTATATCATCACCATAAGAAAAAAATCAACTAGTAAAGTTGTTTACAATAAAATTAACCATCTCAACACTCTAAAGAAACATATATTTGGTATAGTTTAAAATTTAGTCTGTAAATATGTATCAATATTCAATCATATGTGATGGTTGGATACATACTTCCAAATTCCATGGACACAATGAAATAAGCTAAATCTTAATTTTGAAAAAAATTTAAGCATCTTATTTTGAAATGGAGCTTGAGGTATGAGGTTTCCATTAACATATATATGAGGATGGGTATTTATATTTTATTTGTTTGATTCATGATGATTTTGGGAGATTGATTGAAAACTTGAAATATTTGGTTTTGAATTTGTAGGATTTTATTGCTACTATAAGATTGCATAAGATCCATGTTTTTTGACCATTTATTCAAGGAATTTTTAGGTACTTATAGGAGGATTATAAATGGGATTAAAATTTTTAATATATTTAGGTGGCGGATTAGAATTAGGTAGAGGATTCCCAAAATTGGTTTTAGGAAGAAGAATTACAACATTGTTGTTGGTTTCCTCAACTAGTGTAGTGAATGGGATGTTTTATAAGGTTATCATTTTCATTTGGATTATAAATGGTAATCTCATTAATATTATTCATAATTTGATTAATATATCCTAGATCTGAAGTTTGGATGATTTGAACCATGTTAAATTTAGGAAATTTAAATTGATATTGAGTGAACCTACACCATTAGGAATTTACATCATTGGTGGATAGAGAGGTAAGGAAGGATAAAAACATATATAATTTGAATGGGTTAAGGCTTGATATAAATATTCTATGAGGAGACATTGTGTTAAAACTTTTATATAAAATTATGAGACAATATCAACATAGATGATGTAGTAGATAACTAATTTATGAAAGGAAAATATATATCTTACTCAACAATATATATAGTGGAGAAAAAAAACTATATTGATATTATCTAAATAGTTAATAAAAGATAGAATGGTATCTAATTAGGTGATATAATTAAATAAATACATGGAACTATCTAGGTTAGCCAATAAAGCTAAGAAAACACTTAGAAGTATATCATATGGTCAACATAGAGTATTAAAAGCTTAAATAAAATGTGTGATGATAGTAAATAAAGATGATAATAAGTAAAAATAAAAATCTATGAAAATGATTTAGTCAAAGTTTGTATAATATTCATGTATGGTTTACCAAAATTTATATATGGACTACAATCACCTATGATTGTTATCTTTCTCTTGATAGACTAAGACTTGAATACGATCATAATAATAGAGCCTAAATATATTTGGATGGTATAGTAAGGACCATAAATAATTTTATACCTAGAAGAGGGTTATCTACACTCAAATTTAAATATGAAAGGTTATAAATATGGAGCCTATGGTATGAATAATATCTCTCCTTAGGGTTCAATTTAGATTAATTATTATAATAATGACTCTAAATTTATTAATAAAGGGATGTATTAAGGATATAAAAAGAATACCACATTTAAGGAAGTGAAGAACAAGGGTAACTTAATTTATTATTCCTAAAATCAATAAAATAATAATAAGTTGATTATTGTGTTGGTAAAGAAAATAGATGCATATAAAATATAAGGTGTTAATCCAAAGCCTAAGCAACCATATATTTAAACTAGATTATGTGTTATAAATAGGAGAATAAGAAAGGATGAAAAAATACATTCATATTATAACTAAGCAAGTAATATATAACATATAGTGTAAATAAATGGAAGAGATTAGAGATAGAGATACCTTTGGGTCCACCCATTGATGCTTAAATATCCTCCTTTGGCTCAAGTGGCACTTTATATTAAATTTTGTAGATTTAATTCTTAAAAACATAGGATGAAGACATTAGTATCCATATTTGAGGACTCCAAAGACAAGGTGCACCTTACTGGTTCAATTTCTCCTATTGAGATTTAAATATACCATAAGAATAGACCTCCAAGATATTACTATAAACCACTAACTCATCCAAATACAACATAGGATTAGAATTTTAAATACAAGAAAAGTAGATGAATGTGTTATATATATATATATATATATATATATATATATATATATATATATATATATATACACACACACACACACATACACACACACACACACACACACACACACACACACACACACACACACACACACACACACACATATATACATATATATATATATATATATATATATATATACATATACATATATGTATATATATATATGTATATATATATATATGTATATATATATATGTATGTATATATATATATGTATATATATATATATATATATATATATATATATATATATATATATGTATGTATACATATATATGTATGTGTATACATATATATATACATATACATATATATATATATATATATATATATATATATATATGTATATATATATATGTATATGTGTGTGTGTGTGTGTGTATATATATATATATATATATATATATATATATATATATATATATATATATATATATATATATATATATATATATATACATATACATATATATATATATATATATATATATATATATATATATATATATATATACATATATATATGTGTGTGTATGTATCTAATAATCAAAATTAATCCTAGACTATAAGTTGATGGTACCAACCAAGCTATAGTAAGAGAAATTTAGCTGACACAATATTATACCAATATACAAAATATAAGCTATGAAGTGTATATTTTGAGACAATAAAATACAAGGATGATAAGCATTAAATAGACTATATCATCTTGGTTGATACATATTTATATACAGAAGATATAAAATCTAGATAGAAAGTAGATAAAAAGGTAATATGGAAAGAGATTTAGAGGAGATAAATCTTATAATAATGTAGGTATGATATAATAGTATTTAATAATCTCTTCCAAATTAATACAAGATGATCCCACCCCATTCCTAATTCACCTTTTTAGGTGTGAGCTAAGGTATATTGATGTGTTTAAGAGCTTATATAAGATAACCATGTATTAATTTGATAAATTAAAAAATATTAAGAGTATACAATTAGGACCTAGAACTGATATAAAATAATACCATGCATTTGAAACAAACATTAAACCATAATTAGATACAAAACAAAGAGGAAACCATAATCATCCTTCAAAAATATCAAAATCTTAAATGCAAAGTATTTCAAAAAGGTGCTTTTCATATTCCATTAGGGTACTTATTACACATAATGTTTTTAATGGCAATGTAAATATAATAAATTAATTATGCCTACTCAAATAAAAATGTAAAATAAATTACCATAAAATTAAATATATAAATATGCATCTATAACACTAAACATAATTTAAAAGAACACGAAATTATAACCATTCAATTTAAATCAAAATATCCTCAAAGGTACTAATGTTAGACCTCTATACATAAAGCCTTAAAGAACAATTCTTTGTGTGATAATAAGAATTCAAAATAACCAAAATTAACATGAATGAGGATAAAATACTTTTAATAAAAATATTTAATAACTAGATACCCATATTAAAAATTCCTTCCCCTAAGTAGAAAATGCCCATTTACTGTAACAATATATCCCAAGGAATACCCATGATGGGGAAATAGTATGAAATCTCTAATTTATCAAAGGAGTTTCTTTATAGTTATGTAAAATATTTACAGTATGTTTTTCTTATAATCTTGATTTGACTACTTTTAAAGATAATTCTATAACATTCTAAACCATTGGTTACTTACCCAATTTATTCCATTTGTATTTTGGACATCTCATGGAATACATACCTTGATTGAGAAAATTTCTCAATAGAAATATCCTAACTACTCTATCCATCAACAATATGATTAAACACATCCTCTAAAAATCCATTCTTTAGATTAGAGAGTACACATATATCATCACCACTTATATAATTAACTTTCTCTTATAACAATCATTTATTTACAAGTTCCCTAAAGGAAACATTAGGTGTGGAAATAAGGATAATATTATCTCTTAAATCATATCCACTTTATAACCATCAATAAATATTTCAGTTAAAATCCCACAACACTTTTATAAATTAAATTATTAAAATGAAAACATCCAAATCAAAACATACTCCATCTTCAAAAATTAGATAGAAATTTGTAAATTCCATCCTATCTATCTTATTCCTTCTTATCAAATTTTTTTTATTGAAATTCTAATTTTACATGGATTAGGTGTAAAAAATGCTTCTTTGGCTTAGGTGCAAGGAATAAGGAGTATCCATTCAACCAAATTCACCCAGGGCATGATCTTGATCTCATCCCTCTTTTGTATCTCTTGGGATTTGTACCATGGTGGATAGCTAGGCAACACATTTTACACTATCATCCTCACCATTGGACTACAACCCACTTTATTATCATTTTTTTAAAGTGATATTACCATGAAAATAATTTATTTTTTTGTCCCTTGAAAAATATTATCCAACATATCCTATGTTATTCTCAAAGTAAAAATTATTAACATTCCATTTTGTTAAAAAAATAAAAATTTATTTGAAAATTCCATTGTGTTCCCCAAAATATATTTATCTTGTTGAAAATCAACCCCAACATGAGATTTATTGAAGCAATTGTTCAAATATTTAGATACAAAACTATAAAAAATAATCCTTTAAATACAATCAAGCTTTGAATAATTATAACATCTCTTATGTGAATTCTCAAACTTGACCATATGCAATATCTTCTTACCCCTCCTTAGAAACACTTACCTTCATCCCCTCACAATATCAATCTAGCTCAAATTTTATTCTATAAAAATAATTATATATACAAGATGATATTTTAAAAAATTATCTAAAAAAAACCAAGATTACCTTAAAACCCTTAAATTTTAAGTATTCCAAATGTAAATATTGTATTATAACCCAAACCTATTTTAAAATATTCACATATAAATCCTTAATTAATTTATCTTTTCAAGGAAATATCTCCAACTTCTTGGAATTCATAACCCAACTATTATTTTTAAGGATCCCATCTCTATAGTCCAAATTGGTAATTTAACAAAGAACCAACCTTTCAAATTGTAATGAAAAGTTTAGTACGTAAAAATAATATTAATGAATCCACAATAGTCTTCCATGAATCTCTGATTTATAATTCTAACAAGGCACTCTTCGCAAATTTTTTGTATAGACTGAATATTCACAATCATATTTTATCAAATACATAGGAATGTAAATCATATTAATTGATTGAGATCCTAAATTAGAGAAATAAAAATTTAAATTTGAGCAAGTAAAACTATATAATCTTCACCAAATATTAAACTCTTATGCTAGTTAACTATATTTCATACTTAGATCCCATATGATTATTCAGATTAAGTTATTAATCTTCACATGAATCCTCCAAAACCTCAATCCTAGACACTATGATGTAGGAACATCCTAGGTGAAGACTAATATTTCATCTCTTAAGAAACATTTTGTCAATATATTTTAGGCATAAGATACAAATTCATAATTTTTATTAGGCATAAAAATTTAGATTTTTTATTTTTCATGAGTTATGTTGGTGGAATGTAAGAATCTCAAACTTAAACAAAGATTTTATTGAAAGATAAGTAGTAGTGGTATGGTGTAGATGTTAGTTATATTACAATGTCATAAAATAACATCCAACTATTTAATGTACAAAGATATTAGTGAAAAAGTATAAAATTAGTGCATAAGGTATATTTAGTTCATAGAGATATTGGAACAACTTAGAAAATTTTGATATTATATTTCATGGAATGGATATTTGACTTTAAGACACTTAAAAATAGATTCTAGGAACATTAATTTCTTATCCATTTTTTTTAGAGGAAACTATCCCCTTTGGAAATGTCTTATATTTTGAGAGATTTCATGAATATTTTTGTAACATGTCTCACTTAAGAAGAGTGTATGCAATTAAATTAATGACCCAAAATTTGTAAGCACTTATAGTCTAGGAGGATATTATAATAAAGTTAATAAATATCTCACAAGGAATAAAATTTGTTGAAGCTTAAGGATATAAATATATTTTTAAGAGACTCCACTAGTAAGATAGTGAGAATATTTCATGTTTTAGCTTTAGAACTAAGCATATCCTTTATTTCATGTCATGGAAGAATTAGATGTATTATTTCTTTAAATAATTAATATAATAATTTGAAATTTGTTCTTTAAGATTTAATGTGTGTGTGTGTGTGTGTGTGTGTGGGCATGTGTGTGTGTGTGTGTGTGTGTGTGTGTGTGTGTGTGTGTGTGTGTGTGTGTGTGTGTGTGTGTGTGTGTGTGTGTGTGTGTGTGTGTGTGTGTGTGTGTGTGTGTGTGTGTGTGTGTGTGTGTGTGTGTGTGTGTGTGTGTGTGTGTGTGTGTGTGTGTGTGTGTTTATGTTTTATCTAGTCACTAGGTTATGGGTTCAGTTTATTTGAAACCTTGTAGCTATGAATACATCGATCATTATCATAACAAATCTTTGAACTTTGTAAAGTGTGGGAAGTAATACTACATATATAGAAATGTGGGAATAGGTATTATGGTAGTATGATTTGTTCTAAAGATAATAACTCCACTCATAGTACATGTTGGTTGAATCATAATACTAGATAGTGTGGTGGGGATAATTAATAATCCCTAAATGTCTTATATGTCATTAAAATGTGATTAGCTTATGTGAAAGAAGATATAATGCATAGATGATGATCTAATAGAGTTTAATTAATAACATCACACTTATGGTATGAGAGAAGATGAATATGAAGTATTGAAAAAGGATACATGTGAGTGTGGAATCTTTATATATATCTAATTCATTGGCCAAAGCACTAAATTAGATGTGGAATGCTTATTAAGAATATTAAAGAAACAATATTTAATTGATAAGATCACAAAATTTTAAGAATATTTTAAGATTGATGACAAGAGTGATGCACATTAATTGAAAGTGGCATAGACTATGTTGAAGGGTCACAAAGTCTTATAGTGGAAGGAAGTGTAGAATGAGAGATGAAGAGAATTAAAGGAGAAGATAACAAAATGTTTGAAAAATGAAGTTTAAATTCTCTCCTAGATATTAATATATGGATTTTTCTAAAAGGTTGTAAAATACATGGAGAGAATATATAAGTTCCAAAGACTACATAATATATATTTATAAAATAACTACAATATTGTATGATAGTGAATATGGAAACAAAATATTTTAATATATTAAAATTGCTTAACATTTGGAAACCATGAGGATTTTAAAATATATTAGATCTAAATGGTGGAAGAAAATTATTATTCCAAGTTAAAGTTTTAGGATAATCCATTGAGAAAAAAATAGATCATGTGTAAGGAAATAGAAGATTAATGTTCATAGGAGGTATAGTTATATCTAGAAGAAGTCAACTAAATTAATAATAAAATGAGACTACATAGAACTAGGCTCACATGCAAAAGCAAGGATAAACATGTGATGCTGAATAAGTATATACACAAGGACATAAATTTTAAATTTTATGGGGTGTGAAATTATTTTTTTGAAAGGAAATAAGTTTTTAATTAACATTTTTTAGGTGTATATAATTTGAACATAGATTATATTAATATCTATAGGCATAGATAAATAATACCATAAGGTTTGAGGTATCTACTAATTTATCATATGGTGAATATGAATCCATTATATCAGTGTACCATTATAAATAACTTGACAATGTATAAAATATAATGATGAAGTGATATATATGAAGCCATTGAATAAGAATAATAAACCAATGCAGAGGAAGAGCCTTTTCTAAATACATTATAAGTTAGAAGTAAAATGTTGAAAGGTGACCGTGAGCAATGGTAGAATGGAAAAAATGATTTATCAAAACTAGTAGATAAATATGGTTTGAAAATTTTGTCACACCCAAACCCATACAAATTTTCATGGTTTTATAAAGTCCATTAGGTTTTTATGAATGAATAGTGCCTTGTAAATTTCTAGATATGTTCATATCAATATATGTTTTATTGTAATGTAATTTCGATCTCAATGTTCCATGTAATTATGGAGAGAACCTATAATAAATATATATTGGTTATGTATGCACTAAAGTAAAATAATTATAACTTAGATAAGCATGGAAATAAGTTGACACTAATCCCAATGAATGATAAGGAAGAAGAAGGGTGTAGTGGTATTTGTCCACATTTTTAGGAGTGTTTATGAAATTATTCTTAAACATGGAATAGAAGGAGATGTCATTATTTTTATATCTCATGATTAATCTAATGAAATAGAATCATGTAATAAATAATCAAAAACTGGAATCAATTCCACACAATGTGAAGGCACTACTAGATGAGTTTTCTAGGATATATTTGATGGAATTACTATAAGGATTTAAACCAACATGAATTACCATCCATCATATGGATGTGATCCATGGAAACAATTTACCAAAAACATACACAAAAATTTATCCCTAATGATAATGAACCAGTGAAAAATAATTTCTGTGATTTATTTGGTAGAGGGTTGATCATAGAAAGGTTCATCTCGTATGTAGTACCTATAATGTTGGAATCAAATAAAGGTGAATAAAGTAGAATGTGCATATAAGTAAAATATATTAACAAGATAATTATAAATTATAATTTCCCATTTCCATGTGTGGATGACTTGATGGATTTTCTTAATTTAGGAAGAAATATTGAAAATAAACTTGAAGAGCGGGTATTGCCATATCAAAATCAGATAAGGGGATGAGTGGAAGATCACATTCAAAATGGAAGAATGTATATGTGAGTTTTTAGACATGACTTTTATCATAAAACATGTGCCTAGCATGTTCATGATTCATATGAATGAATTTTTAAAAGCATTTCTAAGAAACTATCTTAATGCATACCTAGATGATATTTGGGTGTTTATAATAATGAAGGAAGATAATCTAATGCATTTGTAGAATGTGTTGGAAAGGTCATTTAAAGATAAGTTGTTGATCAATGTAAATAAATGTTCAATATGATGAAGAATATTTTGTAAATAGAATTTTTGATATCCCAATAAGATTTAAAAATGGACTCGAAGAATTTCCAAATAATATTTGAGTCAATATTAATAAAGAGCATGTTCAAAACATGAAGTTTTCATGGCTTAGAATTTTCTATCAAATATTATTTATTAAATTTAGTGAAACATTTGTATTTATCAGAGCGGTATGGAGATGACATCGCAAGGTATTTTTTTATGCTACAGAAGCTAAATCTTATATTAAAAGAATGGGATTGACAAACCGGTGTTGGTGCTACTAAATATAAACAAGCTATTCCATGCATATTATGATTCCAATGCTATAATTATTTGAGTTGTTTTGAGCCAATAGGTTTTTCCTATAGTTTACTTCAATGAGAATTTGGATGATTTTAATAGTAAATCTTAGATCTACTACAAAGAGTTTAATTGTATTTTTTAAAAATGAACAAGTGGAGTAATAATTTGTTTCTAAAGTAATTTATTTTTTACACAAATTACCAAGTGATATAGTTTATCCATAGTAAAGGTAAGACAAAATAAATAGACAATAATTGGGTTTAATTTTCTACATAGTTATTAATTTATGAAAAATTAAAAATTGGATTTTTTTGTTTAGATGCACAAAGAATTTTTTTGTTTGGATTTTTTTGTTTAATCTGAAGTGAATTTTGTCATTAGAATTCATTAAATGAAGGTATTATATGTATAAAAAAACCATTATTGAATTTACATAGATGTTTAAGAATTTTTTAGAATATTTTTATCTTTTTGTCCAAACATTACATTCTTGCACCAAAACATATTCTCAATTACTGTAATCACTTAACAAAAATTTATTTAGGTGATATAAAGAATCCATTCACTTTGATTTCTCCTACATCAAACACTCTAGGTAACTATTAAATGTTTATTAGTTACACTAAGGGTAACTAATAAATAATTGAGAGTATGGCCATAATGACCTATATATTTGAGACACAACCCTAACAAGTCACACCTGCATAATTATCCCACTTCACTATGTATTTCTAGTATTTTTTCTCATTCATTTTATTCACATCTTCAGAGTCCAAAATGGCCTTTATCTTTATTTTATTCATCTTTATATTGCTATAAATTCCACCTAAGTGTGTTTATTTTTGAAAATTCACCAATAGTATAAATCATACAAAGTAACTCATATATTATATGATTCTCAATCACATGTTTATTATACTAAAAACTATTATGATTTATTTTTATGCACACATCCTAATGTATCTTACATATAATCTCTATGACAAACTCTCCTTCTATTCTCTTTCCATAAACCATGATTATGTCCCTCATTTTTGTGAATCTTATTTTATTTATTTCATATATCACATGAAAAGAGTTATTATCAGTGCTTCTATTCAGTTAATTATTGCACAAAAATTATACTTGATCTAATACCATGTATCACTACTTGGGATTATCTTTACCTAGACATCATAAATAATATATAAGGATTCTTTTCACCAACTTGGTTGGTTTGTAAATAAATAAATGGTGCCCTAAATTTAAATTCAAATTTATTTCTAAATACTTTGATAATGTGCATGAAATATGGCCTATAAAATTTAGATCTCTATCTAAAACTATGTTTCATGGTAAACCATGTCTCTAAATAAAATTTTGAAAATTTTGGTCACATGACTTGTCTTCTTAAATATAATAATATTTTACATAATGGGAAATATATCCACCACTATGAATCAAAAACATTTCCTCTATCACCTTCTTACATTCCTAGTAAAAAATTTATAGTTATTGCATCTTATGATTTTTATGATAAATGATGTGGTTTTTATAACACTACATCATTACATGTCCCCTTCGTTAGTTAGAAATTTATTCACTTTTGTGTATACTCTTGCATATCTACACCCATTATTGTAAAGTTTTATCGTTTATCCAACCATGTGATAGTATTTTCACTTCTAAAATTTAGTACTAGACCTATATTATAGTTGTCTTTTACCATGTTTTGATGCATTAACCATCTTGGTATGCTTAAATTCACTCCCTTAAAGAACATATGTTCTTGAATAAAAGTATTCTAACCATGACATATTATTTATGATCACTAGTTTTATGCATGCCTTACAATTATCATAAAATAGTTTTATTATATATATGATGAAATAAAATACAATGAAATTTACTCACATCATTCAATGTGAAAATTCCCATGCTTTCCATATCATCAATTTTATTGGATCCTCAAATTCTATGCTTCAACACATAAGTGTAAATATAGAATAAAATGACCTACTTCATGTTTTGTTGCTTCAACTTCCCTTTTTATGTTGATAAATTTTAATGAATTACTTTTGTGTACAACATAAACTCCTTTGAAAAATAATAACACCTCCACTTATTTATTGTGTATAATGGCATAGATTTTATAGTCATAGACTAAATATTTACTCTTAGTGGTATTTATATTATTACTAAGGTAACCCATATGCACACCTTATTGAATCACAACAACCCCAATAGCTATGACACTAGTGTCAAGTGTCAATATACACTTGAAATAAATTTTAAAAATATGGAAATGCCAACATGAGTTTCTAAGACACTTCCTCTTCAAATATTACAAAATACACTTAGAATATTATATACGAATAGAATACATATGATTTTATCACAAAAGATTTGTTATCTATGTGTATATTCAATGTAAATTTATAATGAAAATCATGTAAAATATTTAAATATTATGAAAAAATTCAGCATCAAATGTGTTTCTTGATAATGGCCACTTAAAAACTACATGAAATTTCTCAACATCCATATTTAAACCTTCTTTTGTTATAAAATATCAAAATAATATCATCCCATTCTTCATATAAAATATTTACCTACATTCATAAGTATCTAATCTTTGTGAAAACTCTATAACACATTTATCATATGGATCAAGTGGTTTGCCTTCAATGTATTCAAAACCAATGTATCATCCATATATATGGTTAAGTTCAAGAAATTAATGGTGGAAGTGAACATTTTTTATGAAAAAATAAATAGAACCTGACCCTAAATCAAAAATGCAAATGTGTTATAGTATGTATGAACTTTAGGTTCAATTATATTTAAACCTAATTCATAGGGGTATGAGCATGATATAATGTGCAGACACTATAACCCACATGTGGTATATCATGGACACACTATAACATGCAAAGGCCATAATTGTATGTTTTACTATGGGCACACATTACAAATTATATGCCTTAATAAGAGTTTAAATTGTGAAAGGGATCTAACTCAAATAATTTAAAAATCTAAAAGGTCAGGGAGTTGTTCAATAAAATAAATGTTAAGTATAACTTTAATCCTTATAATTTCATTCTATTTTAATAAATATAAGAAATTAAATCTAGTTTTCATCTTATAGAATTGGTGTCACAGCTCCAAAACTTATGATTTACAAGATATTTTTTTCAAAACCCAATCTAGTATTAATTAGTCATTTTAAGCATTTTAGTATTGAAATTAAGGATTAGAGGGCATAAATATTGCAATAGATGTCTATTTTTATAAAATATATAATATATTTTTATAAAATTTTGGGACCATTTAAATTGATTATTTCCATTTTAAAAAGTTGTAGGTTAGTCAAAATTAATTTTTATAAACCAACACACACTTAACCACACATTTATGCCAATTTTACATATGATTAGGTCTCTTATAAGTCAAAAGTGATTGTGCAGAGCCTATGCCTACACATACCTCATTCATTGTTCTGGCTTTGATCTATAACTTTAATCACTTGATTCATCTTTGATATCCTTGAATCATACATGTACATTACTTTCTTCCTGACTCTTTTGCTCATTCTAACTCTCAATATGTGACAAAGCCTTTTGTTTACCTAGTCTTCTTCTTACTATTAAATAACTTTCACTCCTCATCTATATGTATATTTTGTCTCCTTAACACTCACATAATCATTTCATACACCTCTTTCATCACTATAGTCTCCCTTCTTTGCTTAAGCTTGTTCCATCATAAGTAGTTTCATAGGCCTAAAAGCCTCATTCATAGATTCATATGTAGTTTCATAGGCTGAAAGGCCTCATTCATAGATTAATAGATTAAATATTTCATTTTTAATGTAGAACACCTCTAAAAACCATCTATATGTGTTTAAAATGTGTTATTTTACTTATTATTTTTCACTATTGGTTTGATCCTCTAAATTTTTTTTTAATAAGGATATTATTTACCATATTATTATAATTTAAATGTTTGACAATTATATTTTTAAGATAGTCTTTCTTTTTGTATATAATTTATACTTTTATTATATCATAAAATATTGTTTTAATATATATATATATATAGTAAAACAATATTTTATGATATAATAAAAGTATATATATATATATATATATATATATATATATATATATATATATATATATATATCTATATATATATATAGTTTTTATATTTTTAACTAATGACTATGAAATAATTTTCCATTTTTTTATTATGTTATTTTATTTTAACACTTTTTTAGAAATTCTACCATTATCAATATCTTAACTATTTTTATAACATTTTATTGAGTGTAACATTCCATTTCATTTTATTTTAGATATTTCGTTGAATGATTGGGTTTCAATATAATAATCTATTTATTTGATGTTATAGGAAGATACCAAGGTAGTTTCAATATCTCTTCATAAAGAGACAATCTCAAGTGGATGTTGCAAGGAATCAAGTCAAATTGAACTCTAGTTTTACCTTTCTCTTCTAATTTAGATATATATGTCAATAAAGACTAGACTTTGTTGTGAAAAGGAATACTAGAAAAGGAATTGTTTAAAATTCCATACCCCTATATGGCCATTATGGGCATAATACAAAATTTTTGTTGAATCTTGATTTAGAGTTAATTGAAAGAAGAACATTTTTGGCTGCCTATTTTTTGTTTTTCTACCATTTGTTATTTGGTTCTTATGAAAATTAGTTTTTGTTTATTTGTTTTTATGTTACTTTTTCCTATGGAATATTTGTTTTTTGTGAGCTTAATTATTTATATTTTTTTCCTTGTATAAAGCT
>JARHVA010005509.1:65000-70000 GCA_037957365.1 Torreya grandis | reverse complement strand
AGTTTCACATGACAGAAGCTATTGAAACATATTAGTCAATGTTTGTGAAAAGATTCTACATAGTACAAAAAGGATTCATTTAATTCAAGATCTATTATTATCATTAGTTTTTTTTTGGTAAACTCCCTATGATATGTGGTATAATAAATTATGTTGGAATATTATATGGGTGAATCCTTTGTATAATTTTTAACATATTTGTCATATTTATTACAATTTTTATTTTTAGAAAAGGTTCTAATCCATGCTAGGAAACATTCTAAAGTATAGTGTTGACTAAATAGAGTGTTCGACCAGAATTTGAAGAGTGAATTTTATGAATGTTTAAAATTGATCATTATTTTTCATCTTTGAAAAAACTCTCATTTTTTTTATCAACTCACTTATATGCAAAAAATAATTTTGATTCGACCTATAAAATGTTCTTCTTTGGATAAATTTCAATTATTTAGAGAGGAGGTGCCATATCAAGTGGGTATGAATGGATCTATTAGGGTATCGATAAAATGTCAATTTTCACCTTGCTTTCAGATCATTAACAGTGCCATTTCTTATGGGGGTCCTTTCTGGCTATCTTCATTTTTTGGATTAGTTAGTTTTGATATTTTTCTTGGGTGGTTCTTTTATTTCTCTTGTGTGCTTTGATACTTCAATAACTTATGGATGGGGTTGTTTCTATGGGTTATGGAGTAAATTGAAAGTGCTAACTAATCCTAATTTTCTCTTCTTCAAGAATTCTTTAAGTGTAGTTATTTCTTATACTTTTGGGTCAAGATAGATGCTTGGCATTTGGGATTCTTTTAGGTCTTTTTGCCCTTTTAAGGAGATTTTAAGCAAGAAGAATTTAGTGAAGATGGTAAGGAGGGATTATGTGTGTGTCTTTAGTTTGTTGTAATGTTCATTTATGTTCAATACTCATGGGTTGTTTAGATTGCCTATTTTGGTAACCAAGATTCATAATATGGTTAATATACTCTAGGTGTGCTTAGCTCCACTATTATATCTATTCCTATGTTTCCTTTAAAATCCTATTAGATATCTTTTAGGAGACCTAGACCTCCCTTTATTCTTAATATAGCTGTTCTTATTTGACCCTGCTTAGGATATAGAGCTATCTAGATATTGATTTGGGTTATTCTAGGTACCCCTTTGATCTTACTAAATTTGGTTTTTAGCCTTACTAGATTTGGAACCTTAAGAGACCCTAAAGTCTCTCTTTATCCCTTATGAGAGATATTTTTGAAGTATCCTTGTCTGGTTTCTTCTATTGGGATTGGGTCCTTTGGGGACCCCTAATCTAGCTTGTTGGATTCAAGACTTGTAGAGGAGCCCATAGGGCTTCTCTCTATTCTTTTGATTCTAGAGAACTATACCTCATTCTATGTCTAGGTTGGTTCCTAATCCAACCAAAATTGGTTTATTGTTCATAGAGATCCATATGGTTATTTTTGAGACATTAGTCTCTTTCTCCATTAGTCCAAGATGGTTTCCATTCTAGTTAAAATTCGTTGGTTCTTGCACTAGTCAAAAGTGGTTATTCCTCTTTTCATTATTTTTGCTTCTTTTAGTTGGGTCATTTTTATTTTCTTAATGAGATTTACCTTCTTTTATCATTTTTAAGCCAGGAGAAGACCCAGACCTCCTGATGTGTATGGGTTAAATTCCGCACTAGTTGAAAGGTAAGTTTATCTTAATCCTAACAAGGAAATGTTAAAATTGAAGCAAGTATGATGATTGGATGGAGAAAACAAGAACACATGAAGAAAAGAAAATTTTACGATCCAGATGATGATCAAATATATTGAAAAAAATTATGAAAAAAAAAAATACTAAAAGTACACCAAATTATTATTACATCAAATTTTTGGGTTGAGTTTGGCTTGGTCAATGGCGATCTTATAGAAATTTATGTTATAATTTATAGATCTAGTATCAAACTACTTGAGCTACCAATGTTTATGTTTGTTCACATGAAATAACGTATAGGCGCAACACATGATCCATAAAATATTCAAAATATTTCAATCCCTCCCGTAACTAGAGAAAAACTTGAAAAAGTTCTATTGAAAATGGCTTGGAATCATAAAATAAATAAATTGTAGGGACTAACATTGTAAAATGAAAATGTTAACATTGATAATATTGAATACCAAGGTATAAATTTTAATTCATTATCAAGAGTAGGATCATTACAAGACATTTAGATTTCACCTCCTCTCTCTCTAAATTGATATGTAAGACTGCAAGATGGTACATACATCTATATCAAGAAAATAATTAGAAAATATTGTATTCATAATCAATATTTCCTATTAATTGATCACATGTACTTTATATCCATTCCCATTATTTGCTTTACCCCTTCACATATCTTAACCATATGGAAAAATTAATTAATTTTTAAATCCTCTATATCAAGCATCTTCATGGAATTTATTGTTCATATTCTGCATCCTTTATATTTCAAACCATTTACAATAGACTTATTTCAATCTATCAACACTGAAGTTGAACCTCATTCTTTTAATTTCAAGTAATAGCACTCAACTATGTTGAGATGACATTATAAACAAGAGGGATACTTTAAATATTTACTCAAACGTGTTGGGTAGTGAAGCACACACAATCCACGTTTCCGCATAAAACACAACCATTCTAACTACGTTGCAAGGTTGGGACAAACGCGAAAGTAAATGAGAACCTGAGCATAAATCATCGAATGATTCAACACACGAATCCACTCTGATTAATGTTCACTATAAAATAGGGATAGTTCCAAATGACCAGTTTTGGGCAACAACTTCGGTAACACAAGCTTAATCGATTACAACGGAAGAGGAAAACATAAAGTACAATGCTCAAAATTCACCATTTTTCAGCTCTAGAATAATTAATGCTGAAACAAGAGCCAAATTTTTTCCATATGTCACGGATGGTATGAGTCTCAGCTTTCCTTTCCGTCTTTCTGTCTTCCAGGGCATTACAGAATCAAACAGTTTCAAGAAAATTCCAAGAATCATTTGTTTTTCTTCTACAACAGGGTAGATGAGGCTTTAACAGAGAAAACAAAGTTTAATGAGTGATTTTTGTCATTTAGAGACCCTGTGCGGCTTAAACGAATAACTTTGAGTCAACACAGGCCCTGTCGGGCTCCTCCGAGTTGTCAACGCGAGTTTGAAATGAGCCAGACGGCTTGGCCATGCTAAGATACAAACAGTAAAATGCCAAGGCCTATTTTGGGACTGCTGTATCGATTAGCAAGACACGAAGGCTTGTCTTAATCAAAGACAAACCAGGAATAGAATTTTGATAAGCATAGTGATGTCAAACCAAACGAATCATAGAAGGGATTCGCATTTCATAGAAGGCACTCGCAATTCCAAGAGAAGTCCGAATGAATGCTTAATAAGACCAAATTGGTCTTCATACACCAAGTAATATTTGGAAACGCCATCAAGCAAGGCACAGAAGAAGCCGAGAGTATTAATCCTCATAACATAGAAGAACAACTAGCCAAGACTTCAAGACTAAACTGGAATCCAAATGTCGATCACCGCTGGAAGATCCCCTGACCATAACAAAGACAATAAGGAAACCCATGCGGGTTTATGGAATCCGTAGACCAAGCATAATTTGAGCGAATACCTTCAAGGATCAAATAGATCTCCAAACATAGAGTAGTATTACAGATTACCCACAAGCAAAGCACAAACAACTTCAAGACCAAAACAGTGAATAAGATAGCCAATAAGGGAACGTAGAGCTCTTCATTTTATTGAAACCCCTATTCAAACTTCAAAAGGTATGATTACAACTATAGAAGTACCCATGATTATTCGAGACCCAATTGGCCAGTTGAAAGCTGATTTACAAGTCATGATGCTTGAGGTTGTCAATTGACCAAGTCTGCCAACAACAACTACAAAGAACAATCATTTTGAGGAGAAACATTTAATGCAAGGCATAATAAACAATAGAAGTTTATTTACAATTATTGGGTATTAAGGAAGCATTCCAAGACCATTTTGGTGATGAGATAATAAAAAACAAAGGCAAAGCTCTTTGTTTATTACAAGACCAAATACAAAAATTTAGATAGTTTGACTTAATTATGCAGGAAAATATTTTCAACCGCAGAGCAATAACATGAACAAGCCAAACAAAAATAAGAATAAGTAGAAACACAACCAAAGCTTACCAAAGAAAGACAACAAGTAATCAAAACACTTTATTTTTTTGTGACACACAATAGCATGTCTGCCACGGATGCTCCTACATCAAACACCCACAATAGATTAAAAATACCATGAGCTCTTGCTCACAAACTATTAGTGAGATGCTCTACATATTTTCCATGCTTGGCAACCTTAGATGCATTCATCCTAGTTGCATATTCATCTTCTCTACCCTTCCAATTGACCAAGTACTCCTAGTACTCACGACCTTATGCCTTTGTGAAATTAGAATGTTTAAATTAGCTTCCATTTCTTCCTTAGTTTCTTGTGGCATCTACTCCTTCCAATATTTAGTTGAAAAGTCCATGTTATGGCTTACGTGAGATGTCTAATCGATTTGAAAACTCTATTTCATATGCATTCGCTGAAAACTTCCTCAAAATCCTACATGGTGTAATATTTTTACACTTTATCCTATTATATTCAATTTTTGTAAACCTATCCTTGAATAAATGTGTTAAAACAAAGTTCCCTACTTTAAAATTCACCTCTTTATTACACAAATCAATATGTTGATTGTATTTTATAACACTCTCTTGAAGTGTTTTCTTGACTTATTGATGCACCTCGTGCGTAGCCTGAGTATAGTCATCACCATATGTGCTTTTTCTACTCACCTTAATTTTACTTTGTTACAATCTTATATTTTAATTATATATTATGCTATTATGGCATTGACATTATGATTATTAGACTAGTTATGAGTTGTTGTGTAGCTGAATTATCTATGGTACTAGTTGCAACAATGTTATTCACGTACTTAAT
>JARHVA010005509.1:52500-60000 GCA_037957365.1 Torreya grandis | reverse complement strand
TGATTAAGGAATTAATATTTAATTAGGTCTTCTAATTTAAAAATGATCATGTATAATATTGTACATAGATTATTTACTTGAATAAATAAATTAATGAAACCAAGAATGATAAATAAGCTATTATATAACTTCAATCATTTCAATAAGACTTAAGTTAGAGAATTGATATGTCATTTCTTATCTAGAGATACGTTTTTCCACCCTTCATGATGATTGAACTATCTTATCTTGTTGCCTTGGCTACCCAATAGAGAACTTGGTAAGAGTTCTTTAAGGGGAACCTTTTATTTGGATTCAACTCATCTTGAAACATGGATAAACTTCATTGTTTATGATGTGGGATACCATACTTAACTATTACTAATATATGCTTATTATCTTCTTGTTGTTTAGTTGAATTATAAATTAATTCTTAACACAATGATATCTTTAATTATTTATTTAAGGAATATGGAATGAAGTATTTTTCTCTTAATTAGTTACCTAATTAAACTTATAAATGGATGAATAAGTTTTTATTTTAAATAAATAGTTCAATTTTATTTATTTAAATTCTTTAAACTCTTTTATTATCACATTGTCTATGCCAATCTAAATAGCTACATAAACTATGGACTGGCAATATTGAGTTAAAACTACATCATAAATTGAGATAAACATCTATGGTTCATATAAATGGTGTATGAATAGTGAAATGAACTTAAAGGTTGAAGGGTGTTATAACCTAGTCATCAAAACTAAGGATTCTTGTACTTAATCTGATTTATCTTATGCTTTAAAATAATTAGTTGCATGAATAAATCAAAATCTGTAAGTGTTGAGTTGATTTTGCTTGATAATTTTAGTGCTTGTTTAATTTATATAACATATATCTTTGATCTAAACCTATGATTAACCTAAATTCTAATTTAATAAATACAAATTTATCCTTCCCAGTTAAATTAGTCCTTTAACTTAACCATCCTCAAGTGGGACTAAAATCCACTGAGTATAGTGATATATTTATCT
The DNA here is from genome assembly GCA_037957365.1 of Torreya grandis. Lineage (NCBI taxonomy): Eukaryota > Viridiplantae > Streptophyta > Pinopsida > Cupressales > Taxaceae > Torreya > Torreya grandis. Next base: position 58,992 of record JARHVA010005509.1, on the reverse strand, counting down.
ATGGTTAAGGACCTAGAAATGATCTTATAAGAAAGTAAAAGTGCCGCTTATGTAACTTGGGACTTATCATTATATACATATATTGATATGTCCCAAATCTCATAATACTTATATTATAAAAATAAACATACACTTACAACCTTTTGTTTGTGTTTACCTCTAGTGAATTACCTTAGTTTTCCTCTTTATATTTTAGTTATGTATTCTTGTAGTGAATTTCATTAGAAATACTTCTAAGAGGGCTTAACACATGTCCAAAATGTACTATAATATATTATTCCAATTTTTTTAAAAAGTTATTACATCTCGTATTAGAGTAGTTTCTTGATCCAGGGAAATTTACGAATGAGTATTTTCCTTCAAATAATTATAATCTTCAAAGTTATCAATTGTGATTTCTTAGTATGGGTAGAACATGATCCAATAGAAAAAAAAAAATTGAAAATTATTTGAATGTTGTTTTATTATTTTTAATATAATGGAGTTATATTCCTAAATAATAAAGGGGATGAGAAATGTAAATTATTAAATAAATATGTCATAATTAACCTACTAATTTATGTAAATAGATTTTATTTTTATCTTTTATAAATATAGTTGGAAGTGAAAGAAATTATAACTTAGATTATTTAAGCTGATCTTGACTGAGACAAGGTCTAATACTTGAGGAGCAAGACTGTGAAATAGTCTAAAATAGATCTCTAAACTTCATTTATTGATTAGACAAGAGTAGAAAAAATAAGACACCCTATTATCCTACACTATAGTCCTATTTTGATATTGTTATCCTGAGGCTAAAATATTTTTAAATTCTATTCATAGTGCTTGTGTTACCTTATCACTAAAATTTTATGGTCTAGGACCTCATGGAGCTTATTATGTGCCTATTTTAAGCTTAAAAACTCTTAAGAGATCCTGCTACTTGATCTTGAATTAAAAATTAGAAAAGAGAGAGAAGAGGTTACTGTGTAAAGGATATGCTAGATGCACTTCACATCATGTGTGTGAGCATGTTGCCTACATACCAATACTCTAAAAAGGGATTAAGCTAATGTAGTTATCCCATTGAAGTGCTTGGTATAATTTATGTATGATCAATGCAACTAGAATGCTAAATTAGATGTGCTTAAACTAGCTAGGGACTAGTGTAATGACTTAAGTAGGATTTAAATAATATTACAAGGCTATATGCAAATAGTACGAAGGAGTTATTAAGCGTACTTATTTATATTATTTCATCTCTCTTGAAAATGAGTGTCAAACCTTTTAAATGGACTTGGAATGGCCTTTTGTATTTAAACTAATGATCATGGGTTAAATTAATTCACATGAGGTTGATAGGGAAAAAGATAAATAACTAAAAGAATTTGACAATTGAAGGAAAAATTGAAATTGGACAATAGCACTAAAAATAAGACACCCTAGGTTCCAAAAGTACTATCCTATTTGGGCACTATTTTTCTAAGGGCATGATACCTATGGGGATGGATTTGTTCCTGAAAGGGCTACTTGGGTCTAAAAGGGATATGTATAAGAAGCTTTAGATGGTTGGGAATTAGTGAAATAAGTATCCTAGAAGGGTTGTGTAAGTCAATTGGATGGCCTCTGGATTAGTTGTCTTAGCCATACTAAAGTTTTATAATTTTGCATTTTACATGACTACATTTTCATCCATTTATTATAGTGATACAACAAAGTGAAATACTAGGATAAATGTAAATAAGAAGTATAAGGAAGAAGATCTGCCCAGTGTTCCATAAAAATAGTAATATTTCTAACTCCTTTTCATCCCTTCCCACTTTAGTCATTAATGTTTATAATTTTAATTTTTTAAAGCTTATATAAAAAGATAGATCCATAAAAAAAATTAATTTCTAAATAAATATATTTTTATTTTTATTACATGACTATGTGATTCTTGACCTCATAATTCAAAATAAACTCTTTCATGTAATTAACAAATTTGTATGCATATTTATAGATTTATACTCACTGAATATATTATATAAAAGTGAAATAACAATAATAATATAATAATAAAATAATAATTTATGTTACTCTTACATTTTGTTTTAAATTACTATATGATGGATGAACCACTAAAATCCATCCCATAGAAGGGTGTGACACAATAGTTAAAATCAATATGTTTTTAAAAAATTGTGTGTGTGTGTGTGTGTGTGTGTGTGTGTGTGTGTGTGTGTGTGTGTGTGTGTGTGTGTGTGTGTGTGTGTGTGTGTGTTTATATATATATAAACACACACACACACACACACACACACACACACCTACCCCTTCCTTCCTTATGTATTTTGATATCCATGATAAAATTGATATTTAAAATAATTTGGATTCTTGTAAAATGGTTGGATAATTTTAATGCTTTAAAATAAAAATTTAATGGTAAATATGGGTTTTATGGGGGGACCCTACACTTTACAAGAACCAAACAAGTATGGTTAAAAAGAACATGATTAAATAATATCTAATAAAAAAAAGTAACCCAACATAATAAATATAATAAAAAAACTAGCAAAAACCATAAAAATGGTGAAAAGACCTAAAAACAACTAATATCCTTCATTTCCATTTTCCTTTCATGATCTAAGGGTCATATTAATTTGTTCAAAATCCCTCTTTCCTTTTTATTTTCAGTTTGTTACTCACTAACATCCATTTGCCTCCTTCCCCTAAATTAGGGAAGGTATGAATGGATAGTTCAAGAGCATCACTTAGTTTATGATTAAACAATAGAACCATAGATTAAAAAAAATTAACCTTCTAAACTGGACTTTAATGTAATTTGATCCAACAAACATTCACTACATTTACATTTAGTATTCTTTTCATATTTCTTGGATGTAATTTCCCCAAATGGAACTATTTCCATAGGGATTTCAGAGACCATATTTGGCACTTCACTTTAATATTAACTTTAAAAAATAGATTCAACTAGAGTATGTTCTAAAGATTCATACATCCACTAGATATTTCCTTTCTTTCTCTTGATGTTTGGCTGATCATTCACCAAATGATCATTATGAAAACATCTGTAAAATATAAAAGGTAGTCCTTAATAAAAAATAAATTAAACCTAACTTATAGTCCTCACAATCATATCCACTTGACCCAGAAGATCTTTAGTAAATTTATTTTTTTCTAAGATTCAATCATAAGTTGAGTGACCCATTTATTCTATTATGAGATTCTTGTGCCAAAATTCACCAATAGAATTGCTTACGGATTTAAAAGTAGAATGGTCCTAAAACTAAAGAGGTAGGTTTTGAAATCATAGCCAAATCAATTTTTATTAAAAGTTTTAACTTGGGGATTAAAATTATGATGTCACAATTTAACCAATAGCATATGCTTCTCCTCTGAATGCCAAACTTATTTGTTGAAAATTTTAGTCATCTAAAATGTCATTTCAATGCAATGAGTGTTACTTGAGAACATATTGTCATTGATTAAACCTAGACCTATCTTTAGGCCTTATTTGATCCTATTCTACATTTTTTTTAGGTCTAACTCACTCCCATATATACCAAAAGTAGCACTAATCTATCCCCTAGGCACCCAGGAGCCTTGTTCAATACATTCTACCACTTGGGCATTAGGTCATCCCTTTACACACTAGTGCACTATGCTATTAACTTAAGGACCATATTAGTGTCCCATATATCTTTACTCTCCAAAAAAATAACTTTTCCATTCTTAAAATCACTCTTAGGGTTGGTCTACACCTATTTCACATCTTGACAAGCTCCATAATCCTCTATACATCACTTCCATTCCCTTATACATCATATGGAGACTAGATGAAAATATTCATAAATAAACTTAAAATTAGTGGTGCAAATCAAGGTCATTGATCCCTATTATTACATACACCCATTTATAATAACCAAGAGCTTAGACTACTCAGTTTTTTGGTCTCAAGTCACACTCAAAGCACTCAAATGAACTCTCATACTATCACTCACTTGCAATTGCACCATCACTTAAATTGGGATAACCACATTAGTCTTGATCCCCTTTCAAGGTATTAGTATGTAGGAAACACTCATCACATGGGGTGTTGAGGTTAAGTCTAGCCTAACCTAATAAAACCAAGATCCATATACATAGGCATAGACTCCCTAAAACTAATTGAATGTACACCTAGAAGATCATTGTTCCTACTTGAAAAATGACACTACCATAGCCTAGTGGACACTATCATAGTGAGTTACCATCTATGGTATTATATTATTATCTAGGAGGGTAAATGCACAAATTTAGAGGACAAAAAAAATCCTACACATAGACATGATTTTCTTAAAATTTTAGAAATCTCAACTTTTGTAGATAATTTGAGATGGATACACTCAAAATTTAAATATGGCATAATAACAAAATTTTTAGCATTTATATTCTAGTTTTCAAAGAACTATATTTTAAAAAAAATGGTTAAGTATAACTAGGTCAAACATCAAAAATTTAAAGATGCATTCTTTTTTTTTGTATAAGATAGAGTAGATAGACAATCATGCGGACCACCATTTTTTAGAACCATTTAATAGTGTTTAAAACCCTTTATTGAATATTTAGGTAATATATTCTAGTTTGTGACCTATATATTTTTTTCAATTAATTTTTCTTATTAATTTTATAAGTGAATCGATACTAAAAAATAATAAAAAAATGAATAGTCAATTTTGTGTCCCCCCTAAGTACGTTTAAAAAGACACTTTTTTTTCTAAATGTGTGTAGAATTAGTCCCAGTTTATGAACATATAATTTGATTTACACTTGGATCAATGAAATATAAATTACATAAACATGAATGGGCATGTATATTTTTGGTATGTAGTGACCTAAAAAAGGTATAACTAGAAATCAACATAGTTTGAATACTAAAAATAGTCAAAAATTTATAAAAACATATTTTTGGAAAGAGGAGAGCATGTTCATTGTCATGGTAAAATAATTTTTGAATTTTTTTTTATTGAAATCCATAATGTATTTGGTTATGAAATTTGAAATTTATTGTTTGAAATCAAAACTCTTGGACTCAACATTAAATTGATAGGTCAAAGCCTTTGCCTCAGGAATCTAAGCCATTACCAAGCTAAAAGGATTCATTTATTGAATTTAAATTGCAATAATACATACAATATATAACATGTATGCATTACTATGAATGTACAAGCATTATTAACAACACCTATGCATTATGAGGAATGTCTACACATTCCTATTATTTTTCACCCAAAAGCACAACAACATGTAGAGGAAGGTAATTTCTACTTGAAGTTTATATTTACTAAAATAATTGTTAAGTATAAGTTTACATTTATATTACTTATGATTAAATTTATTACATTAAATATAATAAATTAAGGTCACTCTAGATCTAATAGAGTATGTCTCACACCTACATGACTTACAATGTGGAAAATAGTTTTTCAAAATCTAATTTGGTTAGTAATTAGGCATTTTTAGGGTATTAGTATTGAACCTATGGATTTCAAGGCATAAATTGTGAAATTAATATCTATATTTGGTGAACATATGGTCAATGTTTAGGACTTTATAACTTTAAATTTATTTTTGGCATTTATAGGAGTCCTAGGTTTCTTAAAATTGATGTTTTCAAACCACTCACTTTGAACATGATCCCAAGTGGTGTGATTAGGGTAGCATGGGTCACCTTGATGACTTGCACACATAAAATGACCAATTTGTGTTAATTTGATTTCCTCATTGTCTCTCCCTAATCCCTCATCACTTATTACTCATCCATCATCACCCCTAATCACTTTATCATTACTCATCATTGTACTTAATCAATCCCTAATTGACCTTCACTATCCTTAGTCACTTCTCCATTGACCTTCATCATGATGAATCATCCATAATCACCCCTTCATCATCCCTCATAATCTCTAATCCTTATAAATTGATCTTGAATAGGTCAATACCACTTTTAGACTATTATATAAAAATTCAAGAGAGAGGACCCATGAAATAGAGACCAAAATGAATTGGAAGATAACTAGATGGAATTTGAGATAGAAAAATAACAGATTTAAAGATGTTCATGAGAAAATATGGATTATGCAAGAATATGAATGGTCTGTTTCAAATATAAATCATATCAATAAGATCATAGAGTAATAATATATACTAAATATAATAAATCATAAAAATACAATGCTAATACATGATTTGTACCAAAATTAGGCATATGCAATAGTAATTATGTTAACTTTTCTATCTTCTTGTAAAGTAGAACTTCTTAGTTATTTGAATAGCATGGAAAATGATTGGATATTTGGTAAGTTTTATATCTTGAATGGGTGTAATCAGTTTTAATAATATTACTTTGGTATATGGATAAATAGCTACTTGAATTTTGGGTGCACTTTTACAAAGTTATGTGAATAGCTTCTTTGGTAGATCTTTAGGTAACACCTTATTTTGAACTTATGTTAAAGGTTCATAGGTAGT
>JARHVA010005509.1:27500-47500 GCA_037957365.1 Torreya grandis | reverse complement strand
CCATCTCCCATTATATAACACCTCTCATCATAATGAAATGAAGAGATGATTATTGCGATAATTCCATAGAAATGTGTAATATGAACAATGAGGATGTGTTAATAGTTGATAATGACATCAAATGTTTTGTATCATAAATGAATAGGAAAAATGGGATTGGATATACAAGTGAATGTGCATTGAATCACATGATAAGTATAGGAGGACCTAGGTTATTCAATGATGGGTGAATTACATGAAAAGGGTATTAATATTAATAGACATATCATTTACACATATGATAGACTTCACACAAGTAATGATAAAGGTAAAACACAAGAGAGCAAATATGTAAAGCAAATTACTAAGTTAATTGTTAGGTTGATAAGGATGGATGAAACTAATAAGGGAGGAATAACAAAATTAAATTACCAAAGGATGAAAATGACATAAAAGTATAATAAATCTAAGAGGTATAGTAAAAATAATAATTCACAAAGGATCATAAGGACATAATGGTTGAATAAACCCACGATGGAGGATATAAGAAAAATTATAGAAGTTGCCTTAAACATGCAAGAAATGCCATAATAATTGTATATTTTACCAAGTGGTTATTTTGGCTAGCTTGAGTGCATTAGATTCCTAGAATTAATTTTCATCCATATAACCTATATGAATTTCTTCAATCTGGTCTCTTATGTTTTCGAATGCTTAGACACATTTTACATATATCAATCAAGACATTGTTAAAAAAACTATGCACAATAGAAATGTATTTCGAAATAAACATAATAAAAATTAAAATCAGATACATAACAATAATTCATATTAGTAATATATTTAACAGGAATTAACATTCACTACAATCATCAAAAATTTAATTCAAAACTTTTATATATATATTTACAATATTTCTAACACACCTAAGATATTAAAGAGAGTAAAATAAGAATATTAAGTGGTTAATAAAGTGGAAAATGATATTAGATTGTGACCAAGACCATATGGAATGAAAACTATGTGACTAGAATCAAAATTATTTAAATCCAAGAATCCTCCCAAAAGAGGTAAACCTATTTCAATAATTATTGTGTAGATCTTTGCAGCTAGAAAATTTCCAAAATATTTTGCTAGCATATGCTGACCAAAAATATCTCTTTCATATGTGAATCAATACACATATATGTAATAATAATGTCTCCTTAATTTTATCTCAATTATATAGTGATTATGTAGGATGAGGGAGTGATTAGGGATGGCCAGGGTTAATGAGGTAGTGATTAGAGATGATAATGCATGAGGAAGGAGTTATTAGAGATGATTAGGTATATGAGATTAGTGATTAGGTATGATAAGGGATGTTGAGGGTCAATGAGGGAGTGATTAGGCATGATGAGGGAGTGATTATAAATTATGATAAGGGAGTCATTAGGGATGATGAAGGATAAAGAGGAAGTGATTAGGAATGATGAAGGACAATGAAATTGTGATTATGGATGATTAAGGAGTGATTATGGATGATGAAGGATAATAAAAGTTAATTATGGATTGATTAGATATGATGAGGGAGTGATTAAAGATGGTGAGGGATGGTAAGGGTCAATGAAGGAGTGATTATGGATGATAAGGGATGAGGAATAAGTTATTAGTGATGATAAGGGATAGTGAGGATCAATGAGGGAATAATTAGGGATAATGAGGGAGTGATTAGATATGATGAAGTAAAAGGAAGGTCAATGAGGGAGCTATTAAGGATAATGAAGATGAGGAGAGAGTGATTAGGGGTCATGAGGGATGAGTAGGAAGTCACTAGGGATGAATGAGGTATGATGGGAAAGTATAATAAATACAAAATGGTCATTTTATTTGTGTACAATGTCAATGTGAGCTATATTACCTCAATCACATCACTTTGGATTACATTCAAATTGAATGGTTTTAGAACATCAAATTTTACAAACCCAAGACTCCTGTAAATTAAATAAAGTAATTTAGAAGGCACCAAAACTTAACAAATGACTATATGTTTACCAAAAATTGATATCAATTGAAAAAATTAAGCTCTAAAATTGATAGGTTTAATACTAAGACCTTCATAATGCCTAAGTATTAACCAGATTGGATTTTTAAAAAAATATTCTCCGCATTTTAATGTGTTTACTTTTGAGACCAACTCTATTAGATGTAAAGTGACCCTAATTTATTATATTGACTAATATAAGTTTAATGTATAAGAAATATTTTCATAATGGGTATGCATAAGTTGAAATATTCATGGAATTGTCCCCTAACTCTGTGCACATACATAGCATAGCTTTTAACTCTTAGTCTCTATTCATGACACCTTTCATAATCCTTGTACGACTTTCTAGCTTGCCACTTATCCATATCGGTCAATTAATAACTAAGTACATCTCTTGTAGATAATTTTTTATTTATAGAATAATCAAAAAAATTAATTATTGTAAAAATCAAAGGTTTTAATTATTATATATTTATTTATTTATTTATTATTCCAAAACATTATAATAATTGGGTTTTACATTTAGTAATACCCTTAAAAGTCAAATCATTTGGTGAACCTAACTTACTTTGAATAGTTTAAAAACCCTAGCCATAGATGCTCCTATGATTTGTATCCTTCTTTTTCTTATTTTTATTATTGTGCTAGCCTTTTAATATTTCATTTATAGTGTTATATCATCCATATTTAATTTTAGTTATTATATTCCATCTCAAAAAGTTATATCCCTTACTTTAATAATAAGTATTATGCTTAGTGGTAACCATATTAATCATATGCATATTCCTTCTATTCGAGACTATACCATATATGAGGGACCAATTATAAATCCAATCATTTATCCTTAACATCATGACTATATGTAATTTAATGATTATACATTGGAACATGATAAATACAACCAAGATCTTGATGATACAAAAGATATGACTTGAGACACACTCCCCCACTCTTAATGATGTAAATCTAATAATTAATAAAGATGAGGCCTTATAAAGTTTTAAAGATAAGATTTGGGAAAAGCCCCATGATTATGAACATATTTTTCAATCTATATTATAAATCAAAAACACTTCACTTGGTCAAATTTGCAACTCCACATATACTAATACTATTACACATACTATGGGGATAACTCAGACTCTAAAACAATTGGCTACAACTAGCCAACCATCACCAGTGGAACAACCTTTTATGGCTAGTACACATCCTTCCTATTCATATGTACAATCCCTTTAATAAGATATAAATTATATATAGTATAAGGTGTTACATATTTATCAATGTGATAATATACCATATTTTTCCCTGAATTCTCATTTACTATTTCATACCCCTTTATTACAACATATAGCAATAAATCCTTTACCCTTCATATTTGTGGCACCCAAGCTTACTTTGTATGACATTAAGTGTGGCCTAGAACATCATATATATTTTTATTAGGTATCATATTTGGATTAAATGTCCAAATATTGGCTCCTTATTATGTTTTTCTCTCACAATTTCAAAGATGATGAATTAAAATGGTATATGATATTCCTAATCAGTCTATCACAACATTTAATACACTAGAAAATTTGTATTTATCATAATTTTAAATCAATATCAATGACAAGGTTTCATATGCTCAAGTTTCATAACTCAAGAAAAAAATTGTGAGAAAATAGCAAAATATGTCTTGAGAGATAAAACTATATTAGTAAAGATGACTAGCCTCATGGTAAATAGAAAACTCTAGGAAATATTCAAATAGAGTTTATTACTAGTGATACATGATGCTATACTATTCAAAACATTTACATAATTTGCATATCTATGACATATAGTGAAATAAAATGAAATCAACCTTCTCTCCATGTCAAAATTAAAGTACACAACTAGATCACATTCAACTAGTAATATTTTTAATAATCTCCCATATAAGTTGAGGCCCATTAAAAATAAAAATAATTAGAAGACAATGATTATTGCAATTTTAGAGATAGCTCCTGGCATGGTTTTATCATATCCTCTAAGGAGACCCTTCACAAACCTTCTAGAATCACCAACATATGTTCTCAAATAACTCTTGGAATGCAACATCATATCTCCCTGCCATCAAAAATGTTGATACGACTAGGCCTCTTCTAAAGGGTTGTGATGCCAATACATTTATGAATATCACAATTCATCATGACATACTACAAATACATGTATGAAATTGTTACATAAGATACAAGATTTGATATATTTTAATATCCTTGATTTCAGCAATCTTACAAAGGCACCTAGACCACATCCAATAGAAGTGAAAGCATTGAAACTATTTTTAAACTCATTTTAAAACTACATAGCTAATAAGAGAGTATGAACATTAGGTATTCATTATAATTATTAAGCACATCCACCACTAACATCTTATCTTACACATATGATGGACACACACCCTCTAAATAATATCATTTGTGTTTACCATACTAGAGTGCCAACTAGACCTCTCATTACATTCTCAGAATAGGAGATCATCGATGATGACTCACATTTATATGCACTCTTTGTACAACATTGCATTGACCATCACCCTACTCAGATTTTCATGGTTGACAATGGGTCAAGAATCAATATGTGAACCACCACACTTATATAGCATTAGGGTTATCGAAAGTATGATATTTCTTAGAGAGATATAATTATCCATGGTTTTAGTGGCCATGTTTAGAGATTCATCAGTGAAATAGTAATTCCATTTAAGGTTGGCCCCATATATGTAGCCACTAAATTATTAGTTTTACCTAGTTCTATCACATATTATATGTTATTTCATAGCCCTTAGATACAACAACTTGAATCTATTCCATCCACTATACACAAATGTCTTATGTATATACATGTTAGTCTAGTTGTTATAGTCAAAGGTCTTCCATATTGCACAACTAGTTACATAGAATAAAATAGTTATATATCTAAACATAACTTTTATTAGGACACCTATCATATAAATATATAAACTCTTGCAAGTGAGGTGTCCTTCTATAGCCTTACCATATACACATAGTCTCCCGTGAAGACCTTTATTAAAGAGACCACTATATTAGGGACATGTTATGGATTATAGAGACCCTCCCTTTACCATTTTATCATCCATATTAATGTTAAAACAAAGATAACCAATGTTATTCATAGCTTCTTCTAATATATGGGTCCCTAATAACCCCACAATTTATAAGCATGTTAAATCAACTCCATAAATACATAACCCTTTTTGATAGGTAGTTTCAACGATAGATTACTCAGTACATCTTATTCATAGATATTACATACCCCCTTATATAATAAATTTTGTCACTCTTCCCTTATTTGATACATGATGCCTTTATAGCGAGTCTCTTGCAAAAGTCATTAGTTAGTATTTTCGTCTCTACTTCTATATAAGTTTTGATCCCTTGATCCTTGTATATAGTCCCATTTACATGTTGTTTGTATATATCTTCTATATATATAAAACAAATAAAAAATATAATATTTCCAAAAATACATAAAAATTAAAATATTTATTCATAAAATAAAAAAATTAGGTTATATATTTTTCCATGTTTGCATTCCTTCTATTTTTCAGGCACTACATATGTTATCTATGCTAGTCTAGTTAGTTTTATCATACATAAATACTTCACTTGTTCTCTTCAAGTGTTTAAAATTCACTATAGGACTGAGGTCCTTATAAATAGTTCCATATTTCTTACTATATACCCATTTCAAGAACATATATAGAAACATATATCTGTCACTGATACATTCACCCATTTAGGGCATCAGACTACAAAGTTTCCACTTTTCTAGGTTCTATCTTTCTATACTTCACATCATATATTCAACATTTATCATCCTATACTACCTATATTTTTTATATCTAATATTACTATAGACTCATATTAAGTACATCTTTCATCTTATATATATTTATACTACATGTTCGTGCATACTTTAGTTTCTAGCTCCACTAGTGTGGATTTGATTACGTTTCTTTGATTCTAGATCTATTAAAAGAAATTTGAATGTGTCATTTTTATATATATCTAATTTAATTAATTTAATTATATATATGATTTGTAAATATTCCCATATCCATGTGTGTGATTTATTAATTATGTATGAAGACATTTGAACATGTCCTTCTGTGTGGATCTAAGCCAACCTTGTTTTCTCTATGTGTATCAGGGCATTTGAAAATGTCCTTGTATGTTTTCTATTTATCATACCTAGTGACATGTATCTATTTATATTATATTTTGTCCCCTTAGCCTAATTTTCATGCCTTATGTGTTTGTATGTATGCTTTCATGTATGCATCATGGCCATGACACTTGTCTCTTGATTGTTACACTTACACTCAACTTTCGATGTCATAAAGGACCTCAGCCATCTCCCCTTCCTCCTTGGGTGCCTTTACAGACATCATGCCCCATCCCCATAGTTATTTACTAAGATTATGTCCATATTTTTTTATTAATATGCATGCTTACATTATTATATCTATCTTGAGAATATTGGATTATCACACAAATATCATATGTTTTCATTATAACATGAAAAATGTACAACTTTTCTTTTCATGACAATTATTGTAAGGATTCATCAATTCCCCTTAAAATATAGGTAATTTATAGGGGTTTAACATAGAGATCAAGAAATATTAATGCACTTAGAACATCATTTTTATTATGAATACAATTATTCAGAGCTTAGATTCAAAAAAAAACATGGTGAAAAATAGTCACATATAGATCCATCTCAGTTTTTCATAAAACCAACATAGTTGGTCAATAGCATGACATAGAATACACTATCATAATGCATTAATTTATAATGGATTTCACTACTATCAAGTGGCCCTATAAATATTAAAATTTAGAATTACTAGAAAAGTATAGTAGGTATAGTATAGGTTTACATAGTTTCAGTCATTGGTTATCAAATATACTCATTTTCTGCCTAGTTATATGTAGAATTTCATAGGATTTCTCATATTAAGGGCATCATATGGGGCATGATCACACCCATTTTAGTTTTAAATACTCAGATGTATCATTATGACTCATTCTAGAATCTATATGCATAGATATTTGATTTGGAAGCACATGTATGACACATTATTACCATATGTTCAGTTTAACACTAATACTCTTAGATGTAATGGTAGATCCATGTCATTCTCCACATTATTAATCTAGATAGTATTTGCATCATATTTTCTCTAGATTTATGCCTTATACAGTCTACAACTATTCGTAATACCATGTAATTCTTGATCTCTATTATTAATTACCTGAATGACCCCTGATCCATTTTCATTTTAGAATTTCTAATTGGATCCAAATTTATCCTATACATTTAAAATTACATCACACAACTTAATTAACATTGTGTAAATTCATTTTTGGATGCATCTACTACACATGGTTAGGCAATAATGGAGTCATATCTTAATTAAGTTGTTGAGCCATCTAGATAGGAGGGTTTGACAAGCGTTCATTATAATCCAAATTATTAACATATTATGATCCACCAAATAAGGGTGGGAAATTTTGGTTTCAAGGCCATATTGAAATCTTGATCCACTCACACATGCAGATTAAGACCAAGTTATTTACTATTTGATCACCATCTACATGTAGGTACAATATGTCACCAAGTTTAGCATTAGCTCAAATACCCAATGAGATGTATTCATTTGTATCCTCCTTCTCTCATTTATTCACCCAATTTGTTTTTTATTTTGATTTTTATTAAGTATGAACTGATTATTTCTTGTTTCATTTGAATGATACATAATGGATCATGCTTGTAGACACAGACCTAGATTCATTGGATTTGCCTCTTAGGTAAGTCTAGGTACATTTCTTTTCCTTTATCCAAATCATTTCGCTTGTTACATTTCAAGAATAAAGTGTGGGGGGAATGTAGTCATCTAAAATGTCATTTTAGTGTAATGAGTGTCACTTGAGACTGCCTTATCCTAGCTTATCCTTAAACATATCTTAGGGCCTCTTCTTATCCTTTTCCATCTTTCATGTAGGTCTAACCTAGTCCTAAATATACCAAAATAATCACTAAGCCATCCCTTAGGCACCCTAGCCCATTTTTGACCATCTTCTTCAACATGGACATTAGTGTGGCACTTTGAACACTATTACACTGCACTATTGACCTAGGGACCATGCTATTGTCCTCTAGCTCCTTACTCCCCCAACATATATATTTTCATTTGCCAAAGCACTCCTAGGGTCAGCATAGAAATATTTTACATCTTAATAAGCACCAAAATGCTATATATTCACCACTTTCATTTCATTATCCACTGTATAGAGATTATATGCTAATACTCATAAACACCATCATAGTCTTAATAATAAAGATCACATAATGGTGGGCCAAATTATGTATGATAAAGGCATCCATCATAGTATCTTTCCACCATCTAAGGTAAAGGACACCCCAATTCAACCATTTTCATAGTATAACAATCATTATTATGTTGATCTTAAATGAAATTACATCCAATAAAATGAGAAGCCAAGCTTATCGGAGGGTAAATTTCATGGTCAACACTGCCTATGATAAAATTATCTAATGATGGGCTTTGATTTACAATTTTCACTCTAATGTTGATATAGTATAATAAATAAATATAAAAATGTAATCTATATAATTATTATAATTATTTATATATTTTTATAGTATGTCAAAAATTGAAAATTTCACTATGCCTTTGACATGGTCTACTCAATTTATAGATTTTTTTAATATTTTCCAATAAAATATATACAAATATAATCATCTGGCCACCAAACATAACCTTTTGGTCAGAGTTATCTTACCCAATATATGCCATTAAGTTTCCCAACATTGATGATATTTATTTATTGCCATAAATTGTAGATTGTAATTATTATTAGCCTTCAAAAGGGAAAATGTGTGTAACTAAGAAGGATGTTCTAAGCTAGATAAATATGATTATTTTTTTGCGTGCATATTTTATGTCAATTAAAAAAATAAGTGGCACATGGGCAAACAAGAGATAAGAGAATAAATAGTAGGACAAGTAGGCCACCCATTCCCTTCAAAAGTCTCTCATTGAGTATTGTAAATTGAAATGATAAAAATAAATTTATTATGTATACTACCACTATGGGAAGAAGGTAATATAATGATAATATTTCATTATCATTTATAGAAGTAGATTTAATAAAAAATTGTGTTTTTCCAACACTGCAATGGTATTTATTATTTAATAAAAAATTATTTTCTCCCACACTTGAATGGTAGTCATACATGTCAATGCCAATATGAAGGTGATCCATAGGCAATATAAAAAACATAAAATAAATTAATATGGTTATCTAAATAATCAGTGTACACTAATTCTTTAAACACATTATGAGAGAGCATGTACAATCATTTAGGAGGTAGGAGTTAGAGACAAATTTGTGGGAGGATACAAATAAAAAAGATCATGGGTTTTAGGGAACATATTTACAAACTTTTACGATAGATAAGATTAATATTTTAATACCATGGAGATTTAAAAAAAATAGGAGAAGATGATATGCACATAGGGATAACACTATTGGAGACCAACAATGCAATCTCACAACTGTATACAAGGTTTATTAGTTGTTTCTACTTACTATTAAGGTATAATTTTTTAAGAGCTAAAATTATAGAATAAGGAAGAATATTTTCTTAGAGCCCCATACTAATAGTAATATTTCTAGCTCGTCTTCATCCCTTCCAATATTTGTCATTAATGTTGATTTTGTCAATGATATTTAGAATATTTTTTGAATAGATAGATGAATAACAGAATATTTAATTCAGATTTAAACTAATTGATATTTATAACTAATGATCTTATGAATTTTTAAACCTTAAAATTGTAACTCATAATAATTCAATTCATTTAATTGATAAGCTCATATGTATCTTTATGGATATATACTCACCCAATCTCTTTGGGAAAAGTGTAACAATAATAATAATAATAATAATAATAATAATAATAATAATAATAATAATAATAATAATAATAATAATAACAATAACAATAACAATAACAATAACAATAACAATAACAATAACAATAACAATAACAATAATAATATTAATAATAATAATAATATTAACAATAATAACAATAATAACAATAATAATAATAATAATAATAATAATAATAATAATAATAATAATAATAATAATAATAATAATAATAATAATAATAATAATTGTTGTTGTTGTCGTTGTTGTTGTCGTCGTCGTCATTGTTGTTGTTGTTATTATTATTATTATTATTATTATTATTATTATTATTATTATTATTATTATTATTATTATTATTATTATTATTATTATTATTATTATTATCAGTATCATTATCAGTATCAGTATCAGTATCAGTATCAGTATCAGTATCAGTATCAGTATCAGTATCAATATCAGTATCAGTATCAGTATCAGTATCAGTATCAGTATCAGTATCAGTATCAATATCAGTATCAGTGTCAGTGTCAGTATCAGTATCAGTATTAGTATCAGTATCAGTATCAGTATTAGTATTATTAGTAACAATATCAGTATCAGTATCAGTATTATTATTAGTATTAATATAAGTATTAGTATTAGTATCAATATCAGTATTAATAGTTTTATTGTTATTAATAATGTTCCTCTTAAACATTATTTTAAATTATAGTATGATGGATGAATAATTATATGTGGGCATACCAAAATAGAAATAGATGCTTAGTTAAAATAGAAATAGTATTTAAATCTTTTGATAGGTGATACACATGCACACACACTTATTTTGATATCCATAGTTAGATTTATATTGAAAATAAAGTGGAATAGTTTAAAATGGTTTGATAATGTTTTTAATAAAGAATAATAAGCAAAAACATGCCCTTAACATATGGTAAAAAATAATATGAATGGTATATCAAACCAAGAAAGATAAAATATCTCTCTATGGTAGTAAAAGGAGACTAGTAGAGACTAAAATTTCTAAGATTCCAAAAATCTAAAAAGATAGGTTATGAGATAAAAGACAATGGAACAAAAACCCAAAATATTTGAATATAAAATCAAAATACAATAAGAAAAACCACATCCTAGGTCATTCTATGAGATAAAAAAAGAAGCAGTAAAATGCTAGACTAAAAGCCTTGGTCACTAAATTCAAGAACATCCTTCAAATACTAATCCAAGATCTTAACTCATATGAAAATTGAACCCAATATAGAGTCTAATTATTATAAAAATACTTCAAATCCAATCTAAATAATAATCTAAGACATTTGATCAAATGGGAAGATGTAATCATGGGAAGTTAATTTTTAATTAATTATCATCATTGTCTTCAAGGACGTGGATATTCATAGTTATGAAATTCATCATGAATAAGGTGAATATCTCCAATGCTATCTAAAAAATCCACTAGAGAATTAGTCTTTTGATACTTGTGGGAGAAATAATTATCATCAAAAAATACAATGACATGGAGACTATGTTGAATGATTGAATTGAGTTTCCATTGACCAAATGTTCTCTATTTAACAACATAGAAAATAACTAGAGAATCACCTTCCACAAATATTTACCTTAAATTAAACTCAATAATAATTCTCATACCTCTAAGAAGATATAATGATTCAATTGAGTTGTTTGAATACCATGGAATGTATAAAGCATAATAAGATAACACTTTAACTAGATTATATTTGATTCTAATAAGATATTACTTTATTTCATTTTTATTTTAAGGAGGGTGAATTTTTTTAAATAAATTAAATTTTAATAGAATATGACATTCATCTCTATTTATTTCAGTTTTTGGAAGCATATATATAGCCTTAAGAAACCTTTTGAAGGAGTATCTCAGTTTCTAAGAGTAAGAGTTTATTGAAACAGATACAGATTCTTGAAGATTCTATTTTTTATTTCTTTCTATAAGTTAAAAATTATTAGAGAGATGCAATAGACCAAATGTTTATAGCTTCATCACATCTCAATTATGTCTAGTTACTCAAAATTTATTAAACAAAACTTTTTGCTACCTAAAGTATTTCTATTTAAACAAATAATCAAGATCATATTATCTAATAAAAATTTAAATGAATGAAGACATTATTCAAGGATTTATAATTATTATTATATAATGTGCACCTTGAGGGATAGTAAAAAACAAGCCTTTGAAGTCTACAATATTAAATATATTTATTATTAATCATAAACCACATATTTACATCAAGTTTAGTAAGTCCTTACTATATCCAAATGTTTTTCACATTCTGTTAAGTTGTATTAATATGAGTGATGAATTTATTATATCATTATTTCACTGATAAAATTTTGAAAGGATCTCCATTCCATTTAAGCCATTAATCTCCTATGAGAAATTTAAATGGTGATATCTCAAGAGGAATTTGAAATAAATAATAAAATTAGAAGAATGGTTATCTAAATAAATACATGGATTTTTTCATTTCTCTAAGGGCCCCAGTCTCTTTGGGTTTCCACCAAATAATTATAAGATATGGTTTCCCACATGTTTTATAAATACACTTATAGGATGTTGAGTTAAATATGAGTGCAGAGAGGACCCACACTAGACCATTGATGTTACCAAATTTTAACATATCTACCATTTTAAATAACCCATTATAATGAGTTACAGGTAAGGTCTCTACATTTCCCATGTAAATTCTAGTTATGATACCCGTCCAAGTAATGTTATGTGGTAAAAATATGGGCAGGATCATCAACATTATCAAGATAATCTATCTAGATCAAGATGTTCCAAGTGTTATCTTTGTCCTAATAGATTCTCTAAAGAATTTTTTCTCCTAGAGATATAGTCATCTTAAATAAATTTATTATTATAGACACACATTTTAATTTTTACATGTATACCTCTTCAAATTTAAATAAATATATGTTATTACACTTACAAGGAACATTCCACACATATTTTTTTAATAATGTTATAACATGGATTTATCAATATGTGTAGATTTTGAGACTAACATCCTATACACTATTATTTTCCTTTACATATCTTGAATTAATTTTTATTTTCGTACCCAATAAATTCATTTTAATTTCTAAGAATCTAATTTATTTTTTAAGGTCATACTCATATTTTTTAAAAATTAGTTTTCTCACTACACATGAAAGAATCAGATGCCCAAGAATTTGTTAGGAAGAGAGCCTAAAGAAAAATAAAGAATTTTCATAATCATGGTTTTTTCTGAGAAAAGTATATAGGAAAAAATAATATATGTCAAGACATTAACCTCCTAACTTAAATCAAATTGATACTAATATTTAGTTTTTGATAATTATATCTTCTTGAATTCAAGCAAAGATTCCTAAAATCATGTCATCATCAAATTGTCTATGAGATAAGTTTACATCTTTTGTAATGTTGAAGCTCATAACCAGATTTAGATAGTTTTTATTTTGATAACGATATAAACAAAAAAATGTACATGATGATTAAGAGAGAGGGAGAGATAATATATCCTTGATGAAGGCTAGTTAAAATATTGAAAGATTAATCTGAAAATCATTTACAAAACCTAAAAATGAAGGAGAAGAGATGAAATATTTGGTCCATTCACATCAATCATTTAAGAGAAAAAAATTAATAAGTATTTTTAAAATAAAGTCACAATTAACCCTAGCATAAAATTTTCAAATATGAAATATGATAATCATGATCACTTCTTTATTAAATATGGTTAAGTGAATTGGCTAGTGTAAAATAGCAACACTATCTAAGATTTATCTATTATTTTTTATTATTAGTAAAATGGGGTTTTGATTGGGAACCTACCCTTTATAAGGAGAGAGAGAGATTAAAACAATAAAATCTTAATGAATATTCTTATACCAAGGAAAACGTAAAAAAACTATAGAAAAGTTAAGAATATGTTGTAAATCTAGTACAGAACATAGAATAAACCCAAACAAAATTAAACCCTCACAAATTATTTTAATTTTAAGACCTAAGATTCATATTAGGTAGTTATACATCCTCTAACTCTTTCCTATTATTTTAATTTTTACCAACATCCATTTCTCCGCTTCCCATAAATCTAGAAGTAGGGTAATGGAGACTTCTAATACATCAATTAGTTTTTGATTCAGTAATGGAACTAACAATCCATCACCTTTAAAATTGTTTGAGTGAATGTGATTTAATTTAATTTGAGCTACTTATCCTAAACTAGAATCAATACTATCTTTTTTTTCTATAGATTCATTCTCTACCAAAGCTATAAATTCCTAAGCTAAAGGCTCTACACAATGATCTATATTGTTTTGTTTAGGTTCCATGGCTTCCACATGTGTTTCAAGTAACATATTTGATCCACAAACTATGTGTATTTTCTAGTCAAGTCTCATCAACATTGATAGTATTCTCATAGCTTAATGATAACTAGATATATGACTAATCTAGGTTAATAACCCATAAAAAAAAAGATAATAAGCGCAAAAATTGAAATGTAAACACTTAAGCATAAAATGAATGAGAAAAAAAAAAAAAAAAACACAACTCAAATTGTCTTGGGTAATCCAAATGTGGTAAAAACTCTAGTGGGTGAGGCAAATCACACTCCCCTTTCACTATGTCATGTAATAGTATACAAGGTACTACCTAGTTAGCCTATATAGATATAACATGCAATACCATGCTAATCAAAACTCATATACAAAATATGATCTAATATTTATCAAACCTTTATTTACAATTATATACAAATAAACCAAGTCACCAATCATCTACACCTAGGTAGTAATGAGATCATAAGAACAAAGACTCAACTTATTATATACAATGTGAATCCAACTTGTCTTGCTTCTCACTATGTTTTCCCATGTTTTATGTCTTCCCCAAACATGTATTTAATATTTTCCATCCTTTAAATATACCCAAAACATGTAAGTAACAACCAAATGTCAAAATATTTCACATTATCATGCTCTTAGTGAAGCTCTAGAGTTTAACAGTCAAACCCTTGAAGTTCAATGGTCTAAAGCTTAATAGTCACCTGAGAGATCCTGAAGATTAAGCCCACCAACTTGAAATAGTCATAAAATTTACATACGACCTAGAAATTGAGTGCCATTTTTTTGGAACTTATCTATTTTTATATAGGAATTAAAATTTAAAGTTAGAATATACTTTTTACTTGAATAAATTATAGTTTTCAAAACTAAACTAAAGACTAGTGTTTCTAACTCAAATTTTAAGGACTTAAAACTTCTCATCTCATTATTATTAAGATTTCTAGATCATGCTAAAGATAACATGAGTTACATCTAATTAATCATCATGAAAATATCAAATGCACATAGCTAGTACATTTGGATCTAAATTTAGATCATACCTCCCTAATTTGAAGCTTTTTAGTCCCTAAAAGCTTTAGAAATATTATGAGTGATAAAATTTATTACCCACATATTCTATGGAATAACATTTGGCCTTTATGGGTAGTTACCAATCAATACTCTTACAATCATATTTGCATTGTCCTTTCCTTTCATAAAAAAACATCCTCCTCCAATAACGATTGACTATCTAGTGAAATGTCCTCAATGTAAGTTAGCAATATTCCTTCATCTACATTATCTGACATATAAGGCTTAAAAATCCATAATTTATCAAGATTAACAACTAAATAGATTTTTATATTAGCAGTTAAATAAATTCTAATAACATTATTTCCCACTTGTTCCAAAATTTCAAAAGGACCATACCTTAGTGGATTAATCTTTTTAAACATACCTTGGATTCTTTATCTACTTAAGTAAAACCATACCTTATCACCAATAAAGAAACTATGCTTAGTCCTTTGTTGATATTATCTTGTTTTTTACTTAGCTTGAGAATCCTTCAACCTCACTTACACCTAGAGGTGAATAAGCTAAATTTTCATAATGAACTTCTCAGCATTGTGGAAATCATGATCCACTTTCACATTACCTTTGTACAACTATCTTAAAATAACATCAAATATATATGGAGATAAGTGTATAAAATGAGTTTGAAAAGGAGATTTACTAGTTGATGAATATGTATCCCTATTATAATAATGTTGAATATACACCAAGTATTCATCCCATGTCTTAGGATGATTCCTATTGTACCCTCTTAATGAATACACCAATTTTCTATTTACAAACTCATTATACCCATTATTTTGTGGATGAAAAGTGGTAAATCATTTCAACTTAGTGTACATATTATCCCATCATGTGGCTAAAAACCTCTTAAGAAACCCTGAGTCTCAATGTAAAATATTATAACTAGTCAAACCAAAGTGAACCCACACATTATCAAAGAATAACTCAGCTACATCAGTACCTTTGAGGTTCTTATTACAAGGAACAATAATACACATCTTAATAAACTAGATCACAACTATAAAGAGATTGTCATGCCCCTTCCTTGACATAGGAAACCTACCTAAAAAATACATGGATATTATTTTTTGTGGCCTCGAAAGAACCAATAATGACATATATAAATGAAAATTACTAAGATTTATTTTAATACATTAAACTCAACCTCTTATGAACTTGGAAATATCAACTTATATATTAGGCCAATAAACATACCTCTAAAGATGAACAATTCTTATTAATGCCAAAATTACATGTAAATTTTGAAGTATGTACCTCTCTCATTAGCTGAAATCTTTCCTCTTTGGGGAAACAAAACTTTATAAAATTGTGTAATAAGAAATATTGAAGATAAAAATCCTCCTTGGGCTCAAACCTTTACCTTACAACTTTTTCTATTTAATAAATAGGTCCTCAAAATTAGTAACATGCTCATATCCCTCTACATAATATTCATACATGAAAGTATCTCTAGGAGTTATGATGACCATGTATTTAAGTATAGGAGGTGTTGAAAATATGTCAACTAGTTTTTTTTGTCACATCTTTCTTATATATGATAATCAAATGAAATTACTACAAGAAATATATCCATTTATAGTGCCTAATTTGTTGAAGTTTAGATTGATCTTATAGATGGTGAAGAGATTTTTGATTCATATAGATAATAGTCTCCTTAGCATTAGATAGTGCTTCCAAATTTTAACCACTTGAATAAGAGAAAAAAATTATTTTTCATATCCACAATAATTTAATATTTCACCATGACAACTCAAAATGGTAGTATATTGACTTACCTCCTTAAAGTAGAACAATCCCCATAGAAAAGTGACTAACATCTATTTCTACTTTGAAAGGTAGATGAAAGTTAAGCAAAGCTAAAACTAGAGCATGAATAATCTTATATTTGAACAATTAAAATAACTATTGTTATTTCTTACACAAATTAAAAGTCTTACCTCTACTGTAATTGTGTTCAAAGGTGCATCTATGGAAGAGAATTTTTTGTTAAACATCCTCAAGTATTGGGTTTCACTTATAAATCTTATTATCTCAATCAAGTTAGATGGCCTTGGATAATTAATTATGGCCTATACCTTCTTTGGATCAATATCAAAATCCCATATCTAACCACTTTCCCTAAGAAGACTAGTGATTATTGGGCAAACTCACATTTCTTCTCTTTCAACACCAACTTGTTTTCCTTCAAAACTCATTAAAATTGTTTAAGATGCATAATATTTTTATCAAAAGTTATACTAAAAACAAGAATATCAGCCAAGCATATAATACCAAATGAATAAATAAATGGACTCATTTCTTCATTCATCAACTAAATAGAGTTATCTAGTGCATTGCATAGCTTGAAATGAAGAATCAACCATTCATACAACCTTGGCCTTGTCTTGAACAATATTTTCCAAGTGTATTCCTTAATCCAGACATGATGATAGACTAATTTTAAATGCTAAAATATTTATCATTATAAATTTAATAAAGGTCATCAATCCTTTCATGAGGGTACCTATTCTTTATGGTTATTTTATTTAGTTCTCTTTAATCAACAAAAAATATCCATGAACCATCCTTATTAAGTACTATAATAATAATGAAACCACATGGAAAAGTAATAGAATATATTTTGACTTAATTAATCAAAGACTATAACTAGCATTTTACATCATTAACATCCTTCAAGGATTTCCTATATAACCCAAGTTTTATAAGTGGAATGTCAGGCAAAAAATGAATTTCATGCTCAATTGACCTAGTTGGTGGTAACCCCATAGGCTCATGAAAACATTCATTGAAATACTAAACTATAAATACTAAATAAATTATCAAAACCACCATTGGATTAAGGCTTAAAAAGAAAGATAAAAATTAAGGTTAAATTAATATAATTAGGATCAGCTACTTCACAAAGAGGTAGAGGAAGAAATCTATTAGGTAGAGTAGGTCATTTTCAACAAATATATCAAAGTGAGAGAGGTGGTATATGTAGTAATTAATAATGGAGTAACAATACTCAATATAGAGGAAAAGGAGGTAAATTGTATCAAAAAAGAGATAGATGATCTTATAAATATGATAAATCTAATGTTTAATGTTATCACTATCAGAAGTTTGGTGATTATGTTAATGAATGCAAAGGAAAGATATTTTATTATAATAAATACTAAGCTTATTATGTAAATGAAAGTGAAAATGTAAGTGAATGTGTGATATTGAGATGTAACATAAATGAATAAAATCATAATGATATATGGTACTTTATTACTAGGTGTAGTAATCATATGATAGAGAACATAGATATGTTTTATGATTTGGATTTGACCATAAATTCAAAGGTGAATATGGGATATAATACAATGACACCTATTTTAGTTAAAGGGAGGATTGAAATCAGAACCAAGCAAGGAGTGAAGTAATACTTTATAGATGTATTCCATTGTTAGGTTTGAAACATAATTTGATAAGTGTAGGGCAAATTTTACAAAATGGACATGTTATAAATTTTTAAAATGGAGATTGTATTGTTGTTGATATATACAATAGGTTGATTGCAAATGTTCCCATGAATACCAAAATAATGTTTCCACTAAAAACTCATATGAATATGTGGCTAAGTTTTAATTGAATTGTGAAAGACACAACATGGTAACAGCACCTTAGATTTGGTTAATTAAACTTTGGATCCCTCAACCTTAATCATAATAAATTTATGGTAACAAGTTTACCTTTGATAAAAATACCTAATGAATAATGTTGGGGTTGTATTACTGTAAATATGCATAGAGATCCATTTACAATTGAAAATGCATAGAGAGCTTTAGAATTGTTAGAATTGGTACACTCAGATTTGTGTGGACCATTGTAATAAAAATCATTGTAAGGTATGAGATAATTTATTAAATGTATTGATGATTATATTATAAAAATATGGGTCAATCCTATTAAGGTAAAATTAGAAGGATTTTCAATGTTTACCGAGTTTAAGTAAATGGGTGAAAAACAAAGTGTCTATTACATTGAAACATTGAGAACAAATAGATGACGTGAATATATTTCATATGATTTTCATAATTATTTTGTTGAAAATTAGATTAAAAGACCATTAGAAATAAGGTATATGTCCCCAAAAAATGGTATATTAGAGTATAATAATAAAACAATTATAGAAATGGGTTGAAATTTGAATGTACACCCAAATAATTTTGGGTTGAATTAGTGTGTTGTGAAACTAACATTTTTAATATATGTCCAAAAAAAGAGAGTATGGGGTATGTACTTGAAGAAGTGTGAGGAAATTATAAACCTTGTGTATCTCATTTAATAATTTTTTTGTGTATTTTAAATGCACATATTCTATATGGATTGAGAAAAAAGTTGGATGATAAAACAAAAAAATGCATTTCTATTATCTATAGTGATGAGTACAAAGCTTAAAGGTTGTAAAATAAAAGGACAAAGAAGTTAATTATTAGTAGAGATGTCAAGTTCTCATAAAATCAAGCATGGAACTAAGATTCAAACAATAAGGAAC
>JARHVA010005509.1:15000-22500 GCA_037957365.1 Torreya grandis | reverse complement strand
TGAATGATTACAAAATTTTATACAAAATACCTTATATTAATAAATATTTTATCATGCTTATTATAACACATATTGGATTCCATTTACTTATATTTGTTTAGAGTTGTGAGGTGCTAAAGTTATGCATTATATAATTTCTACTCGCTTCTCCACTTTCATATGATGGTCATGACATACTCATCACAACCCGTGGTTTTAAAAGAACATCTCTAATGTGGTACGATTAATACATTTTCAATTGTCTCTATCAGATAAATATCAAGAATACAAGATTATATAAAATGCATGATAGTGTGTTCATTCATTAGTGTTCTATTTCACATAAATTCAACGTTATAAATTATTTTTGACATGTTTAATCATAAGTTTGCATCAAAAAAGGTTAACCACATAGTATATACTTTATCACACTCATTTGAGTTACTTTTATGTATGTAATTTTATTATTTTACTCTAGAATTTCCATAAATAATTTAAAAGGGGGTTAAATTTAAACACTCATATTTTGTATTACACACTTGAAAATGTGTAATTTGACCTACCTTTGACATATTTTCCTTATAGTTAGTGACATGACACTTATTTTCCATTTATCATACCCATTTACTCTTATATGGTCTTCACCCTTCAAAATTATTGATATCATCACATTGGATCTTCCTAGTCTCCACATAGATAATTTTATATCATTATTAGATTATCTACTAGCCTCAAGTCATGTCTCTCATTTTTGAGATAGATACACACCTAATAGACAATTGCATTTCCATAAATTTATCAAATTAGATCAAACCTTTTCCAACATTGTTTAATCTCTACTTTTAAAAATTCAAATTATTCATAAAGGTCAGCATGTACATTTAAAAATTCCATTAGGAGGAAATTACATAAAGAGTCAGATATATAAACATATCAAGCCTAAGCATTTATCATGTATAAATATATCAAGCATCCATTAGTAGAATATCTACACAATAAGAAGAACTTCACTAATAATTCTAAATTAGAAGTCCCTTAACAACCAAGACTTGTGCTAAGTCAAAATATTAATTTTAAAGGTTGATAGTTTTTTTTCTCAAGTGTTTAAATACATAAATAGGATTGTATTTTATACTATCATTACACAATATTTTGTACATTAACTTATGTGGGAAAACTACATGTCATTTCACATCCCCCTTAGTTTATTGGAGATATAGGCAACACAATGTCAAAGTTATCTAATTATATAGTTCAAAGAGATAGGGTTTTTAAAGGAAATAAAAGATAAACAATGTTATGTTCAATTAAATGTTTATAGAATAACTAAACTAAATTAAAGATATAGATATATGGACACTTTTGATGACTCTAGATAGATATGGGGGTCTCTAATTTCAAACCCTAAAATACAAATGAATGCACATGATCCATCCATATATGTAGGTGCAGTCATTAGAATATTCATGGATTCACATAATTTAGAGGGATTGTTCTACTATACTATATTGTGAATGAATCCAAGGAAGCTTAGACCTCTTTGTGTAGGCATATAGGAATGTCACAGTTCTCTAGGATCCCAAATAAATTATGTTTCTAAATCGAATGACTCTCAGGCACATTATGATGTATTCTAGAACATTGTATCACTTTTAAAAGCCTACATTCATAAAAAAAAAGTTGTGTATAATCAACTTAGAATTTTCAAGAAATAACAAGTTACTATAATTAGTGACTTACATTCATATTTGTATGATTATTTTATATCTTATTTAACCTAAATATTCAATTAATTTTATGCTATTAAGGTGAAATTAATCCTAAAAATGATAAAAAACTTAGACATGAAAAATATTCTTGTCACACTAATACAAAAAAACCTATTCTAGATTAACACATCTTAAAATGGTTGCACAACCAATATTTAGTTTATACATGAAGATCTATACAAAACCAACTGATTTGCATCATAATGAATAGGAAAAATTAATGTTTTGATGTGCAAAAGGAAAAAAATAGGTTTTACACATCCTTTCCAATGATGGAAAATTACTATAAATACCATTAATAATTTTAATGACATGTTAATATTCCCTATCTACCACTCCATTTATTGTGGCCCAAAGCATCATGATTGATAATGCTTAGGTCCTACTACACCAATAGTATAAAGTGTACCACATGTTAGTAGCTATGGTATGCGATCATTTTCATCCTCTAAATTCTTATCTAGACCATCATTCAAATATAAAATGGAGCGATAATTATAATATGTGATTTTGTATCAAGATAATTAACTTTTTTCTTATTTGTTTTGAATGAGATTAAAACATTATCAAAGTGTGGACCATAGTGTAAGAATCCATGGAGAGCGCTTTAATAAAATGTTTCTTTTAATTGTTTTCAGCTTTAGACATGTTGGCATTGCATTTATTAGTTTAAATATCTTTAGTATTAAAATAAATATCCATTGGATTTATTATAATTTGAAGGATTTTAAATGAATTGACACCATATGGTAGAGAATTTTAAGAAATATGGGTATGCAAAAGCTTTAGGTAAGGTATCTTTGCCAATTCAAAGTCATAAGAGGCATTACATATGGCTTTGTAATAAACATATTACATTTTGAGGTTAAGAATCAAATCAAGGGTGTTTATCTCCTTAAAAGTGGTATTGTATTCTTCTTCCATAATTATTTCAAGTATAAACCTTATTTTATGGGTTCCTATCTTTGATGAAGAATTCATATACAAATCATTTGGATGAGGTTAGTAGTCTGTCAATAAATAATTATTCTCATAGTTAGTCGAAAAGGGAAATATGATCACATAGATAACTATTGGAAATTAAAAGTGTAAATGCTTTAAAAAAGACTAATGTGGAGAAAAGAGAATAGGGTTATAACTTGTTCTCTGATTTTAGGGTTTTAGGAGTTAAAGGGTAATCCACTAGCATCAAGAATATAGCATTACAAATTTGATAGTCTGACACTATTGTTATGATTCTATCTGACTAAAATTATATTACCATGTTTTTTATAAAAATAATCTGAAAAATATGAAATATAGGGAGGAGAGAGAACATTTTGAAGGAGAAGAAAAATGAGAGGATAAGGAAGCTAAATCCAAGAATATAGGTGGACATGTCAATAATAAGTTTATATAAACAAATAA
This sequence comes from Torreya grandis, assembly GCA_037957365.1. NCBI lineage: Eukaryota > Viridiplantae > Streptophyta > Pinopsida > Cupressales > Taxaceae > Torreya > Torreya grandis. The sequence continues at coordinate 19,345 of JARHVA010005509.1, read as the reverse complement.
TCAAGAAACACACAAATATCTTAAAACCATACAATTCAACATTTATAATTACTATGGAAAAAATAGATGTCTACAATACAACTTTGAAGCTCTATATTTTTTTATTGGAGGTCCTATAAGTTTTCTACCATGTAGAGATTTTTATTTTAAATTGTGAATTTTTTTTCTTCTCCTAATTAGAAATTTTTTCCTTTTATTCTTAGAATAGATTTTTATTATCCACGAATCTCCAATTGGGCCATTTGTTTTATCACCACTTCATTTATTTTAAATGTTATAAGATGATGATTGATAATATTTTCTAGATTTGGATCAATAAATTTCAATATACCTAGTATGCTAACAATAATTTTAGCTTATCCTTATGAAAAACCTCTATATTATTTAAACTTTCTCACTAAATTAAAAACATTAGTGAAGATTCATCATTATAAATTTAAAAAAAAAGTCCATAATTTTTTGATTTTCTATATAATCATGAAGGATTTCTCATCCTAATAAATAACATTCATAATAATTTGCCACTATGTTTCTAATTGATATATCAATTTTCACATTAAACTTATATAATTAAAACATGTTTTTCATATATACTCAAACTATTTATTCTCATTATGATGATGTATAATCTGCATTTTACTATAGGATTTAAAGTACTTATATCTTTTTATATAAAACATGATGTGTTTAGTTTGTAATTTTGAGGTCTATTATTCATAGGATTTATTCCTCAGATAAAAATGGGGGCTTATAAAATGAAAATCCTTAGATATTAACCCTTTAAATCTATATAAAATTCATATCTTTGGCATAAACTAATTAAATATTGTATGTGAACATAGATTATTATATGTTTTACTTAGATTATGACATATTTGACTCAAATTTAGCGTACATGCATGATAGATGTCAGATATTTCATAATTACTATAATATTACTAGATAGAATGTAGTACTAAGTTTTCAAATATGATTAAAATGGGGGTATATGTGAGAAATATGTTCACATTATCATAGATATTAGGATATATTTTCTTAATATATGTTACAAAGATTACTAATATTACTAGATGATATGTAAACTCATGTCAGTATTAAGTTTTGATTAATTTGTTTCATCCAAAATAATAAATTTTACTCAAGTATTACATAGATCGAATGACATAATATGTATTTAATAAATGTTTACATTTTTTTTTGCAAAATACCTTATATTAATCAATAATTTACCATATTTATTATAACCCATAGTGCATTCCATTTACTTATATTTATTTAGAGTTGTGTAGTGCTAAAGTTATGCATAATATAAATGCTAGTCTATTGTTCATTTTCATATGATGGTTATGACTTATTTATCTCATCCTATGGTTTAACAAAAAACATATCTAATTAATGTGGCATGATCAATACATTATCCATTGTCTCTAGGAGACAAATATGAAGAAGACAAGATTTTATAACATGCACACTAGTTAATTCATTCATTAGTATTCTATTTCACATAACTTGAATGTTATTACTTATTTATTTTATATAATAATAAATAATTATTTTTGACATATTTCAGCATAAGTTTGTATGAAGCAAGGTGAAACACATAGTACGTACTTTATAACACTCATTTGAGTTATAATTATGTATGAACTTTTATTATTTTACTTTAGAAATTCCATAAGTAAAATAAAATGGGGTTAAATTTAGACACTCATATTTTGTTTTACACACTTAAAATTCTATAATTTGACCTATCTTTGGCATATAGTTAGTTACATGACTTTTATTTTCCATTTATTATATACATATACTCTCATAAAGTCAGGAACCTTACAAATTATTATTATCATCACACTAGATCTTCCTAATCTCCACCTCAAAAACTTGATATCATTATTTAATTATCGCTTCTTATTTTATAGATAGATACACACCAGTCAGATAGTTCCATTTCCATAAACTTATCCATATATCTTGAACCATTAAAAATGTTTTTTAATATCTACTTTTAAAAATTCAAGTTATTCATAAAGGATCAATTTTTACATTTCAAAATTCCATTAGGAGGAAATTACATAAAGATTTAGATATATAAACATATCAAATCTAAACATTTATCTATGTATAGATATATCAATTATTCATTGGTAAAATATATACACCATTAAAATGAACTTCACTAAAAATTATAAATAAAAAATCACTTAAAAATTAAAACCTTGTGCTAAGTGTAAATATTAATTTTTAGGGTTGATAAAAAATTTGTCAAGTGTTGAAATCCATAAATAAGATTGTAATGCAAACTAGCATTACACAATAGTTTATACACTAAGTTAGGTGGGAGGGATACATGTAATTTTCCATCCCCCTTTAATTATTGGAAATTTAGGTAACATAAAGTCAAATTTGTCCAATAATATAGTACAAAGAATTAGGTTGTTAAGGAAAGAAAAGGTAAACAAATTTATGTTCAATTGAATGCTTATGCATGAACCACCCTCTATCCAAGATATGGATATACATACCACATCAATGACTCTAGATAGATATGGGGGTATCTAATTTGGAACCATGGAATCATGTCAATGCATATGATCCCTCCAAAAATGTAGGTGCACACATTAGAAAATTCATGGATTCACATAATATAGAGGTTTTGTTCAACTATACCACTCTATGAATTTATCCAAAGAAGTTTAGACCTCATTTTTAGGTATATATGAGTGTCATACCTCTCTAAGATCCAAAATTAATTATGTTTCTAAATCGAAGCACTCTTAGACGCATTTTAGTTTATTCTAGACTATTGTATCACTTTCACAAGCCTACACTCATCAAAAAATGCTATGTCCATAGTCCAACTAGAATTTTGTATAAATAACAAGTTACTATACTTAGTGAGTTACATTCACATTTTTATGATTATTTTATATCTTATGTAATCTCAATATTCATTTAATTTTATGGAATTAAGGTCACATTAATCCTAAAAAGAATAAAACACTTACACATTCAAAATATTATTATCACACTCATGCAAAGAAACCTATTCTAGATTAATACATCTTAAAATGGTTGCACACCCAATCCCAAGTTTATACATGAAGAGCTACACAAAAATAACTACTCAACATCATAATGAATAGAAAAATTGAATATTTTGATGTACAAAAGTAAACAAAAATAGGTTTTTCACATCCTTGACACTAATGAAAATTTATTATAAATATCATTAATAATTTTATTGACATGTCAAAATTACCTATCTACCACATAGTTTTTGGTGGCTCAAAGCATCATGATCAACAACCCTTAGGTCCTACAAAACCACCAGTCTAAAGTGTACCATATGTTAGTAGCAATGGTACATGGTCATTTTCATCCTCCGTCTTCTAATATAGACTGTCCATTAAATATAAAATGGATGTCTCAATCTAATAAGTGAATGTCATGCCAACTTTGGCCTCCGCTATTTTGAATCTATTTTATATGTATTTTTTGTTATGTTGTGTTGATTAGGGATGATGATGGACCGATTATCTAATATATTCTATGATGGACATCTTGATTTGGATATAATCATGTTATATTTTTATGTCAAGATTCATTGTCATGTTGGGTTGGTTAGGGATTATAATGGATTTATTATATACTATATTTTATGATGAACATGTTAATTTGGATATGATCACATTATGTCATTATGTTACAATTCATTTCATGCCATTTATATGATATATGATACGAAAAAAATTATAAATACAAATGTGTATAGTTGTTGATTATCATTGAGTGATTGGTTTAAGGGTACTAATGATCATATGATTTTATTATTATAATACACTTTTTATTGTGTGAGAAAAGAGAATAAGAAGTTATAAAAATAAATAAAGTATAATTATGCATAGAGCACAAATTTTATGTGGACTAAGCTTTAGCTCTCATGTTGAAATCATGAATTTTTTTATTTTGATTCTTTAAAATAGTTTTATTAGTGATATATGAAAATGATTATTGTCATTACAAAGATGCACTAATGTGTGCAATGAGTGTGAAAGAAACTAACAGAAATGGGCATGAAAGGGAAGAATAAGAGGTGGGTGATTAATAAACCACACACTATCCTAATACATGTTATGTTATGTTATGTTTAGTGATGTTTTTTCATGTGTGTGCACCCACCTAGTAATTATGTGTGTGTGTGTGTGTTCTTCTCCATAATTTTAGTGTTGATTATATTGGATCCTTAGGTTGGATACCACATAGGCTTTTATTATTAATTAGTAATGTGTTTATAGATTATGTCATGCTAATTAATCCCTAAATTAAAACTTGATTTCCTTCTTTA
>JARHVA010005509.1:0-10000 GCA_037957365.1 Torreya grandis | reverse complement strand
TAGATATTGAGAGGACCTACCTTATCTTGGTAGGAGAAGGAAAAAGTTAAATCTAATTTGGAAATTGAGACCCTAACTTGGGAGAAGTTTCAATGTTGATTCAATGATTGATATTTTACAAAACATTTCAAAAGTTAAAGGGTCAATGAGTTTCATTCTATTCAATAGTGTGGAAGTACGGTGGTAGAATATGATGCCAAATTTCTTGAGTTCTTACCTTATGTAGAGTTTTCTCAAGATGAGGAGATGCTCATTACATAGTTCATTAGAGGGCTTAATGCTGACCTAGAAGGTATAATTCATCTTCTAAAACCTTTGACACTTTAGGTTGTAGTTGAGAGGGATTTCATTGTAGAGAAGAACAAGAGTTAAACCTAGAGGCTCAAGAGCACTAGAGGGGGAATATGTAGAGGATAAGAGATGGTAGGTTACAAGGGAACCCACCACCCCCTAGAAGTAGGTTTAGACCTCAACAACATGGACAACAAGAAGGTCAACATCAAGGATAAAAATAAAGGTATGGGAAGTGAAACCCTCCTAAAGGCTATAAAAGAGATAAAGAGAGAGTATGATAAGGTCTGGGCCCCACACAAGTGTAGGGATAGGGACTTCATTAGTAAAATCAAGGTCAAGCCCCTACTTAGACTTAGTAGTTTAGGAAATGAGGGATATTTAGATAGTGTCCTACTTTTTGGGATTCTTCAAGGTATGTGCCATGAGGTAGAAGTTTCATATATGGGGGACATCATTTTTCTAGGGAATGTTCTCATAGGGGTTTAACTTTAGGGTAGAGAATGGTAAGATCTGAGCAGATAATGCATGATGTTAGTCAAACTCATAGATTATTTTATGTAGTAGTCAATGATCACCAAGTTGAGCACTAGGCCATAGTGGTAGAGATAATAGGTAGGATTGGTAGGATGCCAGTTTTAGTTCTCTTTAACCTTATGCATCTAATTATTTTATTTCACCACTAGGAGTTGACCATTGTAGATTGGTGGAATTTAGGTAGTCAAACCCTTAGTTGGTTGAGATGGCTACTAAGGCTAAGAAGCCTATGAACTCATTAATCCATAGTTGTGTGTTAGATCTAGAAGTATTTCCCACTACCCTAGACTTACACATTTTGCTCTTAGGATCTTATGATGTATTTTTTTATCATGGATTGGTTAGAGATCCATAGAGCTCATATTGACTAATATGCCAAAATAGTACATTTCAAGATGATTCTGGGACAAAGATGGTAATTTATGGACTTCATTGACTTATTTCTTTACGTATGATTTTGGATATGCAACTCAAGAAAAAACATGCATAAGGGATGTCAGTTGTATGTTAATTACGTAAGTGACAGGTCAGAGGATGAGACTAAAGTCACTACTATTTACTCTAACCCTATCTTACAAGATTTTATTTTTTGTTTTTCTTAAGGAGTTACTTGGTATGCCTACTCGATGAGACATTGATTTTACTATTGATGTTGTACCTAGAGTAGATCTAGTCTCTAAGGATCCCTACAGGATGACTACACTTGAGTTTAATGAAATCTAGATTCATATTCAATAACTCTTGGAAAAGTATCATATTCACTGTAGTGTGTCCCCTTGGGGTACACCGATTTTTTTTGTTAATAAGAAGGATAGTTCACTTCATCTTTGTATTGATTATAGGTAGCTCAATAAAGTGACCATCAAGAACTGATATCCATTATTGAGGATAGATGACTTATTTGATCAAATTAAAGGGGAAAAGGTGTTTTCTAAGATTGACCTTAAATCAAGGTATCATCAATTGAGAATAGTAGAGGGAAACATCCATAAGACAACGTTCAAGACTCAATATTGCCACTACAAGTTCACAATGGAACCTTTTAAGCTAACCAATGCCCCAATAGTTTTCATAAGTCTCATGAATGGCATGTTTCACCATTATTATGATCAATCTATTTTAATCTTCTTAGATGACATACTAATTTACTCCTATTTCATAAAGGAGTATGAGGAACACCTGTGAAAGGTTCTTTAGTACCTTTAAGAGCATCAACTATATGAAAGTTTATCCAAATGTTCATTTTTATAGATAGAGATCCAATATTTGGGACATGTCATTCCAAGTTAGGGAATCTCATTAGATCCATCAAATATTTAAGCCATTCTAGAATGTTCGATACCTACTTCAGTCATTGAGATGCACAACTTTATGGGATTAGCAAGGTATTATAGGAGATTTATGTAGGACTTTTCATGGATTGCTCATCCCATTACTTCCATTCAATGGAAAGGGAAAATTTTCATTTGGATATAAGTGTGTGAGAGATCCTTTTAGACCTTGAAAGAGCATCTCACTAGCACACCTATTTTGGTAGTTCAAGATCCCACATAGGACTTTTACTCTATAGAGATGCCTTGAAAGAGGGCATCAAGGATATACTTATGAAAGGTGATAGGGTGGTGCTCTATGAGTTTTAAAATATCAAAGACTATGAGCTTCACTATTTTACACATTATTTAGAGTTTGTTAGCATCATTCATCATCTAGTTTGATGCTGACACTTTTTTTTAAGGAAAAACTTCATTGTGAGGATAGATCATTTGAGCCCCAAACACATTTTTTCTCAATCAAATCTAAATGACCATCAATGATGTTTGATGGAGATAACATGTGAATATCATTTTGAGATAGATCATTTAAAGGGAAGAGAGAATTTTGTAGCCAGTGTCCTTAGTAGGAGATGACATCAACTTACCACCATGAGAGATAGGATATAATTTAAATATTGTATCATAGGTCAACTTTGTTTTGACTCATTTTTCTAATAGGTGAGATGTCATGTCGATTCTTAGAAGGATATTATGGGAAAATTTACAAGGTGTACCATTTATGTCAATGGTTTGTTGTGCTAGAAAGGGTGCATTTATGTTCCAAATTCTAGTTATTTAAGGTAGTTGATTCAAGTTGAGGTAGATAAATCACCTTATGCAGGGCATCCTTGGGTAAAGAAGGTTCATACTGAGCCATGATAATTATATTTTTGGCCAAGGATATGCAAACATATCATAAATTTTGTAATGAGATGGCTTGAATGCCAACATGTAAAGGTTGAGCATCAACATCTAGTAGAGCTCATCTATCCTCATGATATTTTGGAGTAGAAATGGAGCACCATTTCTATGGTTTTTGTTTTTGGTCTTCCTATGTCTACCTACCATCATAATGCAATCATGGTCACAGTGGAAAAGTTGACTAAGGTGGCACACTTTTTGCCCATCAAGACTACCCATAATACAACTAAAATATCCCACTTTTTTATGGATGACATAGTTAGGTTGCATGGCATATGCCAAAAATCATTCTTGATAGAGATCCCATCTTAACATCTTACTTCTGGACTAAATTATAAAAAACATTAGGCACAAATCTTAATCATAGCTCAATATACCATCCTAAGATAGATAGACAAATTGAGAAAGTTAATCAGGCCCTCGAGGATATGTTACCTATGTATATGATGGACCAATAGTCTCATTGGGAGGAGTACCTATACCAGGTAGAGTTTTCATATAGTAATAATTACCATAGCTCCATTAACATGGCACCTTTTGAGGCATTGTATGACAAGAAGTCTAAGACTCCATTGATTTGGGATCACTTGGAGGACCATGTGTCCATAGGAGCTTCCATATTACAAGATATGGAGCCATAAATGGTGTGTATACATCAACACCTTGATGAGGTGTAAGAGTGACATAAGAGGTACATTGATGCCAAGTGGTTGGATTGACATTTTGATGTTAGTGACAAGGTATCTCTTTGTGTATGACCTCTCAAGAACCCAATCCATTATGGAAAAGGCTCTAAACATGAACCATATTTTATTGGACCTTTTGATAATTTCCCAAATTCAATATTTTTGATTGATCCTAAATGACCCCCAATTAGAGTTACATGAATTTCCTGAAGGATTTTTTGTTCAAGAAGAAATTTTTTACATAGGTATAATCTATCTTTATACCATAATGAATCACCCTTTCATGTAAAATTTTCAAATCCACCCAGACATTGTTGAAGATTCTTAATCAAATCATAGGTAGTGTTATCCTTGTCCCATTTTGATCATGCTTCCTCTAGCCAATCTACCTACAAAATAGTCATAGTATATAACAAGGCCTCAACTAATTCATCCTTCTTATATAGTGCATCTGCCACTAAATTGTCCTTACCTTTCTTTTAAATTATTTCAAAATCATAGCCTAACATCTTAGTTACCCATTTCTATTATTCTTCTAATGATACCCTTTGTTCAATAATATATTTGAGACTGTCATGATTAGTCTTTACCTAAAATTTATGACCCATCAAATAAGTCTTCCATTATTTGATTGCATCCAAAATAACCATCATTTCCCTTGTCATAAATGGGCTTGTGTTGATTTTTACCCTTAAATTGATAAATTTAAAATGCAAGTGGTCTACCTTCTTGCATGGGTACAGGACCCATACCATACCCAAATGCATCAAATTCAGCCATAAAAGTCTTAGAAAAATTAGGAGTAGCCAATATTGGAGTGGTGCACATCACCAGTTTTAATTGTTTAAATTCCCTCATAGCTATATTAGTTTACTAAAAGGATTTTTTCTTCATCAAAGATGCGAGTGGGGATGCAATGCTACTGTAATTTTTGACAAACCTATGATAGTAACTGGTTAGCCACATAAATCCCCTTAGTTGCTTGAATTTCATAGGAATAAACCAATCATCCATTGTTTGGATTTTTCTAGGATCCACTTTTACTCCTATATGTGAAACCAGATGACCCAAATACTCAACCTCACAAGATTTAAAAGCACATTTAGAAAGTTTGGCATACAACTAATATTGTTCCAAAATTGAGAGTACCTATTTCACATGGTGCAAATGGTCTTCTCAATTTTTACTGTAAATGAAGATATCATGAAAAAATACCATAACAAATTTCCTAAAAAATGAACTAAAAATAGTATTCATCAAACTATGAAAGGTAAATGGTATATTGTTTATCCTAAAAGACATAACCAAAAACTCATAATGGCCCTCATGAGTCTTGAAAGTAGTTTTGGATATGTCTTCATCACAAATCTAGATTTAATGATATCCAGAACACAAATCTAACTTGATAAAATAAAGAGCATCATTTAATTCATCTTGTAAATCATCAATGATAGAAATAGGAAATTTATCTTTGATAGTGGACCCGTTGAGTTACCTATAGTTAGGGCACATCCTCCAAGTGTCATCTTTCTTTCACACCATAACCATTGCTGATGAATATTTGCTTTAGTTATAATGAATGATTCTTGCATCCACCATTTCTTATACCATATTTTCAATTTCACTTTTCTTAGCATATGGATACCTACATGGCTTGATGTTGGGTGGCATACTACCAAAAATAAGTTTGATAACATGATCATGAATGCAACTGGGTGGAATTCCTTTCGATATGTCACCAAAAATAATTGAATGGGCACCAATCACTTGTTATAGTTTAGGAGGTGTAGATGACTTATTTGGATGAATTTTAATGGAAAATAAGTGAGATACAAATCCTTCAGCACCCTTTTAAAGAATCTTTATCATTTGATGGGAGCTAACAAGTTAAGGGTATTTATCCCTTTATCTCGTTAGCTTAAATGTCTTCTCAGAATGAAAATGCATGAATAATTCTTAGAAATTCATCTCAATAGTGCCCAAAGTGGTGAAGCATTGTACTCCTAAAATAATGTTTACTCTCCCCATGGGAATAAAAAACATAAGAGAATACAACAATTAGTCTCCCATGCCTAGCTTAATACTATGTAATTTTCATAAGCAACTAATAGTACCACCATGTATAATCATGATCTAAAATTCTAGAGTGGGATAAATAAAATAGTCCAAGTGAGCATCCAAATTATTATTAATTAAGGTGCTCCTAGAATCAATTAGAATAGTGACATTCTATTTTTTCAAGAAATCCACCACCTTAAGAGTTTGGTGAGTAATAATACCTAAAAGTGTATGACAAGAAATAGTAGGCTAAGAGTCTCGAGATTCCTCCTCAGGACCTTCTTCATCCTCACCAAGTGCCTTCCATCACTATCATCCTTATTGACATCTTCGATGTAAAATACTTTTTTCTCACACAAAAATGGTCTTTTTTCCATTTTCTATCATAATCATAACACAAATCTTTGGCTTGATTCTCCTCAATTTATTGAGGTATCAATTTGATGGGTTGGGGATATGATGGTGCTGGAAAGGTGGGATCATGACTAGTAGTGAAGGATTTTTGTTTGACCATCTCTTTTTCCTCTACCATGTGTGCCTATGGAATAGCTTCTGATACAAATGATGGGTTAAAGATTTAAACCTCTAATTAGATGTTATCTTTGAGACCACCCAAAAATAAATTAGTTAAGCTTTTCTTAGTGATGTCTTCTACTGGTAATGATAGATTTTGAAATTGATTAATATAATCCTTCATAGTTATCATCTACCATAGCCTGGCTAACTAGCTGAAGTAGTTCTTAGAGAAATTACTATGATAATGAATAAATAATTCATCAATTAAAATAGTCTATGTAATAAGAGCACCATTATTTTCATTTTTAGTACATAACTAGCGGTACCAAATGAACTGCTCAGGTTCTAGATATAAAGATACCACTATCACCTTCTGAGAACTAGGAGTTTGATGCAGATGAAATAAATTCTTAAATTAGGTAATGCAAGTTAGAGGATCCTTGAAATCAAACGTATGCATGCCCACTTTAGACAACATCAGTTTCATACCAAAATTGAAGTTTTTAATATTGAAAGGAGGAGGACCCAAGTGATGAAGTGGAGGGTTATTTTATTGTAACTGAGATGAAAGAGAAACTAATAAAGCAATGATTTGATTCAATTGATTGTGAACCACATTAATCTCTTTGTGCATACTTGAAAAATCAATTTAAACTACAATCAAGTCATCGTGTTACATCAAGCCCTTTATGTCAACCTAAAGTCTAGAAATCAATGGATCTAAAATTTTAGATTCCATGTCACTAATATAAGGAGTCTTAATAGTTTCTTGCCTCCATTTTCATCCCCGTGTAGAAGGACCAACCATATACAAACCTTATGAGGGTTTTTACACTAAAAAAGTGTACCAAAGGATGGTATCATTGTGATCACCTAACAAAGATGAATCCAATGACTACCTTTACATACTAGGGTAAAACATTTTAGCACAAAAAATTTTAATGATGGAATATACCATTGTGATCATCTCATCGATACAAATTCAATGATTACAATAAAGTGAAAAAAAATTTGGAATTTTTTTTTTAAATATTTTTTTTCAAAAAAATATTTTCAATAATACTACACTGAAAAAATAAATAATTATTCTTAGATTGGAGGTTATGTTTTTTTTGTTCCTTCCTATCACAGAAGTCACATCTTACTAGATCCAAAAAAATAACGTCATAGGAAACTTACTCAAATCAAAGCTCTCGTAGTACTTGTAATAAAATCACTTAGATGTTTAAATAGAATGATTTTATATCACATAGAATAAGCAAATATGAGAGATAATATATTAATAATTCATAAAAAAGTAAAATAATAGATAATACAGTAAAGTCACTTCAAAGGGGAAACTTCCACAATAATGTACTAAGAAAAGAATAGTTATCATGATGATCAAAGACTAACTACTACCTCCTATATATAGTCTAATTAGCCATGGTTATTCCATATACTGACCTAACTAAGAACATAAATAAATCTAACAATAATAAAGAGGATGTATATAATCCACACATATCCTAAAACATGTTAAAGGTTAAGGATGTAGCAGACATGTAGCTCACCATAAAATCTTTTCATCCAATCTATCATAGGTCCATGTTGTTTTTCATATTTTTATTTTATGAAAGTTCATTCTTGATATATATCATATATTAGATTGGTCTATTTTGCAGGTGGTGGAGGATGGGAAAATCTCCTTGGATCCCGTCAAGATTTTGGATCGATGGAGGATGGCCCTTCGAGGGTGGGACCTAGACTAGATCAAGGTTTAGTGGGATTGATATGATGAGGAGACAACTACTTGAGAAGAAACAATACAAATTTAGACCCAATACCCACATCTTTTCAATTGACATCTAGGAGGAAATCTTTATTGGGGAATGGCGATATCATGCCAACTTTGGCCTCCCATATTTTGTAAAATTTTTATATGTATTTCTTGTTATGTTATGTCAATTGGGGACTATGGTGGATCAATTAACTAATATATTTTATGATATACATGCTGATTTAGATATAATCATGCTATATTGTTATGTTATAATTCATTGTTATGTTGTGTTGTTTAAGAATAATGATGGATTGATTATCTATTATATTTTATGATAAACATGTTGATTTGGATATGATCATGTCGGCAGTATGATTTTATTATTATTAGAATGCGTACTAGTAATTTGATGGAATTTTGTACAACTTCTTATTACATGAGAAAAGAACATAAGAATTGATAAAAATAAATAAATTATAATTATGTGTGGAGCACAAATTTTATGTGGAGTAATCTCTAGCTCCTATGATGAGATCATGGAATTTTTTTATGTTGATTCTTTAAAATATTATTAGTAGTGATATATCATCATGATTAATTTGATTATTAAGATGCATTGACGTATGCAATGAGTGTGCTAGAAATTGACAAAAAAAGGCAAGCAAGGGAAGGACAAGACATGATCAATTCATAATTCACACACCATCCTAATCCGTGTTAAGCTATGTTAAGTGATGTCTCGCCATGTGTATGCACCAACCTAGTAATTATTTGTGTGTTTACTCTTCTACCTAGGGTTAGTGTTGATTATTTTGGAGATTAAGTTGGATTCCACATAGGATTTTGTTATTAGTTAGTAATGTGTCCATATATTATGTTGTGTTAATTAATCCCTTCATAAAAAATTGATTTACCTCTTTAATTCTAACTTTCATATTTTTGGAAAAGCTAAAATTTAAAAGTCTCAAAACTTGTTTTTAAACACGTTCATTGGTATAAAAAGGGGTCCCATAGATTAGTGGTCCAATGGAACATTTTGGGAAGTAAAATTTTTATGATTTCACCCTTCTAGGCACCTTGGGAAGTGGAACAATTGTAACCTCAAAAATAGACACTTGTCCTAATTTGAATGGGGAAATAGGATATCAATATCTTTCCCCATATAAGCAAAAATTTATCTATTTTATCCATCATTTTGAACTATAGCAAAATTAGAGAGAAGAGAAGCAAGACTGGAAGCTTCAAGAGGATCCAAAAGACAAATCAAGTGTATAAAATTCATAAGGCTAGTACATTTTTTATGAATAATTATTCTATGCATGTTTATGTGTGTCTTGTGAATTCATACAGAAGAATGGATTTCTAGTCATGGTTAGGAGAAAAAAATCAATTGATTATGTGTAGGCCTACGATGTACTTTGCGAAGGGATTTTTTATGGCTAAAAGAGAAGTTTGGTGCATATAAAGGTTTATTTTTAGCTTCTTTTTTAATACTTTATTGAAAGAGAAGCTTGGCGCATAGGTAGGCTACTTATTGGCTTCCTTTCAAGAGGTAGTTTAGGGAGGAACTTAGAGCCAATGTGGGTTGCTTGTTGGTTCCCCTTTTTGTTGATATTTTATGAGAAGTTATCAAAAGTACTGAGGTTGATGATTGTTCTCTAAACTCCCTAAGTACAGTCATAAGGGAAGTGCATGCATATATAAAAGGCTTTTAGTTTTCTCAAAATTTCCATGTGTTTTTGTGTGTGTGTGTAGGTCACCTCTTGGGTTTGGGGGTTGACTAGGGTAGAGACACCTGATGACATCACAAGGTTGGGAGCTGAGCAATCTTTCCTTGCTTGAAAGCTGTTAAAAACTTATGGAGTTAAGAACTGTATATTTCAAGGATTAAGGCTATTAGATTATTTACATATTGC
>JARHVA010005508.1:1152500-1183668 GCA_037957365.1 Torreya grandis | reverse complement strand
CATATAAATGTCATTTTATTACAATGAGTGTCCCTTGAGACCACCCTATCCTTAGCTTAGACCTAGACCTATCTTAGGGCCTTTTTATCCTTTTCCAACTTCTATGCATGTATAGCATGTGCCCAGATATACCAAGAGCCACATTGAGCCATCACCTAGGCATCATCAATCCTTTTACACATGTGTCAGCCACTTAGATAATAGCGTGACCCCATTAGTCTATAACACAATATGCTATTAGAAAAGGGGGAAACACTATTCACCTTTACCTTCCCTTGCTCTTAATGGATATATTTCCGTTTTCAAAATTGTTTTAGGGAGACTCATTTCATGTCTTGACAAGAATTAAAACACTATATAAGACCAATATCATTCATTTATCCCCTAAATGGCAATTCTCATGAACAAGTTAAAAAATAATTGTGAAAATTAAGGTTATTGATCCTTATTTTTGCATGCATCTATCTACAACACCCTAGAGCTTAGTTTTAATCAAGTTCCAAGTCTCAATTCACACTCAATGAATTCAAATTGGCATTCATACTCAAGCATACTATCATCACTCTCACTTTCACTAGCACTTACATTGGAAGAACTACACTAGGCTTGATCCCCTTTCAAGGTATTGGTATGTAGGAAGCATTTGACACATGAGGTGTTGAAATCATACCCAACCTACCCTATTAATGCCACTCTCCTTCCACTTGTTTTCATCAAAAGCCTAAAAAGCATGAAGGCTTAGGGTTTTATAGTGAAATTTAACAAATCACAAAATCGATGATGATCTAGGTTTCAATCATATAATCATATGTTTCCTAAAATAGAGTTAAGGTCTACCCATAATTTTATTACTTCATCTACACATGGTCATTAACATTGCATAGAAGGTATATAGCATAGTACACTACTAGAAAAGATAGCCATGTCATTATTCAAAGAGGGTTATGATACATGTTCTTTATTGAAAACACTCTGCCCTACCCTTGTATCACTTACCAACCTTCCACTTATCTGTCTCAGTCATATTTTCTAGTCAAATACATCTTTTCTAATTCATTGCTATTTATAAAATATTTTAAAAAATAAGTTATTATGAAAATTATTGACTATTGATACTTTAATATTTTATTCCTTGATTTATTACTCATCTCTTTATCAACCTAGGGTTATATTCCATAATCCTAAAAACATAAATCATTTGGTGAACCTCACTTATTTTGAATAGTGCCCAAAACCTAGCCCTACATGCTCTTAGGGTTTTAATCCTTTTATTTTATATGTTTAGTAATTACTTTCAAAAGCTTATATGTGATTCATTATTTTATTTATGTAATCTTTCATATATTTATGTAGTCATATAAAATGTCCAAATTGGTAGTTTGAGTGTGACTTGTGATACATTATCCATAGGTCCTTTTTGCATGCTCTTGTGACCTTTTTAGACACATTTTCACTCTTTTTCAGTCATTCATAGCCTTTCAAATGGTCATTCCACCTCAGCTAGACTCTATTTCCTAGGCCAATCCTATCCCCCAAGTCCTGATCCTATAGGATAGGAGTGCCATACCTAGAATATAGCATCAGACCCTAGTGTATCCCATTTTTGGTGTTCTTATCTAATTGCACTTTGAACCCCAATGATCATTTTTATTCGATTCATATCCTTCATTATGTTAGCCTAATGCAAATACGCTTGACCCATGACCAATTGTTCCTTTAAAAATTCCATTCAAAGTTCATTTACAAAGGAGGTGACAAATCTTACAAAGCAAGAAATAATACAACCAAACTACTAAGGCAAATTTCTCTATTCTTTAGATATAACCACCAAACATAGCTAAAAATATATTCAAACCCTCATATGAGTCCTTAGTCACCTCAAACACTCTCAATTTGATATTTTTGTACTTGTATCATACTATTTCACAAAGAATATTAGGTGGAAGAACTACATATGACTTTATCCCTCTTTGGAGTATTGATATGTAAGCAACGTGCCCACATAAGGAGTGTGGATCACATGTTTAGTGCATCTTACATACACTAACCCCCCCTTTTCAAGTGATTCAAATCTCATTTATCTAGCATGATGGAGGATTAGGATTTAAAGATTAAATCACCTCTACAATGATCTTCATCGATATTCAACACTTGAGATTTCACAAGTAGGCTCACATAGAAATGACATAAACAACTCAAAATGTTTAGGTCTTTGTGACTAGTTTAGATAATAGTGACAGGAGTGGACATTAACATCAGACCCCAAAGTGTCCTATTTTTGGTGCTCTTATCCTTTCACTGAGTGAAAGCTAGATCTAGATTCATGACACTACCCCAATCCTTCACAACTAGTTTCAAGATTTGTATCATCTATCTCAATCTAATTTCAAGATAAGTTATATTTCATCTTATTTATTTCTATTTTTAGAAAATTAAAAAAAAGATAAATAAATTATACAAATCAAGATTTTAATTATTGTAGTATTATTTACCTATTTATTAATCCATATCATTAACTAAAATCATAATAAAAATTTATTATTCCCAAAAATATTTAAATCAATTTAATTTCTTCAAAGGTTCAAAATATTAAACTTTGTCTTTTCTTACTTTACAACCTACAATGGCAAAATTTGACAACTAATTTGATGAGATCGATAAGAGACAATTACAAAATTTTATTTCTAAGTGTATAATCTAAATATATAAAGTCTAAAAAATTAAGTAATTATGAAATCTTAATCTAAAATAAATTCAATTTAAGATAGAGCAACAAACTAAGAAAACAATAAACATAAAGTTTTCCCGAATATGCAATTTTCCTCCATTGCAAAGTAAACTTGATTTGCTTTTCAATAATGTGATTGCTCACTTTTTTAATGCAAAGAATAACAAGTAATTTTTGGTGCAAAAAGTGATTTTGGATGCTTTGATTCACTTGTGAATTGAATAACACTTCATTAGAATAAGTCAGGATGGATGAAAATGATAATTTTAAAGTTATAAGTTTTTGGAAGAAGATCCAACAATGAAGAAATATTTGAATTTATATAATGATTTAAATAATCAATGGTGGTAATGAGACCTTACCCATAAAGATGATGACCATTTTAAATGGTTGAGAGAAGTATGGGATAGGTTAACTGAGTCATCATGAAAGAGTCAAATTTTTTAACAACTCAGGCGATGACTTAAAATAGGTTGAAAAAGTTGTGAGTTTAGTTGGGATGAGTCAGCATGTAAGAGAGAATAAAATGGAAGATGTCAAGTGAGATGTAAAATATAGATTTTATATTTAAATAGAGATTTAAAGTGTGCACAATTGATTAATTTGATTTATTTTATTTTTGAATTTGGAGGGAGATATCATAAATTATATTATGAATAATTATTAATAGGTTTTAAGTGCACTTTAACACTAAATATAATTTACATGCCTACATTATTTCTCTTTGAAAGAGTTTTATGAAATAATATTGTTGAATGAATAATAGTAGAAGTAGAGTGTTGATCATTAAGAAAAAAATGGTTACCCCAAATGAAGGAGAATGAGTGTGAGGATTTCTCCTCGAGGGTTTATGTGAGAAAATTGATAAATGTTTGAAATGAATGAAATAAAAATGAGAGATGGAAATGAAAAAAATGCCATCAATAATATAAATACTTATCTCAATATTAATGTTTGCAATATTGTAGAGGGTATGTGTAAAACTATTTACCTCTTGTTCTATCTCGATTCCTCACTAAGCAAACTTACTTGATTATCTGTGAATATTTATAATTAGTAAGTTGATTTGATTACTATTAACTAAATTATAAGTCATGTTGTTATGAAATAGTTGAATATTGTTAAATGATTATATGATTGCATTACTATGAATTTAGTTACATATGGTATATTATTACATTGTGATCATGTTTATTTTTATTACAATAGTATTTTATTATACGTGTCATGATTTATAGATTAACTACCTACTTGTCATGAGTTTGATGTAGGAGAGATTTATCCTCCAAATCATGATAGAGGGAGAGCATCATCAAATAGGGTGATGTAACTGAAAGTTATGGGTGATGTCAGAGAATGACTAGAACTTTGCACACACATTAGATAATATATGTTATATGCATTGTTAAATTGTTAGAATTAGTATATTCTTTATGTTATCTACACTTAGATAATTGCTTATATGTGAGTGTGTTAGTTCAAATTTATGCTTAGGTGATTTAGTCTCGTGTAGTTACATTATGAATGTTATTGTGTGTTTATGATTTGTCATTGTATTCATCATTTTTATGTTTTTGAAAATGTAAATATACGTTAATTATGTTGGTACTACTATATGTACGCTAACCAACTTATCTTAGTAATATTAGTCGATTATCTTTATGATATTGAGAATGTCATTATGTGACAGTAGAGGACAAAAAAACATAAATAACCAAAATATCATGGTGATAACAATAAATACATTGTTATAATTGGATAATAATGTATTGTTTACCATTTCAATTTAAAAAGATATTATTGACTTTATATGGGTCAAAGCATTATGATTATTAAGACATGTTATTACTAACTTATTTGAAAAATATAAATAAGAAAGAAAAAGAAAAAGGTGAATAAAACAAATAAAAATCATTATGTTATAATTAATAAATATATATTTAGGAAAAAAAGAAAATAATAATTTAAAAAAAAGAAAAAGAAAATCATTGAATAAAAGAAATAAAAGAAAGGAAGACAGCTTTAAATAAAGTGCCATATCCATACAATGGAAAAAGAAAAGATAAAAATAATAAGAATAGCGCTGAAAAGGAAAAAAAAAATAGTGAACGACATGAGGAGAGGCGCAAAGTGTGGCAAAAGAGAAGAGCTAAGTGAATAGAATGAATTAAAGTGGAAGCAAAGGAACTCATGCACCTTTTTGTGTCATCTGAGAGCTATGAAAAGGTAAGTGGTATTTTAAATTTAGGAATTTTTTTTTAAGAATTGTATAATTACAACGACTCTATTTACCGTGTGAATTATGGATTTTACATGTATTACATTCACTAATATCTAGTAAACGACCCGTGAATTATTTTAATTAACCATGAATCGGTGTATACAAGGATTAGTGACCTTGTTTATATATACATCGAGATGTTTAAATGCATGAGAAACTGTAAACACATATAGAACTAGTTAACTACTTTATTAACATATATATTATACACTATATAAATTGTTAACTATATCCGCTATATCATCATATAACATGAATTTGTATCATACCTATTATAATATCATAGCATCTAGCAATCTGAATATTAAACTAACGATCTGGGTATAAAATTAGTGATCTATATAGAAAGCATAGCGAGATATATATCTATATGAATATACATTGAACCATGATATATGTGAATAACGAACCAAAATATATATGTACACCAAACTTATCAAATATGTATGGTGACCTGCAAATTAACATAAGGGCGACCTGATTGCATTTTGATTAAGGTTTGTACAACGGATATTTAATATATAGGCAAACAAATCTATTCTTTATACAACGTTCTATATATCTAAGTGCTCTTATAAGCTATCTGAAAATATATGGCTGAGTATTAAGTTAGTAAGGTAGCAAATTTAGAAATTATCCATGAAAACCAACTACATATGTAGCATATCGATCTGGTAAAGTCACATATGTAAACGAGTCATAGGAGTTAGAAATATGTATCCATTAATATGTAGCAAATTATATTATAACATATGTAAATCACATGAATATACCATACACATAAAACTCTAATTAGCTACAAAGAGGAGATGTAAAAGGATCTGTTATTCGTAGTCCGATATATAGTTAAAGTAGAGCCAATATGTTTTACACACGAGTTCGCTATTTTTAGCCATAGGGATTTTAATATTCATTACTTTATATGTATTTTTCCCAGTAATGTAACCGATGAATTTAGTGTTATCTTTATGAAAATTACTTTTCAAAATTAGTAATATAACAGAAATGGGTAATATAGAAAACATTCCGCTTTTCCTTGTTATTAAATAGAGACGGGTAACATAGCAAACAAAGATAGGTAATATTAAATTAGTAATATATCAAATATAATAGAGATGCATATTTGCAATAATTTCAATAGTAATATGACTTTATATATATATATATATATATATATATATATATATATATATATATATATATTTACCAGTTTTAAACAATAGCACATTTTTCCATGGTGTTTCATGAATATAGCCATAATGGATTATCGATATGCTAGAAAACAGCGATTTACATGTGTAATATAATAAATATAACATATATATATATGTGGTATTATGTGTGTGGAGCCATGGATTTATATATATTGTATTTGTAATAACATTATATTGTTATGTATTTGTTATATTGTATTATGAGGGAAGTATGATAGAAATATATTGTATGGATATATGTAATTATTACTTCATAAAAATATATTATGAGGGAAATAAAGTAGTTCAATCATTATGGATTTTTAAGTAATTCTATGATCGACCTAGATCATTAAGAATGTCAATGATTGAGAAATATTTATCGCCTATTTTTATTATCCAAATCATATTACTTAATTTGTAGAAAACCTAGTCTAAAAGTATTAGCTCTCTATGAAAATAATAAATAGGTGATAACTCAAGACCATGTGAATTCGCCAATCAAAACCATGGATTATATAACTTCGAACAGTATGGGTGTTTGTATATTAAAATTAGAGGTCAATTTGACTTATGAAGAGTAGAATATAGATATAAATAGTCTATTGACTATAACATTCGGTTCATTAATATATTGGAAATATTAATATCTTATAATAAGTCATCAATGTATTTTGTAAATAAGAAAATTACAATGGTTGTTGAAATCATATGAAGTCATTGATTAGAATTTTAGATGATTGTTGACATTTTTAGTATTTATATATTGTTGAGTACTTGTATGCGATACATAATATGAGTATAGTTAATATGTATAAGTGCATATGTATAGGAAATATATTTATATATGGACTTAAGTATTTATATAAATATATAACATAAATTAGTGTATTGGGTCATGTGCCTACAAGTATAGTTTTATTGACTATTAAAATAAGTCACATGTTTTTGAGGGACATGAAACTATAACTATATGAATACAATCTCATAAAAACGTAATAAGTTATTTAAATGGAAGATTATGTTCATATGAGGTATAATTTGAATTATGAGTGTTTTTTCTCTAAAATTGTTATGATTGGCTATTTGAAATTAAGTAGTGTACATAAGATGATGGACTCTGATATTAGTGCTTGTCATAGAATATATTGTATTTGAATCTACTTACAAAAATTAGATTATGTAGTCTAAATATAGATTATATATAGTTGGTTTAAATTGTACTTATTTACTTATTATTTATGTGATAAATAATATTGTAGATATTATTCATACATTTGACAGATTAAATATATGTATTTTGATTATTCCTATATTTAGCATGTTTTATGAATGTTAGTAGAAAATAATCTATATGAATTTGTTGGTTATATTTATATTAATCAAATCTTGTATTACTAGTACTAAGTAAGTAGTGAGATGGACTTCACTAGCTTATTAGTATCATCAATGCCAAATGATGGTAATATGATCAAGTGGTATGCATAAATTTTACTGATCCTAGATATCAATAACTAATAATTTTTTTAGCCAAAGTAATGTTAGTTATATATTTTAATTTAATATGTATTATTTAAATGTTTGTGCGATATCATGTTAGAACTAATTTTTTTATTGTGCAATGCATGTTATTTGAAATCATACAACACAAATGTACTAGTTTGTCTCTTTGAATTCTTACACCATCACTATCTACTCATCCGTGAAGGGAGGACCATTCCCTAATAAGATATTATGAAGGGGATCAATGATCTGTGGTTGGTGTAAAAAATCACTTAGATGATGATCTCCCTCCTCACAACAATACTTATTTGAGATGAGTAGATGCAAGATAATGGGAGACAAAAAAGAGGTATAAAGTGACACTTTTTTTCTTCTGAAAATAACAATAATTGAACTTGGATAGAATGTTAGAGATACTTCAAAAATGAATTTGACAATGATGTAAAAAAATAAATTGTAAAATTTTAAATATAATTTCTAAATATATAATTTTTTTCAATACTCAGATGTTAAAATTATGCTAAATAGATGCATTTATGAGAATAGGTTGATTATTTTTATTAAAAGATAAGGAGATTGCATGTGTACAAACACACATTTTTTGAGTAAACGATTGAATTTTTGTATGAAATTTAATATATATGGATAGGTAAAATATCAAAAGATTGTTGAGAATATTTTTTATTAATTTTTCATTATATATATAATTTTTGTTAAATTTTACAAGTCAAGACAACTGAGAAATTAAAACTGCAAGTGTACAAACATAACTTTTTAACCTTAACTTCATGAAAATAATTTTTTTAAAGCATGATTGATAATATGTAAATTGCTGAGATATACATGTTATAAACTTTCAATTAATATTTAAAAAGTTATAAAAGAATTTGTGATGAAATGTATATAGTCCATAATGAGGTATATTATGTATAAATTAAGTAATAATTATAAATAATATTATAACATTAAAAAAATTATGTATTCTAAAACTACACTTTTTTCTTAATAAACACATAATTTTTTTTTTAAAATAATAAAAGCTACTTGATCATATGTGTCCACAAAGACAAAAACTACTCCTAAATTTCTTTAAAATTAAGTGGGTTGCTCCATGATCAGTTTTAAGGTGGGTTTAGACCTCCCTATGACTGTACCCAAGGTAGATTTGAAAGGAAAACTTAAAAAAATTGAAATGTTGAAAGGGCTACATCTTTTCTAAAGGGCATATGCCTTTTCTGGACTACATTTTTTTTTGCAACTTGAAGGTTGTTAAAGATGTGTGTGTGTGTGTGCGCGCGCGTGCGCGTGCGCACACATGTGTGTTTCAATTAGAGGTTGTTGTTAAGTACTTTGGAATACATTTTTTTTATGTTTGATGTTTTGTAATGATATATTTAGTAAAATAAATGTTAAGTATAAGTATAAAAATATAAAATATAGTATAAATTTATTTTACTAAATATAAAAAATTAGGGCCACTCAACATCTCTTGAAATTGATTAGAGTTATAGGAGTTACCATTTATAAGTTAGTTTTTCAATTTCTATTTCAATCAATACTTAGTTTTCACAATTCAAAAATCAAAAGATAGAATAAAAAACAAGGCTACAAATCATGTTACCTATGTAATAGATTTATACTATTGATTATACCTTATATTTTATCTAATTGAGTATGCCCTACCTTCTTGATTATGCCTTACCCAATTGAATACCCAAGATTAAAGGTTGATTCTTAAATAATTTGTGAGTTTTTCAATTAATGGGCCTATCAATATACATAAATTATTGCCCTATATCATGTAACTTGAAACATACCCATAGTCATGTAACTTGTTGCATAACTTATAAAATGTAATTTAAAATTAAATATAAACTTATAATTTAAATTTATTTTACTAAATATAACAAATTAGGGCCATTCAACATCTTCTAAAATTGATTATAGCATTGTAGGAGTTACCATTTAGAAGTTAATTTTTTAAATTCCATTCTAGTCAATACTTAGTTTTTAAAATTTCAAGATCATAAGATAGAATAAAAAATGAGGTTAAAAATCATGTTACATATCTAATACATCTATACAATTTATTATACCTCATATTTCACCTAATTAATTATGCTCTTCCTACTTTACCTACTTAAGTGTGTGCTACCTGATTGAATACCCAAGCTTGAAGGTAGATTCTTGAATAATTTATTGGTTTTTCAATCAATGGGTCTATCAATATGCATAAATGATTGACCTATATCATGTAGCTTATAACATACTTAAAGTAATGATATGGTCACTCATACATGACATCTACCTATTATCATGATATGATAACTTATACTAGACATGAATGTAGTTAATCACCCTAATAAACTCCATTTAAAATAGAATAAATCAAAACACCATTCAAATTCATTCTAAAAAGATACAATTCATTCTAGAACAATTGTCAGATAGATGGTCAATCCATGCATTCTTCAATTCCAATCTCATGCATTATTTCAACGTCATGTAGAATAAAGTCATATTCCAGCACTCCAAATTCATATAGGACACTCCCTTATTGATCATCATCATTCCTAATCACTCCCTCATCAACCCTTGTATTCACTTATCATACCTATTCATTCCCTCACCAATTTTTATTGTCCCTCATTATCCCTAATCACTCCCTCATTGGCTATCATCACCCTTCATTGTTGTTAATCACTCCCTCATCAACCCTCATCATCCCTAGTCACTTTCTCATCATCCCTCATCATCCCTAATTATCATTAATCATCCCTAAACATTCCCTCATCAAACCTCATCATCCCTAATCATACCTAATTACTCTCTCATCATCCTGAGCATCATTTCTAGTGACACTCTCATCATCCCTTATCATCCTTACTAACTCCCTCATTAACCATCATCATTTCTTATCATCCTTATTCAATCCTTCATCATATTTCATTGGACCCCTCATCATCCCTCATCATCCTTAATCATCCCTAATCACCCCCTCCTCATCTATCCTCATCCCTCATTGTCCCTAGCCATTCCCTCATTATCCCTCATCATACCTAATCACTCTATCATCATCCCTAGTAATTCCCTCATCTAGTAGAGCATGTTCCAATCTAGTAGTCAGTATAACTTTGTTTTAGACTAAACAATATCTTTTTTAGATGAATATTGAATGGTATTTAATTCCTTTTGTTCTGATTGTAGTATACTAGGGTGATTACTCTTATTCATGTCTAATAAATTACATAGGGTTATGATGGATTACTCTAGGGAGATTATTGAATGATTTACATGGTGGAAATAAGATAATATCCTATTTGTACTTGCATTAAAAAATTCATTTTGAATGATTAGGGATGATGAAAAATGATGATAGATCAAAAATTACCTCTTTACACTTGCTTTGTATGAGATGAAATCCTTCTTCTAGACACAGTTATTTCCAAATCATTAAGCAAAAGGGCTGGAACATTTTGGATCTTCTCATGTTTGTGATTTATTATAAAATAATGATATGGGTCATGAGTATAAATTATTAGCATTTATGCCACTGACTTTGTTATGGCATGTTTTTTCCTTGCATTGAAGGCTTCTCACTTGTGTAGGAATTATGATAGGAAAGTGGAGAGGGGGTTGAGATGAAATACCAATGTTTGCATCCTTTATCTATAGTGTTGTCTCCATAATGTATGTTTAGTATTTTTCATTTAAGTTTCATTTTTAGGGTTTTAGTTTAAGGGTTTAGGGTGCAATGTTTATAGTTCAGTGTTTGGAGTTGATTGTTTGGGTTCTATCATTTAGGTTTTAAGGTTTATCCAGTTTTAGGATTTATGGTCTATGGTTTTGGGTTTGAGGTTTTATGGTACTAGGTTTGTGGTTTAGGGTTCAAATTTTAATGTTTAAGGTTTAGTGCTTAGGGTTTTAGGATTAGGGTTTAGTGTTAAGAGTTTAGGGGTTAAGGTTTTAGGTTTAGGGTTTGGGGTTTGGTGTTTAGGGTTTAAGGTTCATGATTTTGAATTTTTTGTTTAAGTTTTAGTGTTTACTATTAAGTGTATAGGGTTAAGCTTTTATTTTTTAGTGTTTAGGATTTAGGATTTTAGGCTTATGGTTTGGGATTTAGGGTTAACAACTTAAAGTTTAGGTTTTAGGTCTTAGGGTCTAGGGTATAAAGTTTAAGGTTTAAGGTTTTAAGGTTCTATGTTAGGGTCTATTTTTTGGGATTTAGTTATTAATGTTTTGGGTTTAGGGATAATGTATTAGGGTTAAGTGTTCAAGGCTTATGGTGTTTAAGGTTTAGGTTTAGTGTTCAAAATTCAAGGTTTATGGTGTTTAGGGTTAATGGTTTAGGTGTAAATGGAATGTATTAGGGTGATTAACTACATTTTTGTCTGGTATGAGTGACTATATTGAACATATAGGAATATGTCATGTATGAATGATAACATACCTACATGTAGTACTAGGTATGGGGTAGATGTAATGTTCGAATGAATGTATCATTATTATATGTATGTTATAGCTTGAATGCTACAAACTATCCATTTGTGTATATTGATAGATCCATTGATAAAAAAACCCACATATTATTATGAATTCATCTTGAATCCACCTTCAAGCCTTTTACATGAATGTTCCTAGTTACTCCTTTTTCTATATAGGTTAGAATGACCCCTATCCTTTCAAGATATGGCTTAGGTAATGCCCCCTCTCCTTTCTCTATATAGGTGATAACTCAATATTATTGTTTATGGATAAAAGTTTAGGATTTATAAATTTAGGGTTTAAGGTTTATGGTTGATGGTTCAAGATTCACAACTTAGGGTTTAATATATAGGGATTAGCATTTAGGGGTTCAATTTTCAGTGTTATGGATTACGGATTAGGATTTAGGGCTTATAATTTATATTTTATGCATAAAGGTTTGGGATTTATGGTTTATGGCTCAAGGGACCAAGAGCTTAGCTTTCAGGTTTTGGGGCTTGGTGTTTGGGGTTAGGGTTTTAGGTTTATGTTTTCACACTTAGGGTTTAAGGTTTAGGGTGTAAGGTTCAAGGTTTTGGTCTTGGGGGTTTGGTTGAGGGTTTATGGTTTTGAACTTAGTGTTTAGTTTTTAGGGTTTAGGATTTAGTTTTTGGGGATTAAGGCTTAGAGTTTAGGATTTGGGGTTTTAATTTTAGGGTTTAGGGAAATTTTACATAAATTATAGTATTGTAGTGACTCTATTTAACATGTGAATAATGGATTTTACATGTATTACATTGAATAATATATAGTAAATAACCCATGAATTATTTTAATTAATCATACAACAAGCTATATAAATGGATGAGAAATGGTAAGGACATATAAAACTAGTTAAATGATTTATTAACATATATATGATACAATATATCAATTGTTAATTATATCCACTATATCATCATATAACATGAATTTGTATTGTATCTATTATAATATCATAGTATCTATCGATTTGAATATTAAACTAGCAATCTGGATATAAAATTAGTGATTTGTATAAAAATCATAACAAGATATATATATATATATATATATATATATATATATATATATATATATATATATATATATATCAATTTACATCTAGCTATGATATATGCAAACAATGAACCAAAATATATATGTACAACAAACTTATCAAATATGTATAGTTACCTTCAAACTACTATAAGGGAAACCTAAGTGCATTGTGATTAAGGTTTGTACAATGAATATTTAATATACAGGGTACAAGGAATCTATTATTTATGTAATGATCTATATATTTTAGTGCTTTTATTAGCTAACTAAAAATATATGGCTGAGTATTGAGTTAGTAAGGTAGTGAATTGATAAATTATCCATGAAATCCAACTAGATATGTAGCATAATGATCTGGTAAAGTCACAAATGTAAACATGTAATTAGGAGTTAGAAATATGTAGTAAATTATATTATAACATATGTAAAGCACATTAATATACCATACACATAAAACTATAATTAGCTAAAACTGTGAGATGTAATATAGTTCACTATCTAGTTAAAGTAGAGTTAATATATTTTACATGCAAGTCAACTATTTGTAGCCATAGTGATTTCAATATTCATTACTTTATATGTATATTTGCTAGTAATGTAACTAGAGAATTTAGTGTTATCTCTATGAATATTACTTTCTAAAGTTAGTAATATAACAAATATAACAAAAATGGGTAATATATCAAACATTTTGCATATCCCTGTTATTAAACAAAGATGGGTAATATAACAAATAGAGAAAGGTAATGTGAAATTAGTAATATAAAAAATATAACAAAGATGCATATTTGCTACATAATTTCAATAGTAATATATATATATAAAGTAATATTACTATTGAAATTATGTAGCAAATATGCATCTTTGTTATATTACTAATTTCACATTACCTTTCTCTATTTGCTATATTACCCATCTTTGTTTAATAACAGGGATATGCAAAATGTTTGATATATTACCCATTTTTGTTATATTTGTTATATTACTAACTTTAGAAAGTAATATTCATAGAGATAACACTAAATTCTCTAGTAATATTACTTTATATATACATATATATATATATATATATATATATATATATATATATATATATATATATATATATATACATACATACATACATACATACATACATACATATATATATATATATATATATATATATATATATATATATATATATATATATATTTAGCAATTAAATAATGACACATTTTTTTACTATGTTTCATGAATATAACCATAATGGATTATAGATATTCTAGTAAACAATGATTTACATGTGTAATATAGAAAATATAACAAATATGTGTGTGTGTGTGTGGGGGGGGGGGGTATTATATATATATATGGAGCCATGGATTTATATATATTGTATTTATAATAACATTATATTGTAATATATATTTTATACCATATTATGAGGGAAATACGATAGTTTAATCATTATGTATTTCTAAGTAATTCCTTGATCTACCTTGATCATCTAGAATGTTAATGGTTGAGACATACTTATTGCCTAATTTCATTATCCAAATCATATCACCTAATTTGAGGAAAACCTATTCTAAAAGTATTGGCTCCCCATGAAATAATAAATAAATGATTGCTCAAGACCATGTGAATTCACAAATTAAAACCATGGATTATATAATTTTGAATGGTATGAGTGTTTTTATGTTAAAATTGGAGTTCGATTTGACTTATGAAGAGTAGAATATGGATATAAATAGTCTATTGACAATAACATTTGGTTCATTAATATATCAATAATATTAATATCTTATAATAAGTTGTCAACATATTTTTTAAATAGAGAAATTATAATGGTTGTTGAAATCATATGAAGTCAGTGATTAGAATTTTAGATGACTGTTGATATTCATAGTATTTATATATCGTTGAGTACTTATATGCAATATATAGTATGAGTATAGTTAATATGTACAAGTGCATATCTATAAGAAATATATTTATATATGGTCTTAAGTATTCATATAAATATATAACATAAATTGGTGTATTGGGTCATGTGCCTACAACTATAGTTTTATCAACTATTAAAATAATTCATGAGATTCCAAGGGAAAAAAACTATAACTACATGAATACAATCTCCTAGAAATGTAATAAGTTGTTTAAATAGAAGATTATATTCATATGAGGTATAACTTGGATTATGAGTTAATTTTTTTCTCTAAAATTATTATGATTGGTTGTTTGGAATTGAGTAGAGTTTACATAAGATGATGGACTATGATATTAGTGCTTATAATAGAATATACTGTATTTGAATCTACTTAGATAAATTAGATTATATAGTATAAACATAGATTATATCTGATTGGTATAAACTATACTTGTTTACTTATTATTTATTTGATAAATAATATTGTGGAGATTCATTCATATGTTTGATGGACTAATTGTATGCCTATTTGATTATTCTTATGTTTAACATGTTTTATGAATTCTAGTAGGAAGCAATCTATATGAATCTATTAGTTATATTTGTATTAACCAAATCTCATATTTTTGGTACTAAGTAAATAGTGAGACAGACTTCACTAGATTATTAGTATCATCAATCTCAAATGAAGGTAATTCAATCAAGTGATGTGTATAAATTTGACTGATCCTAAAGATCAATAACTATTGAAAAATTTGGCCAAAGTAATGTTAGTTATACATTTTAATTTCATATGTATGATTTACAATTTTATGTTATATCATGTTAGAATGGATTTCTTTATGGTACATTACATGTTCTTAAAAATCATACACCATACAAGTACTAACTTGTCTCTCTAGATTCTCACACTGTCACTATATACTCATCCATGAAGGGAGGGTCATTTGATCCATAAAATACACTTATAAATTCAAGGTGAAGTTTTAAGTATGAATACTAAATTTTCTCAAACTTAAAAAATTCTTAAAAAACTCAAAAGAAATTGCAAAATGTTTGGCAAAAATGTTCTCGATTGTTGAGTTGGATTGGAATTGTCAAAAGACTTGTTACTTCCATTTACCAATTAAACCAATTTTTAATAATGTTGTGTTAAAATTTTTGAATTGTAAATTAATTACATGAGTTCATTTACTAATTAATACCAAATCAGAAAATTGAAACAAATTCATGCATCAAATGACAATTACCAAAAACATGAAATGTGATAACAGAGTTCAGCTCAACAATTGATGCCTACATCTCTGGGTTCTCTAAAGGAGTGGAATATTTAAATTAAGGGCACTTCAAATACCTAGAAACAATAAAAAACTTTCCTATAAGCTGATATTTCAATGCAAGAATTCACCTTCATCGTGACTGAAATTAAGCCTGGCACCTTTGAATTCTGTGAGTCTTCATAACACCTGCAAAGTTGCTTCAAAAGTCTTAAAAATCTCCTCTATGGGATAAAAAACACTCCTCCAATATGTAAATTGGCTAAAATAGAGTATTAAGACTGTGTATTATGGCTGAAAGATGGATAAAAATCCATTACATAAGCTTTCCAAAGCTTTTAAAAAGTCTCAGCCTCTTAAAAATGAAAACACAATCCAGAATTCAATAACTTCAAATAGAAATTCACTGCTTAAATAACACTTCAACCCCCGTAGCTCAAGTGGTCAAAGCCTATCCATTTTGGTTGGTAGGTCAAGGGTTCAAAATTGCCGCCCTCCTTTTTAGGAACTTAGGAATGAGTTTTGAAATTTTTTCCCTCCTTTTTTGGCACTTTGACTTATTCTTTTGTCCCACATGGGCTGTATGGAAGGTGGTTGCATTCTTTAAATAGCTTAAGCACCTCCTTGGAATATGTCAACGTCTCCTTTTGTGGGAGACTTAGGTGCTTAGCTAAGCCTATACTTAGGTTGCCGTTGGAGAATGCGCCAAATATGTGTCGTTGGACTTGGTCTTTCCTTTGAACATGCTACACGCTTGGAATCACCACCTTTCTCAACGAGCTTTTCTCACGCTTGACTCCACGTGGCATGTTGATGATGTGGAATGTCATCAAACCATTTTTTGCAAACCTTAGCATTTGCCAAGTGTTAACCTTTGATAGGTCCAAATATCAAAACCACCTTGAAACATGTGCAACATGTCGCAAGAGACATTTTTTGACCAATCTTCAAATGGCCATAATAAGAGCTCTCAAACTCAAATTTACATTCCAAAAAATGCATCGAAAAGCTCTCAAAGAGCTCTATAGTGTGCCACCATTAAAACTCTAAATTATAACAATTTTTATAACCAAATTTTGAGCTTTGACTTGGCATGTCTATTATCATGTTTATCATATTCTAGGATGTGGCAGATGGATCATGAACTATGTGGCTCGATAAAGTGGCTGGTTTCTCCCATGTGGCTGGGGAATGATATTACCAAACAATTATCCTTCTTTTCGTGATATTTATACAGACTTGTAATTTCAAATCTACATACTTGTAATTCCAAATCTATAGACTCCCAATTTCTTATCACACCTCCCTAATGGAAGGATTTTGGTCTCCAAAAGTCCAATATCCCCTGAAACTGCAAACTAGTCTACTACATCCATGAAAATATAACCCAATCATATCAAGAGGTATAAATAATTGCATTAAAATGATTCGCAACCAAACTACAAAAATGCCTAATCTAAAGGCATGAGTAAGTGAATTTTGAACTACAAAAGTGATTACAACATATCAAACTGCCTACCCAAATGTCACATCCTGTAAAGCGGTGAATTGCCAAAAATTGAAACAACTCCCAATGTAACTGCAAAACAAGTTTATAATGCCAACAACATACAATAAATGTTGTGGACATGTTGCAATACAATTCCCTAGTATGGGACTTATATGCTAATCAAATGCAAACAACACAAAGTGTATATTTCCTAACATCCAAACATGACCATAGGGTCTTATAATGCATCTATGCATCCTTGTGCCAAAAATAGATACATTCAAAATAATAGTCAAATAAGTGTTGTAAGGAATTAACTCAACCTACAACATGCATTTTTTTATTATCTCCAACTGATCAAATGAGTTCAAGTCTTATCCATTATTAAACTACCCATACAGTATATTCTAGAGATCAAAATCTTAGAGTTATCAAAAAGTGAGAATTGAAAAACTTCATATGGTAAACATGTCTTGAAGTGTTCCCACCAACTCTAATCTACATCTATCAAATCTTGTTCATTCCCTTAGGTGAATTCTTAACCATGCTTTTCAAAAAGAATGTAGTGATAATCCACTTAACCATTTCTTTCTTCCTAGTGAAATTGATTGTCTTAGTGGATTCCTTAACATCATTATGGATTGATTTAACTTCATTGACCTTATTAACAGGTTGATAAATCATCTTAGTTTTACCTTGTTTATAATGAGAAGATGATTGAAGTTTATAAAAATGATCAATCTGATGTCCACTCATATGGCAATGAGTGCAAACAACCTTCTTAAGTGAGGTCTCCCTTTTAGCTCTTCTCACTTTGTCATGATGAGAATGGTTCTTAACACCTGCAATCTGCTTAAACAAAGCATGTCTCTTCCAAAAAAATGTAACACTATGGTTATACATCCCACAAAAAGTGCATGGAAATGATTGCATTATCTTCTAAATGTTAAATCCAAATTTCTCAAACATAAAAAGTGGATCAAAAGATTTAGTGTTAACTCTAGTGTAGGAACTAGGAGGTAGAATCTCAATACCTCTTCTACCTTCCTTCTTACACCGTACATGCTCTACTAGTGGCCTTGGTCCTTTTCTATTAGAATCTTGTCTTCCTTTAGCTATGGAAGAAGTTTCTCCAATTTCCACCTACTCACTAGTGTAACCCAAACTTGCATGAAGAGATCTACGCTCTACTTGTATTGGGTTAGTAACTCCTTGGCCATCTCGACCAAGACCTCTTTCATTAAATCCCATTTTATTCAACAATATGGATCCTATACCCTTAGTGTGTGGTTCAAAACTACCAAAAGCATCATTACTTGAATCTGAATTTGAATGGAAAGAAGAAGTAGATGAATTATGTGGTGAATAACTTACAGTGCATTTAGTCATAGTGTCTACATCTGAAGTAGAAGGTATGGCCTTCTTTGGTTTACCACACTGCAATTTGATCAAGAGCTCATCTTTAGATTCAAGCTCTGATTTCAAGCTTTCAATTTATTCTTCAAGGGAATAGAGCTTGCATCTCAGGAATGCATTCTCATCCTAAATCTAGCTATTGATGGCTTCAAGCTCTTCCATCTTGGCTTTATGTGATAACTTTCCCATGTTTTCCTATAGACACACTGATTACACAACTACACACTACAATCTAATCAAGTGATATTGAAAACCAATAACTGAAAGCAACTGTCAAAACTCAATCAGAAGCTAACCCAGCTTTCTAATTGCTCTAATACCAACTTGATATGTAAACTACACTGATAAACTCAAAGTGAAGTTTTAAGTACGAATACTAAATTTTCTCAAACTTAACAAATTCTAAAAAAACTCAAAAGAACTTGCAAAATGTTTGGCAAAAACGTTCTTGGTTGTTGAGTTGGATTGGAATTATCAAAAGACTTGTTACTTCCATTTACCAATTAAACTAGTTTTTAATAATGTTGTGTTAAAATTATCAAATTGTAAATTACTTGCATGAGTTCTTTTACTAATTAATACCAAATCAGCAAACTGAAACAAATTCATGCATCAAATGACAATTACCAAAAACATAAAATGTGATAATGGAGTTTAGCTCAATAATTGATGCCTACATCTCTGGTTTCTCCAAAAGAGTGGACTGTTTCCATTAAGGGCACTTCAAATACCTGGAAAAATTAAACAACTTTCTTGCAAGATGATATCTCAATGCAAGAATTCACCTTCACCATGACTAAAATTAAGCCCGACACCTTCAAATTCTATGAGGCTTCATAAAACCTACAAAGTTCCTTCAAAAGTCCTAAAAATATCCTCTATGGGATAAAAAAATACTCTTCCAATATGCAAATTCGCTAAAATAGAGTATTAAGACTATTTATTATGGCTGGAAGATGGATAAAAATCCATTACATAAGCTTTCTAAAGCTTTTACAAAGTCTCAACCTCTTAAAAATAAAAACATAGTCCAGAATTTGATAACTTCAAATAGAAATTCACTACTTAAATAACACTTTGACCCCCACAGCTCAAGCAGTCAAAGCCTATCCCTTTTGGGTGGCAGGTCAGGGGTTCAAAACTACCACCCTTTTTTTTAGGTGCTTAGGCATGAGTTTTTAAATTTTCTCCCTCCTTTTTTGGTGCTTTGACTTATTCTTTTGTTCCACATGGGCTACGTGGAAGGTGGTTACATTCTTTAAATAGCTTAAGCACCTCCTTGGAATGTGTCAACGTCCCCTTTCATGGGAGATTTAGGTGCTTAGCTAAGCCTATACTTAGGCTACCATTGGAGAATGCACCAAACATGTGCCGTTGGACTTGGTCTTTCCTTCAAACTCGCCACATGCTTAGACTTGCCACCTTGTTCAATGAGCTTATCTCACGCTTGAATCCATGTGGCATGTTGATGATGTGGCATGTCATCAAACCAGTTTTTGCAAACCCTAGCATTTGCCAAGGGTCAACCTCTGATAGGTCCAAATGTTGAAATCACCTCGAAACATGTGTAACATGCTACAAGAGACATTTTTTGACCAATTTTCAAATGGCCATAACAGGAGCTTCTGAACTCAGATTTACATTCCAAAAAATGCCTCAAAAATCTCTTAAAGAGCTCTATAGTGTGCCACCATTGAAACTCTAAATTAGAACAATTTTTAAAACCAAATTTTGAGCTTTGACTTAGCATGTATATTCTCACGTTTATCATATTTTGGGATGTGGTAGATGGATCACGAGCTATGTGGCTTGGTAAGGTGGCTAGTTTCTCCCATGTGGCTGGGGCATGATATTACCAAAAAAATATCCCTTTTTTGTGGGATTTCTATGGACTTGCAATTTCAAATCTACAGACTTGTAATTCCAAATCTACAGACTCCCAATTTTTTATCATCATTCCATGATGATGGATTGTAAAGAGGATCAATGGTCTATGGTTGGTGTGAAAAAGTGCTTCAATGATTCTCTCCCTCCCCACAATAGTAATTCTTTGAGATAACACTTGAGATTACCATAGATACTAGAGTTTGGAGAACCCATGCTCTGTGGAGCCTTGTATCTTATATCTTGTACATTATATTTTATTTGTTATTATTAAAACATTATACTTGATGATATGTGATTATTTGCTTCTTGTAGCATGATATCAGTTGTTGTATGTTTGTACTAGTCATGGTTAAAAATATGTAATTACTTTCTATATTTAGTTATGTTGTATTTTATTTGATGATAGTGATCAATGACAGATAAATGTCACATACTTATTTTATAGTTAATATACTTAGAGTGTTTTATCTAGATCACTAATTAAATTTTTATGGTGAAACATAATGAAGGAATACATTGATGAAATTTATGAAAAAAATCATGTTATTCTAGCAAGATTCTAGTGGGGATGTTACACCCCTAACTATTAAATGCTAAAGAAGATATTGGAAAAGTATGTTTCCCACTTTATAGATTGTATGTTTGGATTGTGCTTGGACACATGGGTATCATGAGTGGATGTGGGAATGATATATTGTAGTTATGGTAGGCCACAATCTAGAAAATAAAAAATATAAATCGTGTGATTTGTGATAAAAATTTTAAAATTTGATATTTTCAAGTACTAATAAGGAGATATAGAACTTTGATTAAATGAAAGTAAAAAATGTGGATGAAATGGCTTAGATGGATGATGGTGGCCAAACTAAACCTAGAAACCTTGTGTCCCTAAGCATTTCCTACATAATCCATCATGGACAAAGTTTGAGTGGGGATATCAAACTAGATGTAATTCTCCCAATGAAAGAAAAGAAGTGATGATGTAATGTAAGATTGATCTGTTGATGTTATTGACCCAATTAAGTTAATGATTGCTCATTATGATTGGATGTGATGATGGATTGATTTACCCCCAAGCAATGATGTATGCAAGGATTAGATTGGTAAGTGATACATACTAAGATGATTTTTACACTTTAATGTGCCCTATGAATTAGGGTTCATAGGAATAGACATGGGAATAATATATCCCATCATAAATATTTGAAGAAAGGATGTGGGAGCTTGGATGAGTTGACTAATTGATTTGATTAATTGAGTGATGGATGGATAAAGGATGGATATTGTGATGTTGTTGGTCCCAATCAATAGGCACAAGAGATTGAATGAGAAGGGTAAGAAATGAACATTGATGATTGATGTGAAAACATAAATAAGGAAGTGAAATAACTGCATGTATCAATGATGATAGATCAAATGATTTGATAACATGAATTCAATAGATGGATGAAGGAGAGAAGTGATTATGGGTTGTATGAGGTAACAAATTTTGTTTTTGTGTAGTTAAATTCTTAGAAAAGGAGAAGAAAATTATTTTTCAATTAGCATAATCATAAAATTGGCATGTATAGTGGTGTATTTGTTGAACCCAGTGGAAAATTTATTAAGATAATGATTTTTAAATTCTCATAACTTCAAATTTGGCATGTATAGTGGCAAAGTCATTGAACACAATGGTGAATTTGTTATTAAAATTATTTCACAATTCTCATAAATATGAATTTGGCATGTGTAGTGGAAAATTCATTCAAGGTATTTGTGAATTCATTTTACACTAGAAGTGACCATCTTCTAGAGGGCATAAATTTTAACTCTAGACTCTATTTGAGCTCTCATTTTCACCAAAATGAAGGTCTTGGAAAGTAAAATGTACCCATCAATACATATTTCATTTTGTTTTAGGATAATTCATTGAAAAATGAAAAATTAATTGGAAACATTAGGTTAGATAAGATGAATGTTGTTTGATAATATGAAATGCTTGTTGATGTGATTGCATATGTTAATGAGTGTGTTTGAAATGGATAATTAGCATGGAATAATTAACATAGTGTCTATTTGAAATGTGCACTGAAGAACAACTTTGACAATATCCTTGGAGGATTTTATGGATCAGTCTTCTCAGCTTTTCATAGGTCCTCCAAGAGTACACCACAATGGCTTAATCTGAGATGACACACATATGCTTCTCCTAAGGTTGCGAGATTATTTGATATCTTCCACTATTTATTTGATTTGATTTGGATTTTCAATAGTAATGTCAATTGAGTAAGAGTTGAATAATATAATTTTTGATATTATGTATGAAAATATGCACCAATGGTATGGAAAAACCATGATGACTATTGTGTGATACGTGTAAGGACTAACATATTTACAAGGGTCAAACTTAGTGCATCATGATATGGAAGATCATAATAACACCATTAGTAACACACATAGTGATTTAGACACAAGAACTAACAATAAATATAAGATAAAAATAAACATGTTCAATAATGAAAATAATGTAAGTAAAACAAACAAGGAAGCAAAAAAACACTGTGTAAGCAAGAAAACACCCAAGATTTACAAGAAAGTAAATAGAAAACAAGTATATAAATAATTATTAAAAAAAGTAAGTAAATTAATTTTAGATGTCCTTGGATAGAGTATAACCCTTTGGCATATGATATTTTTGACAATGTTTAACCATCTAATGAGTAATCTGCATAAGGGATGACTAGGGTATGTAACCAAGGATAACATTTTTTTATGTGTTTTGTTATATTTTATAATTTTTTTTGGTTTTTTTTTGGATTTTATAATGTTTTTGGTTTTTTGTTGGATTTATATATGTATATAAAAGGAATGTTAGCAAAGGCAAAACCATATTCTAGCACAGAGGAAGGGATTGGTAAAGGATGGAAGGGATACATTATGGATTGAGTATGGATGAATAGGAATGGATGGTAATTAAGATGAGGAATCTAAGGAACACATAAGGTAAGAACCAAGTATCTTGTCATAAAATAAGAATTGTAAAGATAAACTAAGGTGTTTTTAATAACATGTCTCAAAATATTTCCACTTCCTTACTAAGGTCAAAATTGGAATACATATGGTTTTATGATGGTAAAAACTATATTAATAAGTATGAGTTTCAATGTGTTTGGGATTAAATGTATAAGGATGGGTTTGGATAGGTAAGGGTATTTAAGGATGGTTTAAGATGGTTAAATATGAGTGTAGGATGGATTTAAATAGACATAGGATAGGTAATCATGCTTTAGGATAACTTAGGATAAGTAAGGATGGTTTAGGATAAGCAAGGATGGTTTAGGATAAGCATATGATGGTGAAGGGTGGGATTAGAATAGTTATAAAATGGGTAAGGATGGAGGGATGATTTAGAATGAATAGGATTGAAATGGAATGAGCTTTCCCCTAAGTGTAGGGTACTCATAGACAATTTATTATTTTACAAATGATGCCAAAAATTGGTTTCCATCATGACATTTGCCCAATGCACCATAGAAATAGTTTTCACCTTTGGATGAATTTATTTCTCTTTCTCTTTTTAATTTTTTTAATTTTTAGGATCTCAATTATAAAAGTGTTTAATATGCATGATGATGACGACTATCTATATTTCAATTATGTGCTCCATAAATGTATTTAGCAACTTCTTTGATTTTTAAGTTGGCTTCTTCCAAATTTACTAGGATACTATCATAGCCCCTACAATGGAGGGTGCTACCAAATATGGTAAAGTAGAAAGTATGTTGGATGAAGGATGTGTGTTTAATGAATGAAGGATGAGGAGGTTTGGAGTTATATTTGGGATAAGTAAATGTGTCATGATGTAAATAATGAATTGGACCAATAACCTCATGCTCAACAAGATTGGGAGTAATTGCAAGTTGGATGATTTAAGAATTTAATGATAAATCAATGATATATTCAATTTATGATGGGGATCCATCCTAAAACTATGATAATGTAGAGGATATATTAATTTTCTCATCAATTGGTGCCATAGAAAGGTTTTCACCAAAGGATTCTTCTTAATTGTTTTGATTGAGATTTAGATTTGGATTGTCTAATAACACCTCAAAGAGGTTTTCATTAAGGGATTCATATTTTTTATTTTTCATACTTTGATCTAGATTTTGACTAAAATTTATATTTTGATCATATGATAGTACCTCAAAAATGTTTTCACTATGAGATGTTAGTTTTATATTTAGACTATAGGATTTATTTTGATTTAGATTCACATACTGTTCCTCAAAATATGCAAATTTTTCTTGATGTTCTTTTGGAAGGAGACCAACTAGGAAGTCTAAAATTATTTTATTATCATGGAAATAAGTTAAATTTGAGTAATATCATTGGTCCTAATCAATAGGTACATGATATTGGTTTTCAAGATGGAAGACATGATTGGTGATGTTGATGAAAGGAGTGGTGGTAACACAATCCTCATAGAGACTATGAATGTATCCTATTTTGATTATAGATGAATTTCCATTAGAAACCAAAAAATTATCACTAACATATTTAAATTGACTATCAAATGGTTTTTAGCTAATATTATGGGCTTTAGTGTTTACTTCAAAATGGACGGGTTCAAAAATTCCTTGCTCATGGATTATTTTGTCTATAAGTACCTCTATCACTTAGGGTGCATGTAGTGGGATGATTAGAGATTCAATAGGTGATAAGGATTTGGTTATTTATAGAACGGGTGATAGGATATGCTCTTTGAAGGAATTTTTATGCAAGATAGGGTCTTAGTTATAAATTGGATCTTTGTCAAAAATGGGATCTCGATCAAATATAGGTTTTTGGTTAAATAAAAGATCTTTAATAAGAATGGGATCTTCATCAAAATTGGATGGTAAACCATGGTTGTCAATGGATTGAATATGGACTGGTTGAAAATGGATGTGTCAAAAATGGGATATTGAGAAATGGATGGAAGGTTATGACCTTTACTTGGAAGTGGTGTGGCTTGATTAGGATCAGGAAAGAAGTCTTGGTATATCACCAACCTATAATTTTTAGACATGTATAATCTTGGCTCTACCTTGATGTACCCTTTATTAATCAAAACTTGGATATAATGCTTTAGTCTCATACAATGGTTTGTAGATAATCACAATATTCATTAGGTATATACCACTCAAGTTTTGGGACATTTGATTCAAGGTATTTGGTGTTTGGAAATATGACTATGTTTGTAGTGCTTGATCTTTGAAATAATACATCATAAAGCTCCACCAAATAAGTGAATTTTAACTTTATAGGCACAATAATGTTTTTGACATATTAGGAGTTTTGAAGTTGTTGTAGCTCTCAGGTGGAATGACACTAGATGATAATGGTGGTAGAATGGGATTCATTTGGCTAGTGTAATGAGGGATGTTAGAATTAAAAATATAACAAGTGGATGGGAGACTTGGTTGATTTTGGAAAATAGGGTCACTAATGATAGGATGATGTTGATATGGAATGTCTTAGGGTTCCCTAGTAATGAAGTGGGCTAAAGAGGTATCTTAATCTTGGAAGAATGGTTTTGTTGGATCTATATTGAAGGTGAAAGTGTTTAGATTTTTTAGAATTGTAAAGGTAGATGGATTTGTGACAAAGTTTGGATTTTATGAATTCATTAATGTTGATAGACTTGATGTCGATGGATTAATGTTAAATGGATGATTTAGATTTTGAAGTTAAATGGATTTAAATTTGTTGGGTTTATTAATAAATGTGGATTTGATGTAGTTTGGTTTAAGTTTAATACTTAATTGGATGTAAAATCAAATGGTTGATTT
Source organism: Torreya grandis (assembly GCA_037957365.1). Taxonomy (NCBI): domain Eukaryota; kingdom Viridiplantae; phylum Streptophyta; class Pinopsida; order Cupressales; family Taxaceae; genus Torreya; species Torreya grandis. Next base: position 1,156,622 of record JARHVA010005508.1, on the reverse strand, counting down.
TGATGAACTTGGAAACGTTGGTTTTTATTGGTGTAGAAATTGAAAGACTGATTTGGATGGAAGATGTATGGATTTGACTGAATTTGGGTTTGATTTGTGAATGGGTTTTGGTTCAAATATAGATTTTAAAGTGGTGGTGAAGGTGAATCAAAATTTTGATATAGATCGATTCTAAAGTTGGAACTAGATGGATTGGTGAATGAATTTTGATTTGTGATTGGTGACTTTTAATTTGTGGATGGGGTGAAACTTGTAAAAGAATTAAGAAAACATGACTACCAAAAATTGAAAAATTATTTGATGTTGTTTCTAAAGTAAAATTTGGATATTGATCGATAGGTAAACATGAATGAATTTTCAAGTTTGAAATTTATTTATTTATGTTTGGGTTGGATTGGTTGATTGGTAAACTTGAATAATTATTCAAGTTTGGATTTGATTGATTGATGGATGAGGTTTACTACATATTCAAACTTGAATGTAGACTTTTTGGAAGATTAATCAGTGAGTTTTCAATGACATTAAAACTTTGATTTAGACTTGTTGGATGATTGATTTAATGTGGATTCAAATATGTGTTTGAATCAAAATTGGTCGGATATAACCATAGGTTAAGATAATGATTTTTTGGATTTATGATCAAATTGATCAAGGGATTTTTACACAGAGACATACTTCATGTAATGGGTGACATTACTAAGGAAATACTTGGCTCAATAAAAAAAGACTTGAAATTAGACTTTAGTAAAACAAATTACCAAGGTGACTAAAACTTTTATTACTAAATAAATGTTGCTAAGTTTTTAGAGAAAAAGTCTTGATTTTAAGATATCATTTAAACTCAAAAGAATTTGTTTAAAAACAATAATTTTTCAACACATGGTAAACACAAGGAAACAACAAAAAAATTTCTATTTCTAATCAGTCAAGAAATTGCACATAAAAGGTGAAAAACTAGGATAAGGGTCTTGAACAACCTTTTCCCTTTCTGATGTCATTGACTCATCCATACTCTTAGATTTAACCTAGTATTTCAAGGTACTAACCATAAAGGATCCTATCATTCTCGTGGCCCACTGAATTTAGATTTGAGGGTGTGTAGAAGTTAACTTCTTGGTGTTATCCACTAATTGATGCACCAAAGTTGAATGACAAAAGAGGTTTTTGTAGGATTAAGGTTTTAAAAAGATTATCTAAAATGGAAAAACTTTGGAAGAAATAGATAAAGTGGATGCAAACTATTGGGTCTTGTTCTAAAGTTCCTAACACAACTGTAGGGGTCTCAATGTGTTGAAAATTAGTGATATTATATTTTGAGGTGGATATTGAAACACTACGTATTAGAGCATAAAATAACCTCACATTATGGTGTGCTTAAAACACATAACCACTTAGGTAATTAAAATATCTGGATCTTTATTTATATATCTCATTGGTAAATGGGGTTTAGCCTACTACATGGTGGTGAAATACATGATCAATAGAGCCCATAGAAAAAGAAAAAATTAAGCTTCCATTTCTAATTTTTGTGTATTGTCACCAATGTGATGTCAAAGAAAGAGCATACATAGGCACCACTTGGGTAACACATAAAATTATGGAATTATTTATGATTCCTAAGTATTGTCACCAATGTGATACCAAGGGAAGAGCATACACAATTTCCAAAATTTACAAATAAATAAATCGAAAGGAAATGTGATGTAATTACTAAAAACCTTGAAAATAAAATTGAAAGAATTAGTAAAATAAAAGAAATTGGTCTTTTGATTATCTTTTTTGTTTATTATCTTTGACAAATGTTATGAAAAAAATAGTTAGATTGTTTTATTTAGGCTTGGTACTAGGCAACATGTAATGGAGTAAAGAAAAACCACAAAAATAACACAAAAAACTACTTCTTTATGACAAATTCATAGTTATGCATAAACATAGAAAAGTGAAATTGTTACTATTTAGACACACAAAATAGATAAATGAATGAAAATAAACACAATAAATTCACAATTCTAAAATAATTTTGCAACTATACTTATAGATTTCTCAACTCTAAATGAGGAATTTACAACTCAAAATGATGATTTTGAAACACAAAATGATAATTTTGAAACTGAAAATGACAATTTTAAAAGTCAATATGTTGATTTAAAAACTATAAATGATAGTTTCATAGCTGACAATTACATAACTCAAAATGATGATTTCATAACTATTTCTACAATTTTTTAGTTATGTTAAAAACATGCACAATTGAATAGAAAAAGATAGAAAATGACATGTGACTATAAACATAACTTCGAAGACCAAGATTAAATTTATATGCACTAGAAAAAAAATAAAAATCAATTGAAAATGCTTTCTAAATATAACTATGGTTAATACGAGATGAAAAAGATGAGGGAAGTCCCACTAGGCATGCCAAAATATATTAAATAAATCTATAAATTCTAATAAATTAACTAATTATGTAATCTTAATATAAGCTAAATTAAACCTAAGGTAGAACAACAGACAAAGAATATGGTAAACACAAACATATCTCAAATATGCAAGTTTCCTCCATTGCGATGTAAACTTAATTTTCTCTTCAATAATGTGATTATTCACTCTTCCAATGCAAAGGATAATAGACAAAATTTGGTGAAAAAAGGGTTTTTAGATGCTTTGATTCACTTGGATTCACTTGTGAGTTTAATAACACTTCATTAGCATAAGTCAAGATGGATAAAAATGATTTTTTTCAAGCTTATATATAGATTTCTGGAAAAATATTCAATGGTGGAGGATTATTTGGATTTCATTAATGATCCAAATAATCAATGGTGGCTAATGAGTCCTCACACATGAATATGATGACCATTTAAAATGGTTGAGAGAGGTATGAGATTGGTTAACTAAGTCATCAAGAATGAGTAAATTTTTTTGACAACTCAGGGGATGACTCAAATGAGGTCGAGAAATTTATGGGTTTGGTTGGGATGAGTCAGCCTGTGAGAGAGAATAAGGTGGAAAATGTTGGGTGAGGTGTAAAATTTATATTTTATATTTAAATAAATAATTAAAGTGTACATAATTGATTAATTTGATTTATTCTATTATTTGAATTTGGAGGGAGATGTCATGAATCATATTAATAAGAATTATTAATAGGTTTTAGGTACACTTTGACACTAAATATAATTTAGGTGTCTACAATAAGAATTTATATATGTAAGATGACCCTATTTTTATTTTTAAATAAGATCTTCTAAAGTTCACTTTAGGTCAATTCTCTAATGCCACAAATGGTAATATTATTACACCTACTTTGGGGGAAACTCATATTCTACAACCTACTTTAATGAGGAAATTATCACTAGTGGAAACATCTCCTATATATAGTACAAATCCCTCATTTCTAGATGTATAATCTCTTAGGCATGAGATCCATTCTCTATAGGCCAAGGTGTTACATCTTGAGTACGCTGAAACTAGACCATCTCATGCCTTGGACTCTCATATTATCCGACATAAACCATTGGCACAACATATAGTGGAAACACCTTTTCCATCCATATTTTTGGCACCCAATATTAATTTATATAATGGTAAGGGTGACCAAAATCATTATCTATGTGCTTTTCAAACAACATGTTTGGAATGTGTGTCAAATGATTGGATCTTAACTAAGTTATTCCTTCATAATTTAAAGGACTATGCATTAAAATGGTTATATTATTTCCCTAATCAATCTATTAAAATATTTAATCCACTCATAGATACTTTTTTTGCACATATTTTGATCAACATCAATGACAAATTTTCCTATGCTCAAGCTACTCAACTAATGTAAAAGTCTAGTGAGCCAATAGTTGAATATGTCTTGCAATACAAAACCATATTAACAAAGATGACTATCCCCATGGAAGATAGATAACTCTAGGACATATTAAATAAAATTTTATTACCAACATTACATGAATCTATATTATTCAAAAAGTTTCCATTATTTATAAATATATGTCATACAATGAAGGAACGAGAAGTCAAACTTCTCTCTATGGGCTAGTTAAATTACAAAACCAGATAAGATTTCACTAATAAGAGTTTAAAAAATATCCTATTAAAGGTGAATCCCAATGA
>JARHVA010005508.1:807500-1150000 GCA_037957365.1 Torreya grandis | reverse complement strand
ATGAATTTATAAAAGGATAATAGGCCTCCATGAGACCTATAAGGGCTACTAAGGCCTAATTAAAAGGTGTAGTTACTTAAGTGTGACCCATGGATGCTTTGGTCAACCTATGACAATGAATTTAAGGTATGTCTTAACATGAAATAAGTTTTAAGGATTAAGGAAAGTATCATGGCCAACCAAGAAGATAATATTCATGAAAACTCTATAAAGAGTGAAAATAATGGTGATGGTTTCAAGACTTGAATATGGATGTGTTGAGAGAATAGAAGATAAAGATGAAGGTTAGATACTAGAGGGAGTGTACTCAGTGGATGTACTGAAGTATAGAGTAGATTGAGGATGAGTGAAAAATCCTAAAGTGATCCAAAAGGGGTGTTTGGATGCATTGATTGTATGAGCAAGTTTGAGTGTGTGTTTATGTGTTGAATTGAAAGAGAGGTATTATACATTGTTTCTCCAATTAGATTGAAATATAACCATAATTCTAGAGTTGTTGATTTCATAAGTATTGTGCGGGTACTCAACATCTAAAATAAGTGGGTGTTTATTCATACTTAGGGGTGGGTGCTCCTTATGAAATGGGTTTTTCACTAAAAGGTCTCATGTTTGTGTTCATCTTATAGGACAAGTATTCCATGTATTTTCAATCTTGAGAGTGAGTTTTATTCCCCAAGAGGGTTTCCACATAGATCTTTTGTTATGTGTGTGATCTTGCATCATCTTTCTTATTCATTGTTATGAACATCTTGTATGCTTTATGAATGCTTGAGGTCATTGATTAAGAGTTTGAAAGAATTAAAATTGAAGTTTCAAATATCTTTCATCACCAATTCACCCCCCCCCCCCTCATTGATTGCACCTCTAACATTTTTCCCCTCTATAAATCCACATGTATTTTTTTAAATAATAAAATTTGAGTGATAATATAATCACGAAAGACATAAAAGACATATAATTTTTCATAAAATCAAATGGATTGGTTCATGAAAAGGTTTTTAGTAGGTTTACCCCCCCCCCCTCCAACCTAAAACAAAACCAAATTTAGAGGGAGAAGGTCAAAAAATTAAAAGGACGTATGCCCTTTGAGGACCTACCATTTTCATAATAGATCACAGGATCATTAGATTTGTGAATAAAAAAAGGGAATGCATTCTTTTTAAAACACACATGCCATTTTTGATTCACCAATTTGTCTTCATTCCCATGATTTTTTTTATATTTTTATATTTTAAAAAAACTTTAAACTAGTTTTTTACTACTGAGATTATGTAAATTTTACATTCAATTTATCTCAATCACTATAATTTCTTCAAAATTTATAGTACAATTGGCTTATTTTAATAAAGATAAAAAATGGGGTCAGGAAGTCATCTAAAAAATCTAATTAAAGAGCTAACAAATGATGAAATTGAAGAGAAGAGAGAAAAATAAAGAAAAGACAAGCAAATAGGAGAGAATCCATAAGAACTTCTAGGAAAGGTGAAGGTACTTCATTTACACCAGGTAATATTTCAAATAAAAATAACATACACATTTCAATGCAGATTAATTTATATATGTCTTCAAATGAGCTAAGAGAATTTAATCAATCCTTATTGAATGATGAAATTAAAATTTTAGAGCATGTAAATAATGAAATTATAACGAGTGATGAAAAATATGTAAAAATACAATATAATAATATATCCATCCATAACGAATTTTTTGAGCATGATTATAATCAACATTAAGTGATGGCCCCAATTTATGTCTTTGCTAATGAAGATAAATTCACTTCACCTAGAGGGTTTAATGTACCTAATCAACCATGTATTATCCCTTACATGGTTGAAGTGGTAACACCATTTAATTTAATATAAAATATAGATCCTACACCCACACTTCCAAGGATAATTAAAAAAACACCACGGTATTTGGTTGAAATAGATGAGAAAATAATAGAACCTATGGAAGATAAAATGTCAAAAAGATCAGTTTAACATCATGCTCAATGCATATGGGACTATGCATTTGAGAATAAAATTCATACAAAATGATATCAACTATTTTTCCAATTCATGAAAATGCAAAAAACGTACTTTGTGATGCATAATTTAGGTTTAAGAACAAGTAGTATGGATGGAAGAAATAATGAAATAGTAAAGAATCTATTTGATACATCTAAGGAAATAGCTATGTGGCAAGATAAGTATTAATGAAATTTAGAGTGAGTAAGCAAACATCTAAAGATTGAATTCTTAGTGAAACAAGTAAATCATTGAACTTGAATAGAAAAACTCTAATAAATGTAGTAAAAATAAGAACAAGGATCGATGACCCTTTACTCATGAATTGTTGGGAAATTAGTGGTAGAATCCCATGAAAAGATAAGGTATTAGTTCAAGGAACAAGACATTTGATTTCATTTTTTTGGCATGAGAACATAAGGGTCTCATCTAATGTAAAATGTGTTGTTAAAAGAATAAAAGGTTCAAAAACCTATGAGCTATATGCAAAACATTTCTTGGACATGACACAAATATTTTTTTTTTAATTTTTTATTGAAGAACTTAATGGCCATTTACTAATTATCCAATGGTCATTTGAGATGTGAAGTCATTTCTATGTTAAAATCAACCAAGACTGCACCACATGTTATTGTAGGGTATATGTTGAATTTGCTATGCTTTTTTATGTTTTTCATCATATACATTGTACTTTACATACCGATGATATTATGCACGAATGTATGGTGGATTTCCCACCTAAAAAATCAAGAGAATTAATCAAAAGTATTTTCTATCAAATACCTAAGGGACAATTTTTTTCCAAACAATGTTTAGATAGAACATGTAACAATTGTGGTGGTTTATCAAATTTAACCAGTTGTATACATGAAGAAATTTCACATGAATTTGAAAAGCAAATAGTTGATTATAAGAAGTAAAAATATATAAAGTATGTGTTAAAATATGTAAAAGAGTCATTAGGATGTGATTTGGTTATGATCAAAGTTTGCGTATCTGATTTCATGTTTGAATTTAAGAAGAATATTATCTACCAATATGTAGGACACACACACAAATCAAAATGGTAAGATAATTGATTCAAGTTATGCAAGGAAAAATTTCAATTTGGCACCTTTGTTTTGGTTGTGGAATTTTCCAATAAATACACACTATAACCATATAATTAGGTTCAATCCCAATACTATAATTCAATCCAAGTTGGAATTTTTGTGAATATTACATTCAGACAAGCACTTGATAGTATAGATGATAATAGAGAGATTTTTAGGGAGTAACACATTTATATTAATGATGATATATCACATTGTCTAGAGTTTATCCAAGGTTATTTTGAGATATTTTATAGGAATATGAATGCAAGAGAAATAATGTTTGATACACACTACATTTGGTCAGATAATTATGCAGGATAGTTTAATAACTCTCAAATGTTTTACTAGTTAATAAGATTAAATAAAAAGAATGGAGTTCAACATTTTTTGATCCTATTTGAGTTTTGGAATGCTAAAGTGTAACAAGATGGTGCAAGTTCATTTGTAAAAATATCCCTTAAAAAAGAGCTAGGAAATCACAAAGATGGTGCTAATTTGATCGATGCTGCAAGCATTATGACTTGGTATGATAATTTTTTTGTCCTGGATTAGATAGATATTCTCATGTGAAAATATTATTTTGGTTAATGGAGAAAAAATACAAGGTAATATATTAATATTTCACTATATTACCTAGATCGAGTGTTTTCTACTCCATTCAATGCTCAAATTCTAGTTCATGGACTATTTATACTAGAGATATAGCATGTTTTTATTTAGTTTGTATGGAATTTAATTGAAAATAATGTGAGGAAAAAGAATATGTTAAAAAATGGTATTGTAGACCCATAACACCTTTATAGAGTAGCTATTCACTCCAATAATTGACGGATCATGAAATGGCATCATCGATTGACTTTGACCACATTTCAAATCTTGTGCAACCAAGTACAGTTTATTTCTAATTTAAATGTAGCCTTGGTTCTATTAGTGATATCAATAATTTTTCATATATTTACTTAAAAATTGATTATACTTTAAATGTAGGGCATGTTTTTCTAGTCATTTCCCCTGAGGATAATGATGCGAGAACAAACTACTAATTCTATCATTGTGTAGAGGCAAAAAAAATTAACCACAAATGTCATGAAAGGAGAAGACCTAGTTTATCCCACTGGATCCATATTGATTGCAATAAATTGGATTCATAGTTAATATAATCAAAAAATACAATAAGTGTTATTTGAGGACTTTGAAACACATATGGTGGTGATTCACTAATTAAAACTAGTTACCGCTATGAGTATTCAAATGATCAAAAATTGTGGAAATCTTAAAAATAAAAGTTTGTGTAAATTTCATGAATCTGAGAATGAAGTAATTATTAAAAAACTTAAAATAAGATCTAATCTTGAAGGTAAATTGGATTGAGTTGGTAAGGTTAATATGAACAATTCATCTTGTATTTAAAATTAATATAGTTAACTTTTTTGATATACTGTATTTTAATTTTGGATTATTTTATCATTAAGTATTTATTTATATTGATTTTTTTTACTAAATTTTTTAATGTAGGTTAGTGGTACCAAATGAGCTTCCACCTTCAAGTGGTTAGTTCCATGAGTATATAAGTTTATCTTCTTGAAACAAAGAGAAGAGAAAATAATACATTCCTCTCTATGATCTAATCATTACTCATCTAATTCAAAAAACACACTGGATAGACTTCTTGTATTACTTTTGATTTTATCTAACTCAACTAGTAGGTTTCACTCTCTTCTCTAAGTCTGTTTCTTGAAAAAAGACATAAACACTGCTTCTAGCCCTTGTGTTCATGATCTGTCACCTTAATTATTTAATATTCCACACAAAAATTGGAATCTGTATGCCTTCTGAAGGTTCTTTATCTTATACTAGTGTTTTCTCATTAAAAAAACAAGTTGGTACCTTTCTTTATGTTTAATTCTTACAAACGAAGTTAGAAAAAATATGTTTGAGTCCTTCTTCTTGTACAAATACTATCTTTAATGATTAATTGTTAGCAATAATCTTGTACTTCATGAAAACCTAAAAGAAGTATTAAAACTCATTGGGATATATTAACAAGGTTTGAATTATGTTGTTATTAGGGTTTTAGATTTGCATCCTAGCTGAGGAGGGGATTATTTAAATCTTCCTACTCAAATCTAGTTCAACATAGGACTGATCCTAGGCTATGGGTATCCTAATAATGGATTAGAATTCTAGATGAGGCTAAATTCCTTTTGGATATATCACCTAAAATTAAATATGACTAGGATAAGGGAGAGAGATATGGGTAACAATGTATAAAAACATGTAAAGGAGGTGATGCACTAGTAATGTCATTATTCATCCACTATATGGAACTCATAACAAACACTAATGAGATTAGATATACAGCTCTAAATGGTTGTTTATTCATTATTATTTCATGCAAAGCTTCACCAAATAATAAAAATCTAAGGGAAGTGATGGAGAGGCCTAATTCAAGGCACTAACTAGTTAATATATCCACATGTTAGCTTTAATCAAATGACATTTGACACTAAACATGACCTACAAAACAATATAATCTAATAGCTAGGTGAGATTAGGATTTGACAAGGGAGAGATTTATACCACATATGAAAATCAATTTGATATTGAGACACTATACAAAAATAATAAAATATGAAAAAGATTCATTTATTTATCTCAAGCGGTTACAAGATCAAATCTAGGTAAAGTCTAGTCATGCCCAAGAGAGGGATTATCAAGTTGTTTTCAAGGCTTCTAAGCCTATATTTATAAAAAAGAGGAAGAAAGAGAGAAAAAGAGAGAGAGATATTTTTGCATTGAAAAATTCCCAACCACCTTTGATGGATTAACATTCTATAAGATGTTGAGTCATGGTCTTATTGGGTAGGCACAATTTCAAAGGCTTTGTAAAATAACTTAATGATCCATGATCTTTGTCTACCCACCAGGTCATTATCTCATGACTTCATTCCACCTCTATTTGATATATTATGAGAACAAATCCTTTATACCTTGAAACTAACATAGATACTTGGTTTATTTTGAGTGGTTGGATATACATGTTCGTATCACAATATATGAGTATAGATATCTTTATAGATTGAAAACCAGTCATATTATTGGTTTTCTTGTAATTCAATGCCTAGTCTCATTTTGAAAAAAAAACCATCAACCTTCAACTAAAAGAGGTATAAAATACCAATCCTATCTTCAAGGAACTCTAATGATAATGTTTGGTACTAAAATATTCACCTTGACTCAACCTAGATCTGCTCAAGCTTTGTTGATCTACCTGTACATGGATGCCTATGAGTTGTCAATATTCTACCAATTAATTATGCTTGTGCCACTTTTCATACACACATTTTATCTTTGGATCCTCTAACTCTTTGACCTCCACTAACCATTAGATCTGAATTCCTGATCATATGCCAACCATTGATCTACTAGGACCCAATATTTTAAAGCTAATCACTACTTCATAATATTAAATTTGACATCCTCACTCCCATCAAATAATGTTTATGTGACCATTATTTATGGTTGTGTGAATATTAATTTTACATTCAATAGGATCTATCTTTCTTCTTTTTTTAAAGTTGACATCTTGTCGACCATCATTTAGAATTTCACAGAATGTGATTGACATCCCACAAAGCATGAAATTTAATCTCATATGGATTTATACTATGGCTTTAATTTGACTCTCATGTGAACATCTTATGTTTCATGTTCCACTTTGAAGGCCTATAACCTGAAGCATAGGAATCATGTAGGCATCAAAATTATTGGAGATGTTCTTGAGCTCAAAAGGAACAAACCCTTTTGATTCACTAGTTTCAAAAGCCTTCTAAGTGAAGATATAAGATGCTCAGGTTGATTGGTATAAATACTTATGCATGACATCTTGGTGATGATCGATCTCAAATGGATTAGTATATAAAACTTTAGTGAAATATGACTGAAGAACCAACTTTACACATGCATAACTTCCTTCATGAGTCAACAGATGATTTTGGACTTGGTCTTAGACACTTGGTACCAAAATGGGTAAACCCATGTGATCAATTTCTCCAAAAACTATCACAAGTGTGAGATCTAATGACAGAAAAGTGCCCACTTGGATCTGTTGATCTCCTATGAAAATGGCTAAGTATAGAAAAACATGAAAAAATTGATTGAGGAGGCAACTTTGGACCTCAATATCTTTTGATGTGATTTGGCGTAGGACTTGTGATTTGTCACATAAAATATTGTCATAAATGGGAAGATACCCATATGACTAATTTTCTCTACTTTGTCCATACGTGCAAGATATGGCCTCTATAAATTTTCTATTTAGACTTTATACTATTAGACCCAAATGTCAATATGAAAATTTAATAAAGAATCAAATGGATCCCTTGCATTACCATACTCATTCCAAGTAGACTTAACCTCCTATAGAGCATCTATAACATATGGACTTGTTCTTATGACATTGATATATTACACTTTAAGCTCACTCAAAGTGTTTTAAATGCTTTGCATTCTACATGGTCTCATTTGGGTCCACTTATTCAATCCAAAAACCTATTCTCATTAAGTCATTGAACCATGCATATTTGAAAATTAAAGGTCATCTCCTATGCTTTAATTTGATACTTGAGGGGCCATCCTAGACTTTTGAATTCAAATGACTATTTCTTGTAGCCTAAATATGATTTTTGCATAACTATCTGGATCATAATCCTTATGGGTTGTTTCCTTTAAAACCTCTAATAGAATTTTATTTGGGGTAGTTTCTTTGAAAATAGATCCTTTGGAAAACTTAAACTAGACAATTTTCTTGATAAATGACCCTTTGGAAATTATTCTTTAGACCTTACTATAGAAATATCTTTTGGGACTTTGGAATGGTTCAATTTCTCAAGAAAGGACCCTTTGGGAAAAAAATTTGTCCACTTTACTTGGAAATGATATCCTTTGGAAGAAATATTTTGGTCCACTTTTTCAAGAAAAGATCCTTCAGGAAAGTGTTTTCACATTTGGCTTCAAAAGTGCCCTTCAAAAATTTTAAATTTGTCTATTCTCCCGAGAAACCCTTTAGGGAAATTACATAGGATACTTTGATTGAAAAGGATATCTTTCAAAAAAATTGTTTAGGAATCTTTTCTTGAAGACTTATCCTTTGGGATTTCCAAAAAAGACCATTTCATTGAAGAGTTATCCTTTGGGAAAATTATTAGGACAATTTTCTCGAAAGAAATAGGTCTTTGTATTTTGATTTGAACATTTTGTTTGAAAGAATTAAATATTTAACCTTTAGAAACTTCATCTTGGATAATTTGTCTGAAAGAATTCCATGCTTAGCCAAAGAAGGTCCCTAAAAAAATTTAGCTTAGTAATGAAAATTGAAATAATTCCTTAGAAAATACTTAGCTCAAAAAAAATTTATGCTTAGTTTTTCCAAGGTCTATGAGCCCTTCTAAAATTGTACTTGAACTATTAATTTATCCTTGAAGGCCTGAAATAAGTTTCATATTTTTGTCCCTAACTTTTGATTTATTTGGTTTAATAATGAATCCTTCTCATATTGGATCATTGGACCACTCTTCAATCAAGATCCTACTCCTTCCAATAGATTTTTAGACTCAACATTTTTTTGATATGTAGACCAAATATGGTCAATATCTCTAGTGACTTGGCTAGGAAACATGCTTGCTATGCTTGAACTTAGACCATGTACATGACACTTGACTCAAACAAATGACTAAAAAAACCTCTTGATTTGTAAAGACAAGGAACTCCACCACAAAAGGGAAGGAAACAAAGGAAAGTAGGTAAATTATCCTAACAATGTAAATGTGCAAATAAAGCACTTATCTAAGATAAAATATAAACAAAATAACCTAATCAACTATGATGGAACATGATCCACCTGAATCAAAATGGAAATTTATGAATTTTCTCATTTTAAGAGAAGGTGCAAGCTAAAAAATAGGGTGTTTATTAAACATGACATTTGAAAATTCACTCTTCTTGCCAACTATTTCTCTTAACATCTCTTGAAATGAGCCATTAACATTAAACCAATCACCAAAAAATACAAATTAATCTTACACTTCTAGATTTGTTTATGTTGTTTATCAATTATAACATTGTCTAGTGACATCTCATCTATGCCTTATCTTTGAATGAACTCATCTTTCTTATCATCTATTGTAAGTTCATCAAGCTCTTCAAGGATCTCTTAATAGTCAACCTAAGTTGCATCATGATCTTGAATAGGTAATTCTTGATCAAATTTTTGAATAACATGCTCTTCAATGGGCAACATATCTCTAAAAATATATTCAATCTCTTGTAGAGATTAAAGATATAACTACCAATCATCTTTATTCTCTCTAATTTGATCAACCTAAATGGGATTACCCTGAATGGTATCTTAATCATCCTCAAGTGGAGATATCTCAATCTTAATTATGACATTAGCCTGTACCAATTTTTCATGGATTTCTTTCATATCAAGATTATCTTTTTCTAGTATACCTAAGATAATTTTTTTAATATCAATTACAATCTCAATTTCAACTTGGATCTCAAGTGAAGTATCAATGAATAACTCTTCATTATACACACTTAAACCATCTTATTCATATTCCCCAAGATCTTGAATTGCAACTACAACCTCTTCCTCTATTTCCCATGGAATAGGCTCCTCTTGAAGAAGGGAGATGGTGGGAGGGTGATGAAATTAATATTTTTGAGAGGGAGTATGAAGAAGGGGAGGTTGATTAGGATCATATTTTGGGATCTTGAGGGAAATGGAATCATTTAGAGAATCTTCAAGAGGAGAGAAAGAGAATCTTTTGAGAACTTATAGATTTTTATATTTCCATTTGTCCATTACTTCATCAAGGTCCAAAACCTTTTTTATCTCATGGATAACTTGAGCTTAAAGGGTAAGTGGCAAATAAAGGGGACTATAATAAGGTTTATCCTCTTGAATAGGCTCTTGATTTCAACTAGGAATCTTCATTGGCATACATTGGGTTTGGTTAAGAACTTCATGAGAATAAGGAATATGTAGTCATATAAAATGTCCAAATTGGTAGTTTGAGTATGTCTTGTGACACTCCATCCATAGGTCTTTTTTACATGCTCTTATGACCCTTCTAGACACCTTTTTGCTCATTACCAGTCATCGAAAACTTTTTGAACCTTGATTCCACCTTAGTCAAGTAGTGTTCCCTATGCCAATCTTATTCCCCTAGGTCCCAAGCCTATAGGATAGGAGCACCCCATTTGGACTATAGTGTCAAGCACCAAAGTGTCCTATTTTTGGTGCTCCTATCTTTTTGTTCTTTTAACCCAAATGGTTATTTTCATCTAGTCCTTATCCTTAATTAGGTTGGCCTAGCACGAATACATATAACCCATGACCAATTGTTCCCTATAAAATCCCACTCAAAGCTCATTTACAAAGGAGGTGACCAAACTTACAAAGGAAAAAAGAATACAAACAAAGCACTAAGGTAAAATTCCCTATTCTTTACACACAATCTCCCAACACAACTGTAAACATACTCAAATCCTTATACCAATCCCTAGCCACCTCAAACACTATAAAATTGGCATTTACATCTACATCACACTATTACATAAAGTACACTAGTTAGAAGAAATACATATGGATTGATCCCTCTTCAAAGTATTGGTATGTAGGCAGTGTGCCCACACAAGGGGTGTGGATTTCACATTCATTAAATATTAAGCACCAACCCCCCCTCTTTCTCAAGTGAATCAAATATCATTTTATTGAGCATGATGGAGGGTTAGGGTTAGAATAAAAAATTAGCTCCATAGTGAGTTATATTGATAAACAACACTGAATTCCTCGCTATGTTTAGTAATATTCTTCTAATCTTTTTTTTGCATATATAAATCAAAATTTCATATTTATTTTTTAAAATTCACCAAAGTAATTTTAAAAATCATTTATTTTAAACCCTAGTTAAATATACTAGGTCCTTTTGCTTCTTGAAGTATCACCTTACTTCTAAATCAGTTTCATTCTTATTACTATACAATCAAAAATGGATCTCACTTATTTCAAAACATTTCTTGCAAACAATAAGGAGTCCATACTCAGTCCTATCATGTATCTGAATGATGAAGTTTACTATATGTTAATTCAAAGCTTCATTCTTTCCCTTTCATGCTTACTCTTTATAATATGGGATGATATTAAGAAATTTATTGCTAAACATGTTAAGATCCCTTTCCTTCAAAGCAATGTTTACTTTTCTTTAATTCAAGGTTTCATTATTTATTTTACTCTCTCTCTCTCTCTCTCTCTCTCTCTCTCTCTCTCTCTCTCTCTCTCTCTCTCTCTCTCTCTCTCTCTCTCTCTCTCTCTCTCATGCAAACTAATTTTCAACTCTATCTTACTAAACATGTTAGAAACGTCTTGTTGTTTTTTATGCATTAGTTCAAAGTTCCATACTTTCTATCTTTTATTGGATATCTCTCATGTGTAATGTTATTTATAATCACATTTTTATACAAATTATAACTCTAATTACATGCATTTCATCCCACATACATGGTTTCTACCTGGATGTATATAAATCCTTGGCTACTTTTGATTATCTCCCTATAACTACTAGACATAATTAAACACTAGTAGTTATATCTATTCCTCCTCCCTTGAAACTTGGTTCACCTAGCTCTTATCCCATACCTAATACCAGATATGTGCCTATAGTAGATCATGCAATACATCACCCAAGTTTATGAAGATAGGCATGTTGATTACACCCATGGATATATCTTTGTCACTCAGTTTATCACCCATTTCAATAAAATTTTATCCTCTATACTAATTATAGTTCTTCCTCTAGTTGAGATTTGTACATAGTTGAGGCCTCCCTCACTATCACAAATAGTTCATACACTACCATGGAGGCCTCTCTTAGAGTGACCACTACATCAACAATAGTTTCAGGACTATAGATAGTTTTGAGCTACACTATTCACACTCAGGGTAGTATCACTGAGGCCTCATGACTCTACACATAGATAAAATTGTCAAAGAGATTCTTATATTACCAGATGGGTCCTTAAGATCCCCAAAATTGCGTCCACTTCTCAAAGTTATAGGGGGACCCACAATCTATTTTCACTACAGATATTTTAGAGCACTTACAACATACACATCTTTTAGAGTCATAGTCTCATCCCTTCCATTATGATTAAAGATCACACATGATCCTTCTCCTTGATATATGACAATATGATAGAGAGTCTCTTATGAGATTCATCATTTAGTATCATTTCTTCTCAATCTTTCTTGTACATAGTTTCTTTCTTCTTACTTTTACAAAATTTCTCAGCTTACTTGTACATAGTGTCTTTTTTCTTACTTATACATAGCTTATTTAAAAATACCAAAAACAATAAAATATTTAAAAATAACAAAAACAATATAACATGTCAAAATACAAAAAATTCAAAAAAATCAAAATACCAAAAACTTTTCAATTATATCCATTATTCATGCTTTACATTTCTAATACAATGATAGACTTACATTTTGATGTTTTATGCTACTGTATATAAATTAATCTACATTACCATGCTTCACTTGATATTTTTTGAGTGTGTGTAGTGACACCTAGATCCTTGATTTCTTCACTCTACCCATTGAGGGGGCATCCTACTTATACATTTGAGACATACATCAACATATTTACCCACTAGAGGCATCTTCTACATGACTACACCATCCAGGTTATGTCATTCCTACACCACACACTCTAGTTATCATGTTGATGTACATTACTTACTATCTTACATATATTATTCTATCAACATTCACTAGTATATAACACTTGTGTATTTCCTAGCATCTACCTAGTCTTGTACTACATTTTTTGCATACTTTTACTTCTTGCTTTGACTAGTTAGATGTGATTGTATTTCCAACATTTACATGATTTCCTTTATTTATTTGAGTATATATATGTGATTGCATTTCTTAGTTCCTATTTTTTTACTTGTGTGTTCCTTAGGACATTTACCAATGTCCTTTACTTTTACTCTTGTATGTGTTTGTGGCCCTTGTGCCAATCTTGCTTGTTTGAAATTATATGTATATGTGGGAATTTTAATATGCCTTATATCCTCAATTTTCATAGTTTGAGTGGTATGTGCCCATGTCCCTTATTTTCTTATCCCCTTGGCCTCTTTTTTATGCTTCTTACTTTTCACCTTGCGTGTTTGTTTGCTTGTTTGATTCTCAGTTGTTTGCAATGCCTTGATCCACATCATACATTATCTTACCTTATTATATCCCATGACAGACATCATGCTCCATCCCTCCTTGAAAACTAACAACTAAATATATTTCCATTTTTAGTTTAGGATACTACACATGCTAGTACATTATTATATCTATCTATGCATACCCATGTTGATGCAATAATTTACAATACAAACTATGTTATATCATGAGACATATTTTTTTATTATCATTGTTATATCATGTATTTCATAGAATAACACACTTATAGGGATATTTATTATGAGGGTAATCATTTTAGGGTCTTCATTCCTACCCTTAGAAGAGGAGGCAATAAATAAGGGTTTTATCATAGATATTAGAGCCCTCTACCAGTCAAAATATAGTTTTCAAAACACTCAAAACAACAATTAGAATTCAAAAAATGTAGAACAAACCAAAAATTAGTGATGAATACATAAAAGTCATTAGAAATAATAAAGGATAAGAGCACCATATTTGGACTATAACACTAGACAACAAAGTGTCCATTATTTTTTGCTCCTGTCCAAACAACCAAAAAGCTAAAATTTTCAAAAATAGATAGAAAAGTAAGGTCAATTATAGCTTTGTTAGCTATATTTTAGTTTAGATTGGGTATTTTTAGTATATTTTTACTTATATTATCTAGATATAGGGGGCATCATGCATGGCATGATGGTTCTCACTTCCAGTTTCAGATTGGGAAGTTGGTATCAATTCCACATTAGAATCCATGTTACAAACACTAGTGATTAGGGGTAGTGTGCACATCACATTTTCCATATTTTATTTCCAATTCATCATACTACCTAGGTATTATCACTAGTTACGTGACGTATTCCATCTATAGGTGGTTGGCATCGTTTCAGAGTGGCTTTCATATAAGCCTAGTTATCAATTTTAGAGTGGCTTTCATATAAACCTAATCTCCACCTTTCAAAGTGGCCAAAATTGGCCTAGTTCTTAGTACACATTCAACTACCCATGCCACATTTTCAAATTACAAAGCATTCATGGGATTCATGAGTCATCTCATATGACACACATTCACACCACTATCAACTCATAATTTCACTACATTGTAGGTAATGATGGAGCTAAAGGACTAGATAGACTTTGTATTCTTGAGCCACCTACTTAGAGGGATTGGAAACATAGTCCAAACATTGATTAACATAGGCATAACCACATATATTCACTACATAGTGGGTGATAATGGATCTAAACAACCAAATTTTATATTTTTGAGCCACCCTTGGGAAATTGAGCACTCAGCTCCATTCACGATATTACTCTTTGTATACCACACCCAACATCACTCAGCATCACTCAACATCAAAATAGGTTTTATATTAGTTCATATACCTAATTAGGTGTATTTGTTCCTTTCTCTTCCTCTCTCTTTTACCCAACCTTTGTATGTTCTTATTTTAGACATAACATGTCTAGTAAGAACTGATCCACTCCTTGTTTGATTTATGCTTCATGATATGCTCTCTCTATGAAAACTCAACATCAAAAATCTTCATGGGATTCACCCTTGTAGGTAAGTTTAGGTAGGTTTTCTATTTTTCCTTTATCCTAGTATTACACTTTACTATATCACTAGAATAAGGGGGGTAAATGTAGTCATATAAAATATCTAAATTGGTAATTTGAGTATGGCGTGTGACACCCCATCTATAGGTCCTTTTTTCATTCTCTTTTGACCCTTATAAACACATTTTTTCTCATTACCAATCATCTGAAACATTCTAAACCCCAATTTTACCTTAGCCATATAATATTCTTGTGCCAATCCTATCCATCTAGGTTTTGAGCCTATAAGAGAGGAGTGCCCCATTTGGACTATATCATTGAGCACCAAAGTATCCCATTTTTAGTGCTCCTATCCTTTTTCACTTTGAGCCCCAATGGTAATTTTAATAAAGTCCTTATCCTTAATTAGGTTATCCTAGCATGAATACATCTGACCCATGACCAATTGTTCCCTATAAAATCCGACTAAAAACTCATTTACAAAGGAGGTGACCAAACATACAAAGTAAGCAATAATACAAATAAATCATTAAGGAAAAATTACTTGTTATTTGAAAATAGTCACCCAACATAGCTATAAACATACTCAAATACTCATACCAATCCTTAGCCATCTCAAACACTATCAAATTGGCATTCACATTTGCATCACACTATTTCACAAAGCACACTAGTTGAGAGAGCTAAATATGGCTCAATCCCTCTTCAAAGTATTAGTTTTTAGGCAGTGTGTACACACAAAGGGTGTGGATTACACATTTAATACATCTTACACACTAACCCTCCTCTTTCTCTAGTGACTCAAATATCATTTTATCAAGCATGATGGAGGTTTAGGGTCTGAAGACAAAATCAACTCCACAACAAGTTCCATCAACAATCAACACTTGATTTTTCATAGGCAGACTCACATAGGCACAATGAAACTACCTAACACATCTCAAGTCTCTATGATTAGTTTTAAAAATATCAATATGAATGGACAACAATTCCAGATACCAAAGTTTCCATTTTTTGGTGCTCTTATCCTTTCACTAAATGAAATCTAAATTTAGGTTTACAACACCTTCCTAGTCATTCACAGTCATTTTTGGCCTATGTATCAACTATCTCAGTCTATTTTTCAACTAAGTTATATTTATTCTTATTTATTGCTATTTTTAGAAAGGTGAAAAAGACAAACAATTGCACAAATCAGGATTGTAATTATTTCCATATTTTTTTATTGATTTATTAATCCAAACCATTAACTAAAATGGGAATAAAACTCCAATATTCCCAAAAAAGTTAAATTAAATAACAATAATATTGGTAAGGAATACAAAGGGGTATTTAAGAAAAATAATTAAACACAATTTGTTACCTCTCACAAGCCTTTGTTTTCTCTAATACAAAAGTCCAAAACTCCTGCCTCTCTTTTAGGTCACTAGACACATTTCGAAACCATTCATTCACTTTTTCATACTAGGAATCTAAACATATTTTTCTTGCATATGATATAAGTTTGAGATCTATCTCATCCATATTTTCTTAGAGACAAGGCTTCTCATGTGCAACATCATATCCATATAGGAAAGGTGAAATCTAATTTTGAGATTGATATGGTTCATAAGGAAGATAAGAGTCATGCTCTTGATAATAAGGATCACTCAAGACTTGATAAGGTTCATCATATCTTTGATATAACTCCTAATAAGGCTGATTGGGATTATTAAAATTTTCATATTGATCATCACAAGGCTGGTATGAATCATCATAGGTTTGATAAGGAGGTATAGCATAGGGATTTTCCTCATACATAGCTATGAAAACAACATAAAAAGGGTAATGAAATTAGACTTACTTAAAAATTGCCTAGACTGTTAGAAGTAATTTCTTGAGCTTGAAATCATTAAATTCTTCATGAAGAACATTTATATGACTAAAATTCCACCAAGACTAGCTCCATTATCCCACTATGCATGCCAAAATTGTTAGGGTTATAGATTTTCACCTTAGCTAAGAAGGTGTTTATTTAGGTCCTCTTCTCAAATCTAGTCCAACATGGGATTAACCCTAGGTTGTGGGTATCCTAATAATGGATTAGACCTTTAGAAAAGGATAGCTTTCTTCTGGATCTATCACCTAAACTAAAATATTGAACTAGACCATTCTCGTGAAAAAATACCATATGGGGAAATTGCATAGGACACTTCGCTTGAAAAGGATATATTTTAGAAAAAGTGTTTAGGACACTATTATTAAATACTTATCCTTTAATATTTATAAAAAGAACCATTTCATTGAAGATTTTATCCTTTGATAAAATTATTTCAATAATTTTCTTGAAATAAATAGGCCTTTATCTTTTGCTTCAGACATTTTGTCAGAAATAGTTCAATAGTTAGGAATTGGAAACTTCATCCCACAAAAATTGTCTAAAATAATTTCATACTTAGCCAAAGAAGGGCCCTAAAATAATTTATCTTAGTAATGAAAACTAAAGTAATTCCTTAGCAAAGACTTCACCCAAAAAGGTTTTTCACTTATCTTTTCCAAGGTCTATAATCCCTTCTAGAAACTTGAACTGGACCATTCTCCTAAGAAAAGACTCTTCACGAAAATCTCATAGGATGCTTTTCTTGAAAAAAATATCTTTCAAAAAAGGATACCAAGTCAATTTAGAAGATGACCAAATTTTGACTATAGTTATTTTAGAGGGCCAAGTCACCAAAGATGTTGACCAAATTTGGTCTAAATTTATTTTACCTTAAAAACCTACAACTATCACAAACATGCTCTATTCTTGGTCATAACCCTACATACTTACTTAGAGACCACTAGGAACATGCCTATAGTCCTACAAGTAGGCCATTACTCATGTTTTGTGCTTGAAAAATATCTTAAAATATTATCATGTCCATGTTTGAATGATCTACAAATGTTTTGTCACTTTGGGAAGAGGATATTCTCTTAAGGGATGCATCTAATCAACTATAACATTCCATCATAGGGCCCTAATGAAATTGGATAAGCATTTTTCTATCCTTAAAATGATCATCTAGATGTTTCTATGAATATATCTCATCGATTGGGATAACAACCCATAAGTTATACCCCCAATGATAAGCTTTTAACCCTTTAATATATATTTAACTACAATAGAAAACTCCATGTCGTGTCTTGTATATGTCAATTGAGATATAATCCTCTTGGGGTTGATTAGAGGACTCATCCATGCAAGTGTCAAAGCTGATGGTTCATCTCTATCTATTATAGTTCTCCTACAATACATGATTGAAGTTTATTCAACTTTCTCACTTTTAGATGAGGATATTATCTTAAGGGATACATTTGGTTAACTATAAAATTCCATCTTAAGCCCCTACTAATACTAAAAAAATCATTGTTATAGCCTTTAAATGCTCATCTAGATGTGTTTGTGAAGATATTTTCTCTATTGGGATAACGAGATGAAATTTATGCCCCCATTCACAAGTTTTTTCCCTTTAAGAGAGATTTGGTTATGATAAAAACTCCTTGTTATGTCTTTCCCATGTCAAGTGAGAGAGAATCCTCCTAGGTTAAATTATAGTACTTATCTATGCAAGTGTGGTAGCTGATAGTTTGTCTTTGGTCCTCATGGTTCTCCTACAACATATGATGGAAGTTTTATTAGTTTTCTCACTTTGAGATGAGGATATTATCTTAAGGTATTCATATTTTAAACTATAACATTACATCCTAAGAGCCTATTGAGACTGTAAAAACATTGTTTTATCCTTAAAATACCCATTTAAATGTATCTATGAAGAGGGTTTGTCAATTGGGATAATGATCCAAAATTTATGCCCCCAAAAACAAGATTTTAGCCATTTAAAATATATTTAACTATGAGAAAAAAATATTTACCATGTCTCCTCCATGTTGGGTAAGAGATAATCCTCTTAGGTTACTTATAGGACTCATTCATATAAGTGTGGGAGATAACGGTTCATCTCTATCCCTCACATTTATCTTGTAACATGTGATGGAAGTTCACTTAGTTTTCTCACTTTGGGATGAGGATAAATTATTAAGGGATGCATCTATTCAACTACAACATTTTATTTTTGGGCCTACTAATACTATACAAACATTGTTCTAGCCTTGAAACACCCATCTAAATGTGTTTGTGAAGATAGTTCATTGATTAGGCTAATGATCTAGAATTTATGCCCCCCAATAAAATTTTATTAGCCCTTTAAGAGAGATTTGGCTAAGAGAGAAAACTATTTCTCATGTCTCAACCATGTTGAGTGAGAGAGAATCCTCTTGAGGTCACTTAGAGGACTCATCCATGCAAGTGTGGGAACTGATAGTCTATCTCTAGTCCTCAAGGTTCTTTTTCAATACATGATAGAAGTTTGCTTAGTTTTATCACTTTAGGATGAGGATATTATCTTAAAATATACATCCAATCAACTATAACATTCCATCCTGAGGCCCTACCATGATCATAAAACATTTTTCTATCCTTAAAACACCCATCTAGATGTGTCTATGAATGTGGTTCATCGATTGGGCTAATGGTCCAAAATCTATGCCCCCTATTAATAAGTTTTTATCCCTTTAAGAGAGATTTAATTATAAGATAAAACTCCTTGTTGTGTCTTAACTATGTTGAGTGAGAGAATACTCTTAGGGTTGTTTACAAGACTCATCCATGCAAGTGTAGGAGCTGATAAGTCATCTCTATCCCTCATGTTTTTTTTTAACGTATGATATAAGTTTTCTCAATTTTATTACATTGGGATGAGGATATTCTCTTAATGGATACATCTGTTCAACTTCACCATTTTATCTTGAGGCCCTACAAAGACTGTAAAAGCATTGTTATAGCTTTAAAATTCCCATCTGGACATTTTTATAAAGAAAATTTCTTCAATTGGGCTAATGAGCTAGAAGCCATGCCCCCATTGATAATCTTTTATCCTTTTAAAAGATAATTAGTTGTGAGAAAAAACTCCCTATTTTGTCTCACCCATGTTTTGTGAGGATAATCCTCATAATGTTTCTTAAAGAACTCATCCAAGCAAGTTTAGGAGCTAAAATTTCATATCTACTCCTAACGGTTGTCTTACAATGCATGATAGAAGTTCACTAAGTTTTTTCACTTTGGGATAAGGATATTATCTTAAAAGATGCATCTAGTTAACTACAAAATTCCATCCCAAGGACCTAAAAAGACTAAACAATCATTTTTATAGCCTTAAAATACCCATCTAGATATGTCCATGAAGATGGTTCATCGATTGGGCTAATGAAATAGAATATATGCCTCCCACTAACAAGCTTTTGGCCCTTTAAGATAAATTTATCTATGAAAGAAAAATCCTTACCACGTCTCATCTATGTCACATTAGAGATAATCCTCCTAGGGTTGTTTAGAGGACTCATTTGATCAAGTGTGGTAGATGCATATTCATCTCTATCCCTCATGGTTTTTTCTATAATGTGTGATAGAAGTTCACTTAGTTTTCTCACTTTTAAGATGAAGAAATTCTCTTAAAGGATACATTTGGTTAATTAAAAAATTTCATATTGGGGAATTATTGATATGGGAGAATCATTATTCTATCCTTAAAATTTACATCCAAATGTGTCCACAAAGATGATTTATCAATTGGGATAACAAACTAGAAGTTATACGCCCATTGACAAACTTTTGGCACTTTAAGAGAGATTTAGCTACGAGAGAAAAATAATTGTCATGTGTTTCCCATGTTGAGTGAGAGATAATAATATTTAGGATTCTTAGAAGACTCATCTATTTACATGTGGGATTTTATGATTTATCTCTACCCTCATGGTTCTCCTATAACGTGCGATAAAAGTTCACTTAGTTTTCTCACTTTGGGATGAGGAGATTCTCTTTAGGGTTACATCTAGTCAAATGCAACTTTATATCCTATGGCCCTACCAGGCCCATAAAATAATTTTTATAAACTTAAAAATTCCCATATAGATGTGTTCAAAAATACATTTCATTAATTGGGCTAATGAGCTAGAAGTTATACCCCCATTGACAAGGTTTTGGCCCTTTAAGAGATATTTGGCTATGAGAGAAAACTATTCATTGTGTCTCTCCCATGTTAAGTGATATTATTTTTTGGGTTTATTAAAATACTCATCCATGAAATTATGTGAGGTGATGGTTCATCTCTAATCCTCATGTTTCTCCTACAACACATGACATAGTTTTGCTCAGTTTTCTCACTTTAAGATCTTAAGGAATACATCTAGACAACTGTAACTTGTGCTCTCAAGGCCTAATCAAGATAGTAAAATGTTTTTTATAGCCTTAAAATTCCCATTATGAAATCTTTACACATATGTTTCATTTATCGGGATGATGAGGCAAAATATATGCCCTTCATTGACCAACTTTTAGCCCTTTGAGAGAGGTTTGGCTTTTAGAAAAAAAATAATTATTATGTCTTACTCATGTCAAGTTATAGAGAATATTACAAAGATTTTTTAAATGTCTCATCCATTAAAGTTTAAGAGATAATTTATCATAACTATCCCTCATGGTTCTCTTACAATGTGCTACTAAACTCTTCTCACTTTACAGACTCAAGAACGAGGAGATTCTCATAAGGGATGCATCTAGTCAACTATAACTTACAATCCTAGGGCTTGAATAAGATAAAAAAGGGTATTTATATCCTTAAAGTGCCTATATAGATGTGTCTATGAAAATTATTTATTAATTTGGCTAACGAGTTAGAATATATGCCCCCCAATAACTAAATTTTGGTATGTTCTGAGAGATTTGGCTATGAGAGAAAAATCATTACCGTATATCGCTTATGTTGAGTTAGAGATAATCCTCTAATATATTCTTAGAGGAATAATCCATGAAATTTTGGGAGCTAATGGATCATATTTATCCCTCATATTTCTCTTGTAATGGGTGACCAAAGTTTGCTTAGTTTGTACACTTAAGGATGAGGAGATTCTCTTAAGGGATGTGTCTGGTCAACTAAACTTATGATCATAGTACCTAAATGAGTCAAAAAAGGGATGTTATATCCATAAAACACCCATACATATGTGTTTACATAAATGGTTCATATATTAGGCTAATGAGGCATAAGATATGCCCCCCACTGACTAACTTTTTGTCTTTTAAGAGAGATTTGGCTAGAAGACAAAACTCCTTGGGGTGTCTCTCTCATGTTGAGTTAGAGAGAATACTTTGGTGTGTTATTATAGGAATTATACATGAAATTACAAGATCTAAAAAATCATATCTACCCCTCATTATTCTTCTACAATGCACAACTAAAGCTTTCTCACTCTCCACACTTAGGGACAAAGATTCTCTTAAAGGATACGTCTTGTCAACTACAACTTACACTATCATGGCCCAACTAAGACCAAACAAGGGATATTATCACCTTAAATTTTCCATTTGGATGTTTCCACATATAATGTTAATCTATTATGATAATGATTCATAATATATGCCCCTTTCTGGCCAACCTTTGGCCCTTTAAGAGAGATTTGACTATGAGAGGAAAATCATTACCGTGTCTTGCTTGTGTCGAGTTAGAGAGAATACTCCAAGGTGTTATTATAGGACTAATTTTTGTAAGGTTATGAGTTAAAAAATAATATCTAACCCTCACAATTATCTTATAATGAATGACCAAATTTCACTAAATATTCATAATCAGGAACAAGGAGATTTTATTAAAGGATGCATCTGGTTAACTACAACTTGTACTCATAGGGCTTGATCAAGATCAAAAAAGGGATGTTATAAACTTAAAACACCCATTTGGATGTGTCTACATAGATATTTCATTTATTTGACTAACAATCTAGAAGATATGCCCTCACTAACCTAATTTTGGTTCATTCTAAGACATTTAGATGTAAGAGAAAACGTGCTATCGTGCATCAATCATATTAATTTAGAAAAAATCATATATGTGTTCTTATAGGACTTGTCCAAGAAAATTTATCATTTGAATTATTGTCTCTATCCCTTATAGTTCTCCTATAATATGTGACTGAAGTTTGCTCAGTTTTCACACACAAGGACAAGGAGATTATTTTAAGGGATGCATTTAGTCAACAACAACTTTTGATCTTGACACTTGACTGAGATTAGAAAAGGGTCATTATAGCCTTAAAATTCCCATTCTAACATGTCTAAATATAAGGTTCATTTAGTAGGTTGATAAGCCATAATATATGGGCCCCAGTGACTAACTTTTGACCCTTTAATAGAGATTTGGCTATGATAAAAAACTCATTATCATGTCTCACTCATGTTGAGTTAGAGAGAATAATCTAGGGTGTTATTATAAGAATCATTTATGAAAGAGTAGGATTTTATTTCTTGTATTTATACCTCATATTTATCCTATAATGCATGACTAAAGTTTTCTCACTTTGCACACTGAGGGACTAAGAGATTCTATTAAGGTTTACATCTAGTTAACTACAACTTATGCTTCTAAGGCTTGAATGAGTCTATATAAGGGCCATTATATCCTTAAAATTTCCATCTATATTCATCTATGTAAAAAAATTAATTAATTAGGTTGATGAAGCACAAAATATACCCCTCACTAACTAACTTCTTGCCCTTTAAAAGAGTTTTGGATGTGAAATAAAACTCATTGTCATGTCTCACTTATGTCAAGTTAAAAAGAATTCCTTCAAGGTTCTCAGAAGGCTTATCTATGTAAATGTAGGAGATGATGAATCAACTCCAGACTTCATGATTCTCATGAAACATGAGACTAAAATTTTCTCACTTTACACACTGAAAAATGAGGAGATTCTCTTAAGAGATGCATCTGGTCAACTATAACTTGCATTCCTAGGGCTTAACCGATATTGAAAAATGACTATTCTAGCCTTAAAATTCCCATCTAGATGTGTTAGCATATAAGGTTCATTTGTTATTATGATGAGGCATAATATATACCACCCACTAATAAACTTTATCCCTTTAAGAGAGATTTGACTATGAGAAAAAAAATCATTGTGTCTCATTCATGTCGAGTTAGAGAGAATCCTCTAGGGTGTTCTCATATGTCTCATCCATGAAAGTTTAAGAGATAATATCTCATCTCTAAACCTCATAATTATCCTTCAATTCATGATTTAATTTCACATAATTTGCACACTCAAGGATGAGGAGATTCTCTTAAGGGATGTGCTTGGTCAACTCTAAATTTCACTCTTAGGGCTAGATAAAGACTAGATAAAGGTTTTTCTAGCCTTAAAATGCCCATTAGGATGTGTCCTTGTAGATGATTCATCAGTTTGGATGACAATACAAAAGATATTCCCCTCACTGACTATCTTTTGGTTTGTTCTAAGAGATTTAACATTTACAAAAAACTCATTTCATGTCTCACTCATGTTAATTTAAAGAAAATCCTCAAGGTGTTATTAGAAGATTCATCCATGCAAAAGT
Source organism: Torreya grandis (assembly GCA_037957365.1). NCBI lineage: Eukaryota > Viridiplantae > Streptophyta > Pinopsida > Cupressales > Taxaceae > Torreya > Torreya grandis. Next base: position 1,125,610 of record JARHVA010005508.1, on the reverse strand, counting down.
GTAGTAATTGATGATTTGTCTCTAGCACTCATGGTTCTCCTTCAATGTGAAATCTACATTTACTTAGTTTAGACAATCAATGACAAGGATATTATCTTCTCTTAAGGCCCAGTTGAGACCAAAAAAAGGTCATTTTAGCCTTAAAATGCCCATCTTGATGTGTCTATATAGATTGTTCATCTATTAGGTTGATGAGGCACAAGATATGTACCTAATGACCAACTTTTGGCTCTTTAAGAGAGATTTAGCAATGAGAGAGAACACATTATTATGTCTTACTCATGTCAAGTTATAGAGAATCCTCTAGGGTTTTCTTAGAGGACTCATCTACATAAGTGTGGGAGCTGATGGCTCATCTCTAGTCTTCATGATTATTCTACAATGTGCAATCAATGTTCACTTATTTTTCACACTCAGGGATGAGGAGATTATCTTAAGGGATAAATTAAGTCAACTAAAACATGTGCCCTCAAGGCCAAACCAAGACCAGATAAGGGTATTTCTAGTCTTAAAATGCCCATCCACATGTGTCTGTGTATAAGTTTCATTGATTGGGCCAATGAGCCATAATATATTCCACCCAATGACAAAATTTTGGCCCCTTAAGAGATATTTTGTTGTGAGATAAAAAAATTGATTGTGTCTCACTCATGTCAAGTTAGGTAGAATCCTTTAGGGTGTTCTCATAGGAATCATCTATGTAGCAATGGGATATGATGACTCATATCTATCCTTCATAGTTCTCCTTCAAATAATGACTAAATTTTACTCACTTTACACACTCAGGAGTGAGGATATCATCTTAAGGGATGCATCTAGTCAACATTAAAGTACACTCCTAGAGTCTAATCAAGACTAGACAAGGATCATTATAGCCTTTAAATGCCCATCTAGATGTGTCCACATAGAATGTTCATTGAATGGGATAATGAGGCATACTATATGCCCCCACTGACTAATTTTTTCCCTTTTATAGAGATTTATCTATGAGATAAAACTCATTTTCATGTCTTGTTCACATCGAGTTAGAGAGAATATTATAGGGTGTTCTCATAAGACAATATGAAATCAAAGTTCACTTAGTTTGTGCACTTAGGGATGAGGATATTTTCTTAAGGGATGCATCTGATCAATTACAACTTGCACTCTTAAGACCCAATTGAGATAGGATAAGTGTTGTTCTAGCCTTTAAATTCCCATCTGTATGTTTCCACATAGATAATTTGTAGATTGGGATAACAATCCAAAAGATATTCCCCCCACTAACCAAATTTTGGTCCATTCTAAGATATTTGACTATGAGAGAAAAATCATTTCCATGTCTAACTCATATCAATTTAGAGAAAAACTTATAGGTTTTCTCAAAGGACTCATTTATTTGAGTCTAAGAGATGATGGCTTGTCTCTATCCCTCATGGTTTTCCTATAATGCACAACTAAATTTTGCTCAGTTTACACACTTAGGGATGAGGAGATTCTTTTAAGGGATGCATCTAGTCAACTACAACTTATGCCCTTAGGGCCTAATCAAGACCAGATAAAGGTCATTCTAGCCTTTAAACACCCATATTGGCATGTATGCATAGATAGTTCATCAACTGGGCTAATAAGGCACAAGGTATGCTCCCCAATAACCAATTTTTGGTCCTTTAAGAAATATTTGATTGTGAAATAAAAATTGTTTTCAGGTCTCACTCATGTCATGTTAGAGAGAATCCTATGGGGTGTTCTCAGAGGACTTATCCATGCAAGTATGGGAGCTAACAACTCATCTATATCCCTCACTATTCTCTTGTAATGAGTGACTGATGTTCACTCAATTTACATACTTAGGGACAAGAAGATTCTCTTAAGGGATGCATTTGGTCAAATATAATTTATGCTCTTAGGGCTTGATTGAGACTAGACAAGGGTCATTCTAGCCTTAAAACACCCATATAGATGTTTTTTTCATACATGGTTTGTAGGTTGGGATGATGAGGCACAATATATTCCCCCCACAAACCAACTTTTGGCCCTTTAATAAATACGTGTCTAAAAGAGAAAACTCATTGCCATGTCTCTCTCATGTCGAGTTAGAGATAATACTTTAAGGTTTTATCAGAGGAATCATATATGAAAGTGTGGGAGTTTATGACTCATCTCTAATCCCTCATGGTTCTCTCTCAATGTGTGATCTAAGTTTACTCACTTTGCACAATCAGGGATGAAGAGATTCTCTTAAGGGATGCATCTAGTCAACTTCAACTTACATTCCTAGGGCCTGACCAAGACTATACAAGGGTCGTTCTAGATTTTAAAATCCCATATATATGTGTCTACATAGAATATTTATTGATTGGGCTAATAAGGAATAATATATGCCCCCACTGACAAACTTTTAGCCCTTTTAGAGAGATTTAACTATAATATAAAACTCATTAGTGTGTCTCACTCATGTTGAGTTAGAGATAATCCTTTAGGGTCTTCTAATAGGACTCATTCATGAAATTATAGGATCTTGTAGTTCATTTCTATCCCTTATGGTTTTCTTGTAACATGCAATTTAAGTTTGATCAGTTTGCACACTTTGGGATGAGGAGATTATCTTAATAAATGCATCTCATCAACTATAAGTTGCACTCTCAAGGCTTGATCAAACCTAGACAAGGGTTGTTATAGCATTAAAATTTATATCTAGATGTGTCTTCATATATAGTTTATAGATTGGGTTGATTAATCATAATATATACCCCTCACTGGCCAACTTTTGGTCTATTCTAAGAGATTTGGCTATGAGATAAAACTCATTTATGTGTCGCACTCATGTTGATTTAGAGAGATTCCTCTATATTCTATTATAGGACTCATTTGTACAAGTTTAATACCTAATGGCTCATCTCTAGCCCTCATGGTTCTCCTAAAATGTGTAATTGAAGTTTGCTTAGATTGTACACTCAGGGATGAGGAGATTCTCTTAACTGATGTGTCTGATCAACTAAAAAAAATTATTTTAGGGACCAAACAAGACCAATTAAGGGATGTTATAGCCTTAAAACACCCTTCCATACATGTTAACATAAATTTTAACTTATTGGGAGAATGAGGCAAAAGATATGCCCCCCACTGACCAAATTTTGGTACTTTAAGAGAGATTTGTTTGTGACATATGTGTTGCCATGTCTCACTCAGGTCCAGTTATAGAGAATCCTATGAGGTGTTCTTAGAAGAATCATCTATGTAAGTGTAATAGGTCATGGATCATCTCTATCCCTCATAGTTCTTATTTAGTATATGATCGAAGTTATCTTAGTTTTCACACTGATGGATGAAGAAATTATCTTAAGGGATGCATCTAATCAACTACATATTGCACTCCTAGTGCCTAATTAAGACTAGATAAAGGTCATTATAGCCTAAAAAATACTATTTAAACATGTCCACATGGATAGTTCATCAATTGGTTTGATGAGGCATAATATGTGCCCCCCAATGACCAAGTTTTACCCTTTTAAAGAGATTTGGCTTTAAGAGAAAACTCCATTCCATGTCTCACTCATGTCAATTTAGAGAGAATATTATGGGATATTCTCAAAGGAATCTTCTATGAAAGTGTAGGAGATAAAAAATCATCTCTATACCTCATGCTTCTCCTATAATGTGTGACCAAATTTTTATCACTTTATACAATCAAGGATGAGGAGATTCTCTTAAGGGATGCATCTAGTCAACTACAACTTGCATTCCCAAGGCCTAACCGAGACTAGATAAGGGTGTTATAGCCTTACATTTTTAATCTAGATGTGTCTACACAATTTTTTCATATATTATTATGACAATCTATAATATATGCCCCCACTAACCAACGTTTGATCTATTTTGAAATATTTGACTATGAGATTGTCATGTCTCCCTCATGTTGAGTCACAAAAAATCCTTTGGGATGTTATTAGAGGAATCATATATGTAATTTTAAAATATTATGGCTCATATATATCCCTCATGGTTCTCCTAAAATTCATTACTAAAAATTTATTAGTTTACACACTTAGGGACAAAGATATTATCTTAATGGATGTGTCTAGTCAATTGTAACTTACACTCTTGAGGCCTAATCAAGACTAGACAAGGGTTGTTCTAACCTTAAAATTACCATATGAATGTTTTAACATGTGTTTTTCATAAATTAGGTTGAAAATATAGAATAGATTCCCCCCAATGACCAAATTTTGGTTTAGTCTTAGAGATTTATCTATAAGATAAAACTCATTGTCATGTCTCACTCATGTCAAGCTAGAGAGAATCCTCTAGAGTGATCTTAGAGGATTAATCCATGAAAGTATAAAATTTGATAGCTCATCTCTATCCATCACATTTATCTTAAAACATGTTATATAATTTCATGAACTTTTCACACTTAGGGATGAAGAGTTTATCTTAAGGGATACATCTGATCAATTGTAACTTACACTCTTGGGGCCCTTAATTAGACCATACAAGGGTTGTATAGCATTTAAACACCCATGCAGATGTGTCTACAAATATGTTTCATTGATCAAGTTGAAAATCTAGAAGTTATGCCCCCCACTAACCAAGTTTGTCTATTCTAAAATATTTAGTTGTGAAAGAAGACTCGTCGTTTCTCGTTCATGTTGAAATAGAAATAATCTTGTAGGGTGTGATTAGATGACTTGTCAATGAATGTGTAAGATTTTATGGATGATCTCTAGACATCATGATTCTCTACAACCAATTTTCCATTCATCCCAAAATACTTAGGTAATATATACTCTCTTTTGGCCAATATTTAAACCACTTAACCCTTACTATGTTCTTTAAGGTTAGATTCTATTCTTACCAAAGGTCTATTATACACTTATAGTTATCTCCACATTATCCACTTTGAGAAAAAAATTATTATTTAAATACTATCCTTTTAGATTGGTATTTTCAAGACCAATAAAATCATTTTTCAATCTCACACACTCTATCCAATCTAATCTATAGTTTTCAATATTCTTAACACTTAGAAATTTACTCCCTAAGCCTTAGTCATAGGCTTATAACTAGTCCATTGAAAAACACTTGAAAACAAACATGTAATGATTTTCTCCATACCTTTTAGTTCTCTTACAGAAATAAACCTATCTCAGTTGTTTGATACATATGAAATAATCTTTTCATACTTGAGCTTGTCCATCTTTTTTAGTTTCTTGTATTGCAATCTCATTTCTCTCTTTAAGGAAACTTTTATTCTTTGTCTTTGTCTTCTATATAATATAAATTGGATTGGAAATCTTACCTTTGATTAAATATGTGATTATGAAACCAATTAATCTTAACCTACCATGCAATACTTCTTATCTTGGTTTGCCAACAATATGTTGACATGTCATATAAGGAGCCTTGTTTTTTTTCTTTTTGTGTCATATAAAGAGATATAAGGATAGTTGATATCAATATAAATAATCATTCAACCTTTATTAGGATTCCTTATTTGAGGTATAATTCAATACTTTTTCACTATAGGTCTATCTATTTCTTATAGGTCCATGTTTACTAGTTTTGTCCTTTAGTTTTATTCTCTATGATTGGTATTAAAAGACCAATAAGACTCTCAAGTTGGTTTCACCAACTCTACTAGACTTATTCTCACCTCTCTTTGATTTTTAATTTTAGTTTTAGATAGATAATAATACCAAGATATCCTCAACCATTTGTTCTTTAACATAGCTTCACCTTATTTTATCTTCTTCAATGTAGAATCAACCATTTTAGATGAGTGTTAAGGTATGTTTATGTTTACATCAAGATAAATTGACTTTTACATCACAATAATAAACTATTAAGTCACTTTACTAAGGCTCACACCTTGACAACTAACCAAAAGGGCTTATAGGCTTTACAAGGCAATTTGAGTATTTGAACATAAGATTTTGGTGGGAAAAATTTTCAAACATGCTAGAAGTGCCAATATCAAGACTCTAACTACTTGAACACCCTTACATGCCCCAAATAACCCTCTAATTATAGTTCATATATATGAATATGATGAATCCCTCATATAATATGTTATTTCACATAATAATATCCCTCCTTGATAGAAATGTTTTTACACATACTACCCATTCATATTTTAGAGAAATTGATAAATTTGATATGCAAATCCAAATTGATATGTAATGAAGTGTAAATGAAATAACTAAATAGTAAATATCTCATGTAAATGTAAAATATACATAATTATTAAGAACATAACTTAAAACATAATGTAGATTTTTATAGACCCATATGAAATAATAATGATCACTAACCAATAATATGTGTAAACATTAAATGATGAAAATAGAAAATACACATAGGTAAGGAAAGCATATTTGTGAAATAATATATGTGTGTATATAAAAATTTATGTCATAATGACATAAAAAATAAGACATATATCAAGAAAACATGTAGACCATAAAATATACATATATAAAATGTGTCATATAAGAATACAATGTGGGCCATATCCACATATACCATCCATTGTGCCTATAACTAGACCCTTAACACAACAACTATATTTCCTACTCTTCATTGCTTCCAAATAAATTATGTTATGTTTTCATAGATGTAGAGATAGGGGTGATTGATTCCTCAATATGAGGAGAGACTCTCCTCTCAGCATGTGAGTCATAAAATATTTGATCCATAACATTTGAAAATTATCATGTTTGCAAAACATATGAAATATAAAATTTAATGAATTAAAATTATATATTGAAAATGATAAATTTTTCATGAAGATTTTTTTTCAAAATGATTATATACTCACTATATTCCACCTAAATGCTTATCTATGGCTAAGATATTGTGTATACACCTATGATGGAGAATCATATGGAGCATACATATATCATTAGATATAGATATTCATACATTTTTGTAAATATGACATATAATATCTTTGCTTGAAGCTAATTTTTTTTTTAATGTGTTCTCAATAGACTCCATCTCTGAATCAGATCTAACTGTAACATGAGGTAAACATTTATATTATCCATGAGGGGTGTCCATAGCATCCCTCATCATATATAAAACCAATAAATGAATAATGTGTGAATCCAATAAGCATAGTAAAAAAATATGACTATGATATATATCTTAAAACATATTTTTTGTTCAAGGGATGATAAGTATACATGAGTAAATATGTAATTTGAATGTTTCCAAACCTAAGTATAGGGTACATTAGTGCCAATTTCAACATTTAAAATAGAAACAAGACCTACTGAGCTACTAAAAATATCACTAGTCATATATACAAGCAATAATTTTTTTCTTGTTTTAGCAACATTAATTTAATGGTATTTTGAGGGGAGGAGCAAAGGAGCAAAGCGTGTGGACAATATTTGAAACTAGTTTTTTCCTGCCTAGTTGGGCCCCCTGAGTGCACCAGGTGGGACCACGGATCTAATGGAGGTCACTATGGGTAGCAGTACCTCTTGGGAATCTGTCCAAGAATATATTAGGGGATATTCCATCCAATGGATGGAAGAAGGCACTCATAGGTGAAAAGATGTGTCTATCGAAAGGCATGTCAATCATCCCTGTTCTCTCGGAGGGTAAGGTGTTAAGTATCCCAGATGATCTAGTGGAGGAAATAGTGGCTTCCATGGACCTTACACTAGTTGGTAAGTTTTTTCTTTCTATCCTAATACCGAAATTCTTAGAAGATGGATTATTTCTAGGTGGAAAGTCAAAGGTAGTGTTTCAATCACATCCATGGCTAGAGGTCTATTCCTTTTTATATTTATGAATAGGGAGGACATGATCGCTACCTTTGCTGGAGGTCACTGGCTATTTGGACCACATTCTCTAGCCTTATGCTCATAGAAACTAGGATTTGATCCTAACTCAGACCTCAATAAGATAGGACTTGATTGGGTAAGATTACTAGGATTCCCTTTGGTATTCTAGGATGAAAAAATATTCACAGCCATTGGCAATTTTATTGGTCAATATGTCACCTCAGATCATATAACTAGAACTAAGTCCAGATGTGTGTATGCTAGACTCTATGTTAATGTTGAAATAAATAAGACTCTCCATATGTCCATTGAGCTAAACTCTAAATATGGAACCTGGACTCAGCCAATTACTTATGAGAATGCTACCACTTTCTGTCAAATATGTAAGAGGAAGGGACATCTAATGACACAATGCAAAGTGAAGCAAAGGGGGATAAAAGAGGATTCCTAGAACGTAGAGGAGGAACAAGTGAAAAACAAGTAGGAAATAGAGAATAATGTAGAAATTCCTGACAATACAGGAATAGGAGAGGAGGGGAAGGGAAAGGAGGCTACCCCTAGTAGTGAAGGTGAAGTTGTCCCAAAAGAAAATATAGGATTAGATGATAGTCAAAAGGCTACAAAAGAAGGAGAGGAAGAGAAGAGAAAGGAGGATATCATCAGTAGTGAGGGAAAAGAGGTCCTAAAGGAGAATATAGTATCTGATAATAGTCACAAGGCCACATTTAACACAGTCTACACTTTAGAAAAATAGACTAATATGTTTAAGGAAGGGGTAGGAGGGGACATTTTACTAAAGGAAGTCAATGAAGATGACACAATTTCAAGGATTGGATAGGAAGAAGTAACACCTGAAAGTCACACTCAATGAGTACCAGATCCATAGTCAAATACAGACTTTTTTTGTGATCTGGAAGATGGAGCCCACGTAGGAAACTACTTGGCAACAGGGGTAGTAGGACAAGATGGTAGTAATGAATGAGAAGAATGGGTTACCCCAAATAAAAATATCTAGAAAGGTAAAAAATATGTAGAAGTTGGTACTAAGCCTAAACAAGGGAGGCCAACCCTAAGGGAAACAAGACAATGAGAGATTGCTAGGGAGATTGCCAGTGGAAAACAAAAAACACTAGAGTCCCAACAATCCAAACTCTCTAAATGAGAATATTATCATGGAATTTGAGGGGATTTAATAGTCCCTCAAAGTAGTTTGAGGTTAAAAACTACATTTTAGATAATAAACTAGATATTCTATTACTCCAAGAAGTCAAGATGAAAGAGGAGAATTTTGCAAAAATTACTGACTATATATGGCCTAAGGTGAATTTTTGTATTAGTCTTGCTGAAGGGGCTTTAAGATGGATTATCACTATGTGGAATAGTGATAAAATCCAAGGATCTCTTATGGCCCATAATAAGCACTTTTTGATTACCAATTTTTCCATGAATTCCTTGAACTGGATGTTGGTAAATGTTTATGCACCAAATAACAGAGCTTTGAGACAAACATTATGGATAGATCTGAGTAGCTATAGGAATAATCCTCAAAATTCTAAATGGATGTTACCCAAAGATTTTAACACACCTTTATACCCTTCTAAAAAATACGGTAGAATTTTTTATTACTCAGATAACATGTTCAACTTTGTTGAATTCATCAATGATTGGGGATTATTGGACATAGAGCTGCAAAACCAAAATTTTACTTGGACCAATAGAAGAAGAGGATATCAAATGATCCAAGTTAAATTAGATAGATTTCTAATATCAATCAACTGGAATGATTATCAGAATATGTAGGCACAGGCTCTACCTAGAACCATGTCTGACCACTACCCGATTATCCTCAATTGTAGAGATCAAGGACATCACGAACCTCCTCCATTCTATTTTGAAGCTATGTGGATTAAACACAAAGGTTTTAGACAAATGGTGGCTCAATAGTGGAATATTTCCATTCAAGGTACTCCCATGTTTAGAATAGTCAAGAAACTCCAGCACATTAAACAAGAAGTTTATGGCTAGAATAGATACAGTTTTGGGCAAGTTTTCCAGCAGAAGAAAAATATAATGGGAAAAATCAAGGCTATTCAACAATTGACTGATCAAGGGGATGACTCTAAGGGCACCTTAGAAGAAGATAACAGTCCATCTTTAGAATGGAAGAATCTGATGAAAAGGGAAGAGGTTTTTTGGAAACAAAAATCATGTGTTCAATGGCTTAAAGAGGGTGATAGGAACACTACTTTTTTCATCTCTTAGCTATGAAACATAGAAAAGCTAACTCAATAACTAAGTTTGTCCTAGATAATGGAGACATTATTACTAAGGATAATGAAATAGGGGAGCAATCCAGGGTGTTCTTTCAGAATCTGCTTACGAAAGAAAATAATAATGATAGAATTAATAGATCTATGAGTCAATTCATTGATAAAATCCCCTATTTGATAACAGAAGAAGGCAATCTATAAATGTTAAAGCCTGTATCTGATTAAGAAGTACATGATTTATTCTCCATGGCCACTTTTAAAGCCCTGGGTCCTGATGGCTTTCCTCCTATATTCTTTTAGGAATATTGGGATATTGTTGGAGCAGACCTCACGACTGCAGTTCGTGATTTTTTCAGATCTAGAAAACTTTTGAAACAAGTCAATAATACCTTCATTATACTTGTTCCTAAAAAATCTCAACCTTTACACCTTGCTGATTTTAGACCCATTAGCTTATGCAACACTGTGTATAAGATATGTACTAAACTACTAGTTTTGAGACTTCAACCCTTGCTTGACAAAATTATTTCTCCTGCTCAAAAAGGTTTCATCCCAGGCAGACAGATTCTTGATGCTATGATCACCACACATGAGACTATCCACTCCATGGGTAAGAGAAAAATCCCTGGGATGGCCCTCAAGCTTGATATATCCAAAGCTTATGATAGAGTCTCATGGACTTTTCTATTCTAAGTGATTAGAAATTTGGGTTTAATGATAAATTGTCTTGCTTATTATGGAATGCGGTCTCTTCTGCTAAATTCTCAGTGCTAGTTAATGGTGTTCCTAGAGGTTTTTTCTCCTCCTCAAGAGGAATTCATCAGGGAGGCCCTCTCTCCCCATACCTATTGATCATTATGGCTGAGGCATTGGGAAGATACATACAAGCTAATATAGTTTCAAAAAAGCTAGTAAGCATCAAACCTGCCTCTTCCCTTCATCCTATGGTTATACAGTAGTTTGTGGATGATACCATCTTATTTGGCATCTCATCGGTGATCGAAGCTAGAATATGAAAGAAGAGATTCGGGATGAAGAATAAATTTCTAGAAAAGCAATGTGTACTTCTTCAACACTCCCAATGAACTTAGACATATAATCATTGATATCTTAGATTGTGTTGAGGCTTGCCTACCAGCTACCTACCTAGGTCTCCCACTCTCGATCAAAGAATTATCTTTACAATTTTGGAATGGTATTGTGTAACGTACACAGAGGAAACTTCTTGGGTGGAAGAGGAAACTACTAAGTAGTGCAGGTAAGCTGCAACTTCTTCGAGCATCCTTGCAAGGTATTCCTACTTACTTCATGTCTCTTTTTAAAATTCCTACGTATTTTGTTGAAAAGCTGGAATAGATCCAAAGGAAATAATTATGGATGGGAGTGGAAGACAAATAGAGAATGTCTTTAGTTAGATGGGAAAAAGTGTGTCTCCCAAAATCTCATGGTGGACTTAATATAAGATCCATCAGGAAAATGAATAACACCCTCCTCTCAAAAGTTAGTTGGAATTTGATTCACAACAATAGTGAGTGGGGGGAAATAATGTATGCCAAATACATGCATAGCATTGATGATTCCAACATTCTTCAAAAGGCGAGATTACCCCAGGGGACTGTGATATGGAATAAAATGCTAAAAAGTAGAAGTCTTCTCAAACAGGGAATTAGATGGAAGCTTGGAAATGGCTGACAGATTAAATTCTAGGATGATAATTGGTTAAGGGATAAGCCTCTCATCTCCCAAGGAAATTATGGAGAAATAATAAACCTAACTACTCAGTTCTTTGGTGATAGGGTTAGTGATTATATGGAAAATAACAATGGGATAAGGAGCTGGAAAAACCTTTTGGATTGCTTTGTGCATAGGCTTGAGCTTATCCCAGGAATTTCAGAGATCCAAAAATGTGTTCATGAGATCAGAATCCCGCTCTTCCCTTGAGAGGATGAACAATATTGGTGGCCAAATAAGAATGGATCATTCTCTGTCAAATTTGCCTATCATCTGCTTACACTTGAAGCTCAGAATAAGGAGGTATGGAAAAAGGTTTGGAATCATAAACTCATTCCAAAGATTAACTTGTTTTGGTGGGCTGCTTCCCATAACAAGATCTTTACTTAGGAAAACCTTCAAAAGAGGGGGTTTACTTTAGTCAACAGATGTTTTCTATGTGGTTCTAGAGAGGAATCAGCTTCACACCTATTCATACACTGTGAGTTTACACAAGATTTATGGGGCACAATACTTAACAACTTTGGCATTGAATGGGTTTGCAATTCTGACCCTAAAGAATTAATTCTTAGCTAGAACTCAACCTTCACACATGCTGAGATTAAAGAATTATGGAAGCAAGCTCTGCCAAGCTTGAGCTGGACTTTATGGAAAGAGCAAAATCACAAAAATTTTAGGGACACTGCTAGAAATGCTACTCAATTGTTTAACTCCTTTGCTAGGACCATCCTGGAAAGTGTTACAATAGCTCATATTAGTGTTGTGGAGAAACCCCTATCTAAATTTAAAAGTCAAATTGCTGCCAAATGGAAGGTTTTAAACCTTATCCCTAGGCATGATAATTCCAAAATTCTTCAAAGACTTCATACTAAATGGATACCACCTAAACCCAATTGGATGAAACTCAATTTTGATGGGGCATCCAAGTTAAGTGGTAAAGAAAGTGGAGGAGGAATAATAATAAATGAAAAAGGAGGGATGTATGTTGTCTATGCTGGTGGCATGGGTTGCCAGAGTAATAACTATGCTAAAACTATGGCCTTACTTTGGGGATTAAAGTTAGCTATATCCCTAGGAATTAGAAATTTGAGTATTCAGGGAGATTCTAAGTTGGTCATAGATGCTGTTAACAAAGCATCTAATGTTGGTATCCATCTAAAAGACATCATTATAGACATCCAGTTTCTTTTACAAAAGTTTTTTGAAGTTGAGATTACCCACACCTACAGAGAAGGTAACAGGGTCACTGATGTTTGTGCCAACCTTGGTCAGCAATTCTCAGGATGGAGGGTATGGTGACAAGGGGTTCATATACCCCCAAACATTAGAGATATCATTTAGAAGGAGATGATGAAGCATGAATGATGCACATTAATGATGAAGATAGCTTTTGAAGGTGGTCCACGTGGAGAAGGCCATTACGGATCATGAAAAATGATAACCTTAGTACTTCCTTAATTGTCATGATTAATTCCTTGTATCATGATTTGGACATGTGAGAATCGCATCATGAAAACCAAGGGGGAATTATTTTCAAACATGAAAGTAGATGTCACCGTGGTGGGCCATTTTGTAAAATGACCCTTCACATTTGCATTCAGTGCAAATGGAACTGAGGGCTTGTTACTTGTTCAAAGCTCAAGGTGGTAATTGGGGTATGAAGAGCCAAAAATTCAAGAAATTTTAGAGGACACTAGTGGGAAATAGGCTTCTCTGGTTTTTGAGGTCACTGAAGAGCAGGGGTGTTGATTCTAGGGGAACTACTGATAATAAGGAAAAGATGCATGTATAAGAAGCTAGTGATGGTTCGAAGAATGAGAATGATTTGAAAAAAGATATTGGGGTATTGAAGGTCTGCATTCAAAAGTGGGAAAAAGTCTTCACCAAAGGCCTTCGAAATAACATTCTGGTGAATATGACTATGTTGGAAGCGGTGGGTAATCTAGGGAATGTAGAAAATGAGAATCTTAAGGTTCTTGTTAATTCTATAGTCATGTAGTTTCATCCTTTCTAACTCTAGTCTTTATAGTGTTTTGTTTTGCTTCTGACTTTGTTTCTCAGCTGTGTCATTGGTTCGGTGCTGACATCTTTTGTTTGCTAGCCTTCCTGTCTTTTTTGACTGTATAGGGTTTGGCCCCTAGTTTTCCACCTTAATTAATCAAAAACAAATAAAAAGTTAATCAAATAAATTAGTCAATTAAGTAAACACATACTAGAAAATAAACTTAATATTATTTTATAAACATAAACAAACTATAATTAAAATTAATCCTATGTATCAAATAAATATGGTGAAGTAGATAATTCCTACACATCATGTTGAGGTGTCCTAAGAGGAGTTATTGAAGCTAATACAGTTAGCATAGTGTGTAGCATGATAATGTCATGAGATATTAAAGCATCTATAGGTGATTTATGCTATGGCATGCTAGTATCCTAAGGTCCTAAAGAAACTATAGAATAAATACATTTGAGCGTCATGGTGTCCTGAGGTACTAAAGGAGATGTAAATGGAATGTAATGAGAAGTACTAGTATTATGCATAAATGTAGGTATAATACCCATAAATGTAGTCTATGTATGGCGTACCTGAATAAGAGGTCCTATACACTTCCTCCTATATGATGTGTAATGATGTATAAAAACTATAACATGAGTAGAATAAGGGACAATAAAACTAATACCACTACCACCAAAGCCACTCACACCACTATCACTAACATAATTACCACTACCACCAACACCATTAACATAATTAATAGTATCACCAATTCCACTACTAGACATATCACCACCTATAGGCTGAGAAAAAGTACTTCATGTATGCATACCATGGTCAATCATGACTTGTGTTAGAGTCATAACTTCCTCAAGGGTGTCCATCTATATAGTATGATCCAAAATTTTAGTGATAGAATCATGTGTTATTTTATTATATTTATCTGAACTTGGTTAGGATGGTTTTGGTCTCACTCGGAACCAAGTCTATCAAATAAAGATTGACCTCCCCTACTTTGGGAGTCCATTATGACAAAATAATTTGGAATTTATTGTACCATAAACTCACAATAATTTTTTCTCAAAAATTATAACAAAACTTCATTATTATTGCATGGAGGTTCATCAAACACCATCCACCATGTATCCCACACGTTATTTTTTATCCCCTCATGAACAAATCAAAAATAATAATATGTTTGTAATTCACCAATGGTGGTTGGTTGGTTTAATGATTAACAAAAAATGTGCACACATCTTCTTTTTCTATTTCTTTCTTAACATCTTTATATGATAATTTATTAGAATAATTTTTTTTCAGGACCTCTCTTCGATGCAACATTGCATCAAGTTGTGAAGTTAAATTTACCACTTTATCAAAAATAGTCTCTAGTGTATTGGAGAGTGAATTATGTGCACTATAAATTGAGGAGTGATGCAAACCATTGATGATTATTTGTAATTGTTGACATTTTGCATTGTATTATTCACACAATTGAACTTTTTATGAAAAATCAAATTGTTTAGGGTCTTGTTCTTCATTTTTTTCATGTAATGGATCCATCATTCAATTGTGTATCTATATTTATAAAAATATAAGATTTTTATAGGAAATATAATAAAATCTAATTAAAAAACCGTTGTGCATAAAAAAATATAAATATAAATGGAAATTTTTAAATTTTAAAAATCAATATACATGAGATAATAGCCAAAATGTTGAATCCCATTGGTAGGATGTAAATACAAAACATACATGTGTAATATAAAACCTATTATCAATATAGATTAAAACCTTTGAGGTAAGTGGTTTCAAGATTAGTTCATCTAGATGATACAATGGGATCACCTCTAGGTGTGGGTGGCCTAGTTAATGAGGTGAATATCTAGTTTTAGGGCTAGCTCCCCTTGTGCATCAATTGTAGCTCAATACCTAATGATAATATCTTGGGGATGAAAAGAGATAGAATATGATGCATGAAATAAAACATAAGATAAGGGGAGGTGATGCACCATAATTTTTTTATCCATTCTAACTTATCCTTCAACAACACTTGAGAATAAGACAAGGATTAAGGATTAGATCACTCTCTCTTAAAGACTCCTAAGAATAAATAATTCATATGGATGATATGTCAAGAGAATGCAACTGTAAGATGAATGGAATGTTTTCTCTCATGAACTACCCATCAGATTCTACTTCAAATATAGTCACCAACACTTCTACATACCATATGACCTATTTAGACAATCTCCTAGCAACTAGGTGAAGACAAAGACCTATAAAGGAAGATGAAACTCAATAAATTATAAAAATAAACAACCATAAATCACACTAATCTATCAAGAGAATCTAAACTAGTCCTTATATTCATTCAAAATGTTTGCAAGATATACTTTGGAAAGAGTTTCATCATACCCAATCAAGGGATCCATATAATGACATTTTAGCTTCAATTTATAGAACAAGAGAAGATAAAGAGAGGTGATTATATAATTTAAGTGTGGATAATAGATCATGATGACCCTCATTCACTCTACCATAATTTAAAAGCACTAATAACCTATCCATACTCTCTTTATGTGTTGCCTTGGTAGGTTGGTGGTATTCAATAAGATTTTGAGTATGGAGGTGTAGTGGATAGGAGATAATTCAACATTGGTTGACCCCATTTAAAGAATCAACATTACAAATTGGTCAATCATCTCTCCTCATGATAGTTACAAAGGCATAAATGTGGTCCAATTAATCCTCCATGAAGCATTTAGTAGCCTACCCCTCTCTTGCATGTTAATAAGGATTGGAAAATTACCCTATCCTCCTTAATGGATATGAAAAGTGTCTTATCACCTCAATGATTTATTTAAAAGGGTGTCCATGACATTAATTTACTCACTCAATAGCCCTCCATGATAACACTCATCTTCTCTTGTTGATCAAATAGGCCTAATAGGCAACTAGGCCTAGTCACTTACTATTAGTTGTTTGGATGATCATGAGGCATGCATAGGACCTTCAAGGATGGATGAGTAAGAATGTTTAATGTCTATAGAAATATATTACACCATGACATTTTCCTTTCCAATAGTGCATACCTATAATTATTTTTTATTTAGATGATTAGGTGCCCTCTCATTAGAAGTTCTAGACTGGATCTTTAGTTTAGAACTATAAAATAATTTATAAGAGGATTTGAGAGTATTTTATGATCTATTAAGTTGTAAAACACCTCACACCACATTCTTGAATGATCTATAATTATTCATATAACACTCTACCTAGAATTCATTACTAAATATTACCAAAATAGTGTTTTTAGTGGATCTATATAACTATCTGTATAATCTAATGCTAGGTCTAGGACATTTCCATAGTGAACAAAGTGTTATAGGTGTATCCTATGTCAATTAAATACATATAGGTAAATTTATCTCCTGTTTTCCTCCATCGGGTCTCTATTTAGGGTTTAGGGAGCTTTAGAAAGGTTTAGACTCTTAATAATAGTTCATAAAGGTTAAGCCTTCAACCTATGAAATAATGCCACTAACATCTAGTGGACAAGGCCCCTCAAATTTACACATGTGATTAGGACTCCATGAAAATCCTCCATACAGTTCTAATAAAAATAAATTGTTATTTAGGTGATTATTTTACATTATGTGCACTCTTAAGGTAGTTTTAGGCCAAAATGGCCAATCTTAAGATTCCTTAAGCAAACCAACACCTCTTATAAATATAAAACTCACTGAAGTATAATTACATGTTTTTTAAGGTCTCATTAAACCTTTATTACCCTTTGACTTTAGTCTTCAAGTAATAATGTCTTGAGGAGGGTATTAGGCTAATAGGCTTAATGACAAGGTTCTATGTTTTTCCTTAAAAATAGAGTTATGAGATCTCTTAGAAACCTCTAAGAGCATGAAAAATATCCTTTACATCCTTTAAATCATCTATATTCTCTTGGTTAACCTACTTACTTCAACTTCATGCATACACATTCAGCTAACCAGGCACTTAGGCATATTTGTAGGTTACCATTAAGTGTGGAAACCCTTTTAGGTGTTCATTATACAACCCTTTTGACTTATTTATACCTCTTAATCTTCTAAATCATGTAAAAAATGTATAATTCTCCAATTTATTTCACATACTCTTACAATAGTCCTCTTTAGGCTTATAGTAGTCTTCTTCTAGGTTTGATCTATACACTATATACGCTACACATTCCAACCAATGAATAATTTGGATGATCATGAGACTTTAAGAGGATATAAATACCATTTTTAGACTCAAATACCTCATTTGAAATCATTTGAGGGAACAATTCCTCCATCGAGTCCTTATTAAGGTTTATGAAGGGTTTTAGTGGCCTACCATCTTAATGATGGTTCATAGAGTACATGCCTCGAATACAAAACTTATTTCCATGGATTTTGATCCCATAAACACTAAAAACTCTCAAATATATCTTGGTATCATGTACCTTGTATGGTGAGTTATGAGTAAAAGTTGGCAGTCTTTGATTCTTTGTTAATCATTCTATGTGTTGGTAGTGTTAAGTACTAGTCATAAAATTAAGCTCATAAATGAAAATATTTATTCCATGGATAGTAAGTGAATAGGGGTACATAAATCCCACTAAGAGAAAAATTCCCCACTCATCTTTCCATGTGAAATATGACCATTGGAGTTGGCAGCTCTAAATGACAAACTAGAGTAGTTAAGCTCGAGAGGGGTAATAAGAAAAAATTTGACCACTTCCTTGCATTAATATATATAAAACACCTTATTAAAGGCTTTTATCATCATACAAATCTTCATATCCTTAGGCATATCATGGGGGTTTTATTCCATCACCAAGCTGAAGACGGGGTCTTGAGGGTTTAAGGAAGGTTTTAGGCCTTATAGGTTTAGACTGAGTTTCAAGACCTTGAGTCACATATAGGTGTATTAGTAGATTTAATTTTATGATAGCACAATTTTAAATATAATTTATAACTTATTCACTTGTCCTTATCTTCTTAGACCACCATCTCTATCCCTCTCTTGCAAGCCTACCTTGACCATCACTACTTAGTTTGAGTGCTTGGATTAGTTGGTGTTAGAGACATAAGTGGTCTTTTCTCTTATTAAATATTGTTGATAGGGTTGTGATATCATGTAACATGGTTTTAATATCTAAAAATATACTCTGGGACTATGTTTCCCCCACATTTACTATTAAAGCTCATTTATATAGTCATACACATAAGCCTACATGTCATGGGTGTTCAACCCAAAAAAGGCAACTTCCCAAAAATTGATCATACACCTAAGAATATTGAGGAGGGTAAATTAAATCTAAAATTAGGGGAATGGGGGGGTGTGGGGGGGGTGTTATCTAAGAATATTTTTCCATTTTCATTCACATTAGTTAGACATCCTAACTAGCTAGACAAACTTGGATACACCTTGGCCACTATTCATGCCTGAGTCAACTTGTTTTAGCTATCCCTTAAAGTTTCCATTTCTTTAAACTACATGATCTCTATATTATAATTATCTACTTTATATCTCTCTTTCATATGCCTATAGCATATCATATCTAGTGTTGGAGGCAGACTTTCTATAATCTTATATGTAGTGGTCTAGGTGTGTGACTGTCAATGGAGTTCATACACAGGCCCATAACTAAGGGGGGTATTCCATACTATGTCTTAGACCTAATTTACCTTCATTGAATCCAAATAAAACATTTTAGGTAGTCATATTCATGACATATGACCCATCCTTTCATTGTGTAGGTTTAATTGTAAGGTAGTTTTGGAAAACCCTTTGAAGGTTGGGCTTGAGTTGACCTTCTAAACTTGGTCATAGTTTCTCAATAGTATTTACACTTGTATAAACCCTTTTCTCATAGTCTCAATGGATCTTCATGTTATTATGAAACAATTGAGATTGTTTTCATGCCTTAAACTTGGGCATAAGGGATCAAACTATAGGTGGTGGTCATAGGGTCTTATGGAGTTTTGAGTTTGGAAATCAGAGCCTACTATGGGGTGAAATGGCTTCATACGACCATTATAGAGTATATGCTCCTTAAGAGGTTCCATATGGACTATTGACTCTTATTCAAGATAAACTATGGGGACTTTAGACACCCATATCCATATACTTAACAAGGTAAAACATTTGAAGCTATTTAATCAGACACATGAAAGGAGAAAATGAAACCTAGGATTTCACAAATACCTTAAACAATGTTATTGAACCTTAAACATTGCTAAAGAGGTCTATGAAAGCATTGGGAGAAAATTCATGATTTCTTAGTCTTGAGAGCCATAATGAAGTTTGTTACTTATAAGAGAGGGAAAAATTCACATGTTTAAAACACCTCTACTACCTCTTTAGTGTTTTAATGATCTTAAATAGCCATCACTATGAAACACTCTATTCACACTTACAATAAAATTCAAACTGCACTTGCAATTTTATTTGAAGACAAAAGCTTGAAGGATTTTAGTATTAATCTTGTTGTTCCCAAAATCAATTATGCTCATTTTTGGGACAACTCCTACGAAACTTGTCCGTTTCATGTTTTTCACTCTAAGTTCATCCTTCAAGACAAGTTTTTCTTGATCTTGAGTTTAGTCAATTGACATCCTTGAAAAGATTTACGACCTTCCCTCATTGCAATTATGCATAGAAATGCAAAATTTGTCAAGGTCTCAATGTGATCAGAGTGAAAATGGAGCTTATTTCAAGGAGTTAATTTTTTTAATTTTAGTTTACATGCAAGAGCGGCATTGTTTGCCACCATCGTATGCGGTTTGTTCCTTTCATGTAGAGGCAACAATTTTTGCCACCCTTACATCCTTACATGCAGGAGAAATAAAAATCACCACCCTTGCATCTTCTTTCAAACCTTACCATGTAGAGGTAGCGATTTTTGCGGCCCCTACATGGTCTCAATTTTTGTTTGCTACATTAATGGCCATGTGTGCTGAGTTGTTGGGGTTGTTTTTTCAACCTTTTAAACTAATTTGAACCTCATTTGAACCATTTGAGATTATCTTCTCCTCCTCCCTGCATCTAGTCGATCATGCGAATGAGTGGGATTATGTTTTTTCTAGATTCAAGCGTAGGGTGGTGATTTTTGCCACGTACAGTTTTGTGTTCATCCATGTTTCATATTTTATTTTTGTTCTCTCTTTCCTTTAATGTTTTAGTTGTTCTTTCTCTTCCCTCCATTTTTATCTTTCCTTCATGTTCCTCCTCCCTCTCCTCCTCGTTAAAAGTGTTAAACCCCTTCCCCCTGATTTCTATTGGCCATTTTTAGGGGCGTAATGGTGGAAATTTTTTTTGTCCTTACACGATTTACCTCATCCCATATAAAGGCAGTGATTTTTACTATCATTAAACCATCCTTTCCCCCTTTGTGAGGGCAGAAAAAATTGCCGCCATCTCAAAAAATCCCTCATAGTTCCCCCTTTCATGTATGGGCAGAAAAAATTACCACCTTCACAGAGGCTCTTATCAACATGCAAGGGCAGCAAAAATTACCACCATTACATGATGTTCCCCCTTATGCATAGGCAGCAAAATTTGCCACCCATGCATGAATTTTACATGCAATGGTGGCCATTTTTGCTGCCTATGCAAAACTATCCATCCCTAATGTGTAGAGGTGGTGAAAATTACCACTTGTGCACCAATAAATTCCCCTCATATGCAAGGGTGACAATTTTTTTTGCCCCTACATGCCTTCCTACCAATTTTCCTAACTCTAGGAAATGTCAGTTTTCCCATATTTCTGAGCTCACTTCCCTTTTAAACATTCTAACCTGCTTGCTTCTTAGCCCTTTCAAGTACATTATCATGGTCATGATCATCAATGTGTAATTTTCTTAAATTGCTAATTTTTCCCCTAATTACATGATCATGATTGTTATTGCAGTTTCTCTCAAGGATTCATCTTCATTGACGTCCTTTTGACAAAATTTCTTCCAAATGACAAGTTTTTTCAAAGAAGTTAAAAATAATGAAATATAAGTATCAAGGTGTTTTCCCAATCACCTCAATTAATTCTAATGTTGATGACATTAGAGATACAAACATTGGGCACGTGGATATGGCTGAGTTCATAGAAGGAACCAAATCAAGCAAAAACAACCATGAAATGAAGAAGATAGTTGAAAGTAATATTCATCTGGTCTCTTCTTTTCTTGTAGTGGCTCACCACACAGAGTTCATTCTCTAGTGCACTCAGTTCTATAACAAGGATACTAGGGCTATGTTAGATACCAGTGGTAATGTGGCAATCAGACTAGACCTTGAGTTCATCGACAAAGTGTTCATGTGCCCTCTTGCTACTGATGTGTTGAAGCTTGACTTTGTTAAAGTGCAAAAGGAATATGACAAAGATCCCAAAAAAGTGAAGAAAGTAATTAATAATGAATGGCTCAAGTATCTAAGGGTGAACTTATCAAGATGGCCACAGAGCTTTCCAAAGAGTGATTTCATTGAAGAAGTTGGTGACCTAATCACTCTCCTCAACAAGGTAAGAGGTTTACCCTCTTCCTCTCAATTCTATGAATGGATGTACCCTTTCATTAAAATAAGTCTCCAAGGCAAATAAGTCATTTTTTGGGGAGAGCAAATCAACAATGCTCTACATGAGCAATTGATGAAGGTACCCACTACCTTTAAATTATATATAATGTCATACTTGGTATATATTGCAATGTCAATGAAAACCTTCCCAGGTTTAACATTTGAAGGAGATACGAAAACAACCCCGATGTATCAAAATTATTCTCAATTGAAATTAAAGGGTTCCATTCATCATTTTAGAAGGATAAATGATGATTTATTCATGGTATTTTTGTGTCTTTTTTACCCTTAATTGGAACAAAAAGGAGTGTTAGGTGAATCCTGGATAGTTGTGAATGACTTCAGGTGTATGTTCTTATAGTTCCCTACTTTTTGTTATCAAGCGGTTGGATTTTTCCAAGGTTATCCCTATATGCTTCCAAGATTCCCCTTAGATAAATTGGTCTTGATGGAGCTATGTAGGCAAATTATTGTCATCCATAATAAGTAGATGGAACTTAAGAAACCCAATTTTAGGTTCCCAATTAAAATTAGCACAATCTCAGTATTGACCGCTATGCAAGCTAGAGAAATAGAGACTGAAATGCAACTTGTAATCATGAAGCATTTCAAAAGGAGGTAAAATTTTGACTATAGAGGCATGAAATATATAATTCAAATGAAAACCCAGTTCCATGAACTGATGATCAAAGATATTTGGGTCAATTTGAGGATAGTTGAAGACATCAGAAAGATAGACTATAGTAGATTGTCCCTTGAGCAAATAAAGTATTTAGGGTTTGTTGATATCCTTGAAGATCTAGTGGATGATGGAGATTTGATAAATAATAGATACCATGCTGAACAAGTGGCCAATGCCCCTCTTCCCCTGGTCTAATGGTCTCAGAAGGAGTTGACTTCCCTAAGAATGAGATTTAAACTAATATTGGCAAACACCAATGATTGGTTAGCAAATAAGGGAATCACTCTGAAAGAGTTCATTATAGGGTCAGAAGCTAAATTTTGAGAAGAAATAAGGATAAGAGTAGAAAATAGAACAAACAATAAAGATGATATCCCTTCTTATTCTATACCACATAAACCTAGAATCATCTTTGTGACTAAGAAGTCAAAGGTTATGGAAAAAGAATCGAGAACAACAGACATGGAAGCTAAAAATTAGAGCACCAAAGAACTGGCAACAAAATAGATGGAAAATAATGATAAGCCCATAGGTCAACAAGGAAAGGAAACTCTATCTCCACAAGCAGGTGTGTAGCTAGACGCAAGAATTTATTCTTCCCTACCCAATTCACCTGTTGTAACTCCACCTATTTTTGCAATCAATATTCCCTCTTATGAAGTTGTCTCTCCTTCCAAAATTATTTTTAATGATCCTAAAAGTGCTTCTGGAGATGTTCTTCATTCATTAGGATCCATCCCCAATTTTTCAACTCCCTCTTTTAATATCGAAGATAGTTCTGCCCTCGACCATTCAGCAACTGGTGTGGTTTTAACTGATACTACACCCATTATTTCTACTAGCAGTGTAGGTGATACCCTAGTATCACCAACAATGGAGATTTCCCCTAATTTAAGTACTTCTGCACTCCCACCTTGGTTGTCAGCTTATACTCCCAAGAGAAAGAAACAAGCCATCTCTCCAGATGACTTTGATTTTAATAAAATGGTGCTAGTGAAAGTCAAGGCTCCAAAAAAGCTAAAAATTCTTTTAAAGATGATTGGAGATAAGGTGCACAAATTTCTAGAAGTTTCCAGACCTCCTCAGGACACAACTCTTGAAAACTTTGATATGAGTGATTACTCTATCTCCCAAATTGAGTTAGGTAAGGTAACTCATGAAAGTGCTAAGAGTGATTTACAATCAGTAATGGACATTATGCTTCAAAAATTTGACAAGGAAAGAGAAATGAAGGATGATTATAAGGTGATGGTGGAACAATTGACTGTAGTGATAATAAGAATCACTCTCACTCCAGAAGTAGTAGCTCTCAAGGCTATCTCCATAGTCAATCCCATGATCTAGAAAGCAGAGAGAACCTATCTCAAGGGCAAAGTGCTTGAGGATTACTTAGACAAGATGTATACACAAGGGATTTCCTTGCTTATAGAATTGTCTGAGAAAATGGGTAAGATGAAGAAAATGAGAGTAAAACTTGATGAGCTTATCAATATCATTTCTTAGGATATTGAAAGCACAGATAAATATTTGGGCAAATGGATAGATATGAAGAAGCTAAAAATAGGCACTCTAGTATCAATTGGTGTCATTGCTGATAGAGACTCATACATTGAAACTAAAGAAGCATTGGTATATACAAGTAGAGTGATTAAGGAATTAATCAGTGACCTCAAATCTTCTAGACATCTTAGCGAACAAAGTGATATCAATCTATTGCATAAGTTGGAGGAACTGCCTTGCAAACTTACCACACAAGACAACTATTTCAATTCAGCAGAAAAAATGATTCAAGAGTTTCAAGGTATGTTCTAAAAAGAATTTGAGGAGAGAGCATTGTCAGTGGCCTTTATGGACAATATCTTGGATAATCAGCTAACCCTAGATAACTTGAAAACTAGGTTAACTAGTGATGCAAAGTTAGTCACAGTAGTGAGAGATGCCACAGTCAAGGCTAAGGTGATCTTCAAAAATACTATTACTCCAAACGGTATCAGGATTCAGGCAGCTATCACCATGTATGAAGCTCATATAAGGAAAGATGGAGCTACAAATTGAATCAACTTTCTATTGGTTTAATTTTGCACTTTTGTAAATGCTTTGGACATTTGCACATATACTTTTGTCATGTGTAATTTCATGTAAAAATATGGAAAGTCCAAAGTCAACAAAGACTTCCATCTTTGACTTGAAAAGATATTTAGGTCTTTTTCAATCTTCAAGGTCTCTCCATATAAATAAATGGAGCATCTTTTGTAAAAAGATCGATCTTTTTGGTAAGAAGAAATATCTTTTGATAATTGAGAGCAAAAAACTTTGCCCAAATTGAGATGCTTCTTGAGACTTTGAGCTCAGATAGTAAATCATATTTTCTTGAATGAATGATAAAGCAGATTACTTTTCAAACTTTGGGTTAGAATAACTTGTGGTATTTAGGAGATTTTTCTTACGCCTTTTTCCTAATAATATCTCATTTATTTGATTAAACAAGCAAAGTGTGTGGAAATTATCCAAAGATGTTCTGAAGCTAATTATGAAGACTTTGTTCTGCTATAATTACTTTAGTTTGTGGTTCTTATTTTTTGGTGGGATAGGATATTAGAAAGGCTTTTTACTACTTTTATCCTTTGTGATTTTATACTCTGTTGTGATTTTTGGTGAAGACCTTGAGCTTTGATTCATCCTACAGTTTTATTAGTCCTAAATTGGCAAAGAAGCAACAAGAGACTTTGGGCTTTCATGGGTTTCTTGTGGATCCCATTATCACCCAAAAACTTTTCCTATTGTTTACTAGATGTCATTTCTAAAAGAAGAGGATTGTTTTCAGTTGTTACACCAGAATTTGCATTTACTTTGTGAACATCATCTCTGAAAAAAGAGAGATGGATGATGTAATTTCACCCTTGAGTCTATTTTCAGTTTATATCAATATATAGTAATTAATAGGGAACCTCCCCTTGATGAGAGGAGAGATTTATCTCACTATGTTGTGGTAAACCTACACTTTTTGTTCCATAAATATCCTTGTGTTATGGTTGATATACCCATTTTGTCATCAGTTAGTTGATGACAAAATATTCACCCAATATTTTTTGGTTACTTTGTTGGGGATACGAATGCACACTTTGAAGCCTCAATCTTCAACTTGAAGCATTTCTAGTCCTTGTTTAGTTTTTCACTTTAGAAAATCCATCATACACACGAAGCTAGAGAGCTCAACGTATTGTTGATCCTATATTCAAGTTAGTGCAATGAAATAATTTTGAGATCTCTCCTCTGCCATCTCATCTCCAGTGTACTAGGAGCTTTCTTCCTACCAATGTCAGATCTCTAATACCAAAAAAAGCTTTTAGTCATAGTGTTAGTAGATTTTTATCCATACCTACCCCACCAAGATTTGTTATCCCTCCCTTCAATCATCATATCATGGTGGCCTAAGGTCCTTGGGGTAACTCCTTTGGTCCTCTCAATCTAGCCCCACCTTTACACGAACTACCTCATAGTTCAAGAAATAATTTCCCCAAATTTTATGGTGATGGGAAGGTTCATCCTGATGAGCATATTTCTGCCTTCTCCATAGCATGTGGTGTGATAGGTGTGGAATACGTAGATATAGTGGTGAGACTATTTGTAGAAACTTTGCAAGGTGCTATCATAAACTTTTTTTATCACCTTCAAGCTCAGAATATAACTGACTAGAACGCACTCAAGGCCAAGTTTGAGGCTAGGTTCAAACCCACTAAATATGCACATGCCTTATTGGCTCAACTTATGTAAATGAATAAGGAACCCCATGAACCTATGTGAGACTTCATTGATAAATTCAATAAGCTGAGGAACTAAATTCCTATGATTGCTCAACCAACACCACAGAACCTCAAGTGTTTTTTCATCAACTTTCAACTTCCTAAAGTAAGTTTTTTGTTGAGACGAGCCAGTCTTATGGATCTTTATATAGCCAAAAATTTGGCTATCAAGGTTGAAGATGATCTTATCTTGGCAGGTAAGATAAAAAAAGATTCCAATAAAAATAAATTTTCTTCATCTGCTGAAAGTTCTTCCATGAGCACCATAGATCCTATGGTGTAAAAGTTGAAAAATGCTACTAGCCTTGAAAAGACAAATGGACCATGGTATGTATGTTCCTCCTTATCAGGATATTCCAAGAAGGACATTTTAGAACCAGTCATATCAAGGCAATGCTACCAGAAATCAAGGGCAACCAAATCATCTACCTCCCCCACAGGGGAAATTTGCCATTGAAGCAGCATCAACTAACTCAGCCATTGGTTACCTTGAATTTGAACATGATTTCTTGCTCCAACCTAAGTTGGACCAAGAAGATGATTCTAGTCTCTTCACAGAAGGAGAAAAAGAATTAGTTGGCGACTCTAAAATTGGTTTCCTAAATTACTAGGATGAAGCTAGAAATATGGGAGAAGTGTTTGATAGATCATATGCTATTTTTACCAAGTCCCAAAATTAGAAAACTCAATAAGTTGATAAAGGAAAGCAGGAGAAGAACCCTAGCCAGTAGTCTCGATTGCTAAATGGGGGACTTCACTGCCCTTTTAGTCAAAGGACCCGGTGACTAATAAGAAAGTAAGTGCCTCAAACCTTCTTGTACCTTCTACTTATATTTCCTAGACCGATGCCACACCTAATAAAGATCAAGATGATGAACTTCCTTCCTCATTTTCTAGTTTATTTCAATTATTTGATATAATTGATCATGCCAAAAAGACTAAGATTCAAATGACTAAAGTTGAGTACTTGAGAGCTAATCCTAAATAGTTTGATAGGCTGGCCAAATACATAAAAAATAAAACTACCCTAGTAGGACAAGATTTTCCAAAGGTGTCTCATGATTCCTTGAAGAGAAAATCCACCCAGAATAATCTCATTACTACTCCTCTTACCATCCCTGGGAAAATAAAACCTTTCTATGTTTCCCCTCTGATAAATGGTCATAAGTTGAGCAACTGTATAATAAACTCTAGGGCCTCTGACAATGTTATGCCAGCCAAGGTCGCAGATTCTCTTGGTCTTACCTTAACCAAGACTTTTGGTAGATGGTTTTCCATGGAGAAAAAATAAGTACCACTCTTAGGTCAAATCAAAGATGCCCAATTTGCATTTGCAACTTTTACAGAGAAGAGGATCAAAATGATAGTCTTAGTAGCTGATGTTCCAGCCTCTTATGGCATTCTGCTCAAACATAATTTTTGCAAATACGTAGGTGGAGAATTGAATATGGACCTATATAAAGCAAGGTTACCTATTAAAGGCATCATGAAAAAATTGCTTCTTGAGAAAGAGTCAAAATATATAATTACCCAAACATCAAATCTTGAAGCTCAAATTTTATTTGAATCATCAGGAATGGGTAATTATTTCCTGACTATTGAAGATGTTTTCATCTCATCATATAAAAGTCCTAGTGACAATTCATAAAATTTAGATACAAAGTTAGAAGAATTGTTAGAACAAATTTTAGACAACAAAGGATCTTCCTTGAATAACAAAGAGAAGTTTTTGAAATGATCAAATTCTAATGATGTCCAGATTTTAGAATTTGATGGCAGTTGCTCTTCTACTAGTTTTGGAGCCAGAATTGTTTTGATCTCCCCTCAAGGAGAAATTTTTCCTTATTCATATAAGTTGCAGTTCAACAATACTAACAACACTATCGAGTATGAGTCTTTACTGCTTGAATTGAAAGTTGCTCATGCTAAAGGTGTTAAGATTCTTCATGCTCAAAGAGATGTTGAACTGGTAGTTTGTTAGGTAAGGAACCTATACCAAACTAAAAATGAAAGATTATGATATTATCATAATCTAGTATGGGATTGTATTGAAAGTTTTGATGCTTTCAATATTTCTACTATGCTGAGAGAATTCAATCATCACATAGATTCATTGGCGGTCTCTGTAACCCTAATGGTTCCCTATAAGGATTTTAAAAGGGACAAGTACACTATTGGGCTGGTCTTTTGACCAAGTGTACCTAATAATGATAGTCATTGGTAGGTGTTTAACAATGACAATCAAATCATGTCCTTTCTAAAAAAGTTGGATGGCTTTGAGGAAATTTATTTTGAAGGAAGTGAATCTCCACCACGGGAATCAGTTCTCAAAATAAATTCCAAAATTGGTGAAGAGTTCCTTCAACTCAAGGGGAATAAAATTCCAAAAGGTTTGGTTTCTCTTGAGAGGTTGTTTGATAAGCATGATAGTTATGTCAAGCAGTGACAAATAGATTCAAGTTCCTTCAAGAAATTCAATCAGTTGAATTTGAGTACAACAAAAAATCCCAAGATGGTTAACATTGGGAATTGTTGGAATTCTGACAAAAATCTCAAATTCATTACTCTTCTTCACCATTACATTGATGTTTGGGCATATTCTTATGATGATTTGAAATCTCTCAGGCCTGAGGAGATCCAACATGCAATTCCTCTTAAGGTTGGGTCATTACCTTACAAGCAGAAACAAAGGCAATACAACCCCAAAATATCAGGTACTATCCTTTCTGAGATCTATAAAATATTGAATACAAGGATTATTTTTCCAATCCATCATTCCACCTAGATTGCTAACATACTTCCCATGAGAAAAAATAATGGATAAATTCATATCTATGTTGATTTCAAAAACTTAAATCAATCTTATTTAAAAGATAACTACCCCCTGCCCATCATGGATCAAGTGTTACAAATAGTGACTAGTTCAAAAATCTTTGAAATGTTAGATGGTTTTCTTCAGTATAATCAAGTAGAAGTCAATGAAGTAAATCAACATAAAACTACTTTCACTACACCTTGGGGCACTTTTGCATATCTCAGAATGCCTTTCATTTTGATCAATGTTGGCGCTACCTTCCAAAGGGAAATGGATCTTTCCTTCAGAGATGAAATGGGGAAGTTTATTGTAGCATATCTTGATGACTTGACCATTTTTTTCAAACATCGTCCTGATCACGTGCACCATTTACAACAAGTGCTGGGGCACTGTCAGCAAAATGATATTTATCTTAATCCCAAGAAGTAAATTTTTGGGGTTATAGAAGGTAAAATTCTTGGTCACACTATATCTAAATAAGGCATAAAAATTGACTCAGAAAGAGTCAAATCTATCCAAAATCTTACTCTTCTAGCTAGTAAGACTATTGTTCATTCTTTCTCTGGAAAGGTGAATTTTCTATGAAGATTCATTCTAGAATTTGTAGAGAAGACTCACCACATTTTCAACATGATGAATGGTAAAGCCACCTTAAATTGGACCATAGAAGAAAAGTCAACATTTGAAGATATCAAGAAAGTGATCACCCATGCACCAATCCCGATTTGTCTAGATTATACCAAAGACTTCATAATATATAGCTATGCTTCTGAGCATACACTTTCAGATATTTTGGTTCAACAAAATAAAAAGGGTGTGGAATCTCCCATATGATTCATGAGTTGTCCTCTCAAATCTCATGAATTGAATTATTCAAATATGGAGAAGCATGCTTTCATCGTGGTCAAGGTGGTAAAGCATTTTAGATTCTATATTCTAAATTCACATACTATTATTTTGGTCCCTGATACAATAGTGAAGTATATTCTAACTCAATAGGAGTTTGGTACTAAAAGGGAAAATTGGATCACTAAAATTTAGGAGTTTGATCTTGATATCAAACCTACCAAGCTTGTGTAGGGAAAGGGGCTCTGCCAGTTGATTGCTAATAATATCCCCAAGGAAACAAAAAATGAAGAAATAGAGGTTGAAGACGTGCCTACAGTTCTCTTTGTCGTTACTACTGATGAGTGGTATTTTGATATCACTCATTTGCTTACCTATGGTGAGTGTCCCACCCATCTATCCTACAAATAAAAAAGGAATATTAAGTTAAAAGTTGCTAAGTATGTCTTGGGGGATAATGGTTTGTACAAGAGAAGCCTTCATGGGGTATTTCTTTATTGCATTGATAAGGCACAACAAGGTAAACTTTTGGAGTCTTTCCATAATTTGGCTTTTGGAGGACATTTTTCTATACCAGTGATAACCCATAAGATTATACGAGTAAGATACTATTAGCCTACACTATTTTAGGATACATACAAATGGGTACGTAGGTGTGAATTATGTCAACAATTCATCGAGAAACTTAAATTGGCTGAGTTACCTCTCAAGCCAATGGTGATTGAAGAACCTTTTCAACAATGGGGTATTAATTTCATTGGCATAGTGAATCCTTCCTTCAGTGTTAGACATGACTATGTTCTCACTTCGACTGATTATTTTACCAAATGAGTGAAATCCATTCCAACTAAGCATGCTACTTCTGAGGTGGTATGTAATTTTATTAAATAAAATATCATCTCTTGATTTGGGGTCCCAATTAAGATTGTAGCATATAACACTGCTTATTTCTCTTCTCATGAGGTTACTGAGTTTTGATACAATTATGGGATTATTCTTTCCCACTCCTCTGACTACTATCCATAAAGAAATGGCTAAGCAGAATCAAGCAACAAGAATATAGTTACTATTATAAGGAAATTGGTAGATGATAATTAGAGGACTTGGCATAAAGCATTTTGTGATGGTTTATGGGCTGATAGGATTACACCCAAGAGGGCAATAGGAATATCACCATTCCAACTTCTGTATGGTTTGAATGCAGAGATACCAATCACCCTAGAACTACCAGCATTGAGGTTTGAAAAGGCAATCAAAGATTTAACTTTCAAAAATTCTATTGATAAAAGGATCATGTGCCTAACCAAACTAAATGAATAGCGAACTATAGTAGTGGATCAGATTACCACACATCAAAATTAGTTGAAGAAACTCTTTGACAAAAGAATAAGGATTCATGATTTTCAAATTAGAGATCAAGTCTTGTTATGGGACAAGATGAGAGAACCAAAAGGAATGCATGGTAAATTTGATTCTTTATGGAGAGGTCCATTTATCATTCATCAAGTCTGTGGTGAAAATAGCTTCTTACTAGAATATTATGATGGAATGCCATTCACGTTGCCTCATAGTGGGTAACATCTGAAGCACTTAAATCCTTGAAGTATTAGATGAATTCACTTGTAAATTTGTATATTCTTATGTTTTTTGTTTTTTTTTGGTTTTTCTTGTCTTCTTTCTTTCTTAGCTTGACTCTATGGCCCAATGGCCTAGATGAAGGCACTTAGAAACTAGTTTCTACTCCTATTGATCATTTCAAGATTTGATTAATAGAAGTTCCCCATTAAGAGCTAGCTATTTTTCTAAAAATTAGCTACACTCATTTTTGGAACAACCCCTATGAAACTTGTCAATTTTGTGTTTTTCACTCTAAGTTCATCCTTTAAGACAAGTTTTTATTGATCTTAAGTTTAGTCAACTGACATCCTTGAAAATATTCATGACCTTCCATCATTATGATTATGTAGAGAAACATGAAATTCATCAAGGTCTCAATGCGATCAGAGCGAAAATGGAGCTTATTTCAAGGAGTTATTTTTTTTTAGTTTACATGCAAGAGCAACATTTTTTGCCACCATTACATGTGGTTTGTTACTTTCATGTAGAGGCAAAAATTTTTACCACCCTTGCATCCTTACATGTAGGAGTGATGAAAATAATTGCCCTTGTATCTTCTTTCAAACCTTACTATACAGAGGTGGTGATTTTTGCCACCCCTGCATGGTCTCAATTTTCATACACGACATTAATGGCCACATGCACAAAGTTATTGGGGTTGTTTTTTCAACATTTTAAACTAATTTGAACCTCATTTGAACCATTCTAGGTTATCTTCTCCTCCCCCTGCTTGCAGTCAACTGTGTGAATGAGTGGGATCACATTTTTTCTAGATTTGAGCGTAGGATAGTGATTTTTGCTAGGCACGGTTATGTGTTTGTTTATGTTTCATATTTTCTTTTTATTCTCTCTTTCTTTTAACATTTTAGTTTTTCTTTCTCTTCCCTCCATCAATTTTATCTTTCCTTCATGTTCCTTCTCCTTCTCCTCCTCATTAAAAGGGTTAAACCCCTTCCCCCTGGTTTCCATTGGCTATTTCTAGGGGCATAATGGTGGCAAACAATGCCACCCTTACATGATTTACCTCATCCCATGTAAAGGCAAAAAATTTTACCACCATTACACCATCTTTTCCCCCTTTGTGGGGGCAGCAAAAATTGCTGCCAACTCATAAAATCCCTCACAGAGGCTCTTATCAACATGTAAGGGTGACAAAAATTGCCGCCCTTACATGATGTTCCCCCTTATGCATAGGCAGAAAAAAATACCACCCATGCATGAATTTAACATACAATTTCATCAATTTTCACCACCTATGCAAAACTATCCATCCCTAACTTGTAAAGGAGGCAAAAATTGCCGCCTGTGCACTAATGAAGTCCCCTCACATACAAGGGTGAATTGCCACCCCTGCATGCCTTCTTGCCAATTTTTATAACTCTAGAAAATCTCAATTTTCCCATTTTTCTTAGCCTGATCCCCTTTTAAACATGCTGACCTACTCACACCTTAGCCCTTTCAAGTGTGTTCCCGTGGTCATGATCATCAATGTGCAATTTTCTCAGATTGTCAATTTTTCCCCTAATTGCACAATCATGATTCTTGTTGCAGTTTATCTCAAGGATCCATCTTCATCGATGTCTTTTCAACAAAATTTCTTCCAAATGACTGAGGTTTCTCCAAATAAGTTAAAAATAATGAAGTATAAGTATCAAGGTGTTTTCCCAATCACCTCGATTAATTCTAATGTCAATGACATTAGAGATACATAGATTGAGCACGTGGATATGGTCGAGTTAATAAAAAGAACCAAATCAAGAAATGATAGCCACAAAATGAAGAAGATAGTTAAAATTAATATTCATATGGTCTCTTCTTTTCCTGTAGCAGCTCACCACACAGAGTTCATTCTCTGGTGTGCTTAGTTTTACAACAAGGGTACCAGTGCTGTGTTAGACACCAATGGTAAAATGGTGATCAGAATAGACCCTGAGTTCATTGATAAAGTGTTTATGTGCCCTCCCACTACTGATGTGTTGAAGCTTGACTTCGTTGTAGCACAAAAAAATATGACAAATATCTCAAAAAAGTGAAGAAAGTAATTAACAATAAATGGCTCAAGGTTCCAAGGGTGAACTTGTCAAGATGGCCAAGGAGCTTTCCAATGAGTGATTTCATTGAAGAAGTTGGTGACTTTATCACTCTCCTTAGTAGGGTAAGAGGTTTACCCTCTTCCTCTTAATTCCATGAATGGATGTACCCTTTCATCAAGATAATTCTCTAGAGCAAACAAGTCATTTTCTTGAGAGAACAACTTAGCAACGCTCTATATGAGAAATTGATGAAGGTACCCACTACCTCCAAATTCTATATGATTTCATACTTGGTCTATATTATGGTGTCAATAAAAACCTTCCCAAGTTTAACATCTAAAGGAGATAGGAAAATAACCTTGGTGTATCAATATTATCCTCAGTTAACATTAAAGGGTTCGATTAATTATTTTTAAAGGATAAATGATGCTTTATTCATGGTATTTTTGTGCCTTTTTGACCCCTAATTAGAATAGAAAAGAGTGTCAGACGAAGCCTAAATAGTTGTGAATGACTTCAGGTGTATGTTCTTACAGATCCCTACTTTTTGTTATCTACAACTTGGCTATTTCCAAGGCTATCCCTATATGCTTCTAAGATTCTGCTTAGATAAATTGGTCTTGATGGAGCTATGCATGCAAATTGTTGTTGTGCACAATAAGTAGATGGAACTCAAGAAACATGATTTCAAGTTTCTAATTAAAATTGCCAAATTCTCAGTCTTGACCGCTGCAAAATATAGAGCATTGGAAACTGAAATGCAACTTGTAACCATGAATCATTTCAAAAGGAGGACAAATTTTGACTGTAGAGGTGTGAAAAATATAATTCAGTATGAACTAATGATCAAAGATATTTGGGTCGATTTGAGGACAACTAAAGACATCAAAAAGATGGACTATAATAGATTATCCCTTGAGCAAATAAAGTATTTAGGGCTTGTTAATATCCCTAAAAATCTAGTAGATGATAGAGATTTGATAAATAATAGATACCATACTGAACAAGTGGCCAATGCCCCTCTTCCCTTAGTCCAATGGTCTTAGAAAGAGTTGACTTCCCTGAGAATGAGATTTGAACCAATATTGGCAAACACCAATGATTGGTTAGCAAATAAGGGAATCACTTTACAAGATCTCATTATAGGGTCAGAAGCCAAATTTTTAGAATAAATAAGGATAAGAGTAGAAAATAGAACAAAGAATAAAGATGATGTCCCTTCTTCTTCTAGACTGCATAAACCTAGAATCATCTTTGTGACTAAGAAGTCAAAGGTTAAGGAAAAAGAACTAGGAACAACAGACATGGAAGCTGAGAAGTAGAGTGATGAGGAACTGACAGCAAAATAGATGGAAATTGATGATAGGCCTATAGGTCAATAGGGAAAGGAAACTCTATTTCCAAAAGTAGGTGTGCAACTAGACGTAGGAATTTCTTCTTCCCTACCCAATTCACCTATTGTAACTCCTTCACCTATTTCTCCAATTAGTATTCCCTCTTTTAGAGCTGTCTCTCCTTCCAAAATTATTTTTGATGATCCTTCAAGTTCTTCTAGAGATGTTCTTCACTCATCAAGATCCATCCCCAGTTTGTCAGCTCCCTCTTTCAATATTAGAGATAGTTCTACCCTCGACCATTCAGTAATTGGTGTGGTTTTAACTGATACTACACCCATTATTTCCACTAGTAGTGCAGGCGCTACCATAGTATCACCAACACTGGAGATTACCCCTAATGTAAGTACTTTTGTACTCCCACCTTGGTTGTCAGCTTATACTCCCAAGAGAAAGAAACAAGCCATCTATTTAGATGACTTTGATTTCAATAAAATGGTGGCAGTGAAAGTCAAGGCTCCAAAAAAGCCAAAAAATCTTTCAAAGATGATTGGAGATAAGGGGTATAAATTTTTGGAAGTTGCCAGACCTCCTCAAGATGTAACTCTTGAAAATTTTGATATGATTGATTATGTGGTCTCCCGAATTGAGTTAGGTAAGGTAACTCAAAAAAGTGCTAAGAGTGATTTGTAATCAACAATGGACATTATGGTTCAAAAATTTGATAGGGAAAGAGAAATAAAGGATCATTATAAGTTGATGGTGGAATAATTAATTACAGTGATAAGAAGAATCACTCTCACTCCAAAAGTAGTAGCTCCCGAGGCTATCTCCATAGATGATCCCATGATCCAGAAAGTAAAGAGAACCTATCTCAAGGCAAAGTGCTTAAGGATTACTTAGACAAGATGCATACACAAGGGATTTTCTTGCCTACAAAATTGTTTGAGAAAATGGGTAAGATGAAGAAAATTAGAGCAGAACTTGATGAGACTATCAATATCATTTCTCTGGATATTAAAAGCACAAATAAATATCTTGGCAAATGGATAGATATGAAGAAGCTAAAAATAGGCACTCTAGTATCAATTGACATCATTACTGACAGAGACTCATACATTGAAACTAAAGAAGCATTGGTATATAGGAGTAAGGTGCTTAAGGAATTAATTAGCAACCTCAAATATTCTAGAGATCTTAGTGAACAAAGTGATATTAGTCTATTGCATAAGTTGGAGGCGCTGCCTTGCAAACATACCACACAAGACAACTAGTTAATTTCAGCAAAATAAATGATTTAGGAGTTTGAAGGTATGTTTTGAAAAGAATTTGAGGAGAGAGCATTCTCAGTGGCCTCTATGGACAATATCCTAGATAATCATCTAACCCTGGATAACATAAAAACTATGTTAACTAGTCATGTGAAATCAGTCACAGTAGTGAGAGACGCCATAATCAGGGCTAAGGTGATCTTCAAAAATACTATTGCTCCAGATAGTATCAGGATTCAAGTGGCTATCACCATGTACAATTCTCATATAAGGAAATGTGGAGCTACAAATTGAATCAACTTTTTGTTGGTTTAATTTCCTTTTTTCTAAATTCACTTTTGTAAGCACTTTGGACATTTGCACATGTACTTTTGTCATGTGTAATTGCATGTAAAAATATGGAAAGTCCAAAGTCAAAAAAGACTTCCATCTTTGACTTGAAAAGATATTTAGGTCTTTTTCAATCTTCAAGGTCTCTCCCTATAAATAAAGGGAGCCTCTTTTGTAAAAGGATCGATCTTTTTGGTAAGAAGAAATATCTTTTGATAATTGAGAGCAAAAAACACTACTCAAATTGAGATGCTTCTTGAGACTTTGAGCTCAGACAGTAAATCATATTTTCTTGAATGAATGATAAAGTAGGTTACTTTTTAGACATTGGGTTGGAATAACTTGTGGTATTTAGGAGACTGTTCTTACGCTCTTTTCCTAATAATATCTCATTTATTTGATTAAACAAGCAAAGTGTGTGGAAATTATCCAAAGACATTCTAAAGTAGTTATGAAGACTTTGTGTTACTATAATTACTTTAGTTTGTGGTTCTTGTTTTTTGGTGGGAGAGGATATTAGAAAGGCTTTGTATTACTTTTATCCTTTTTGATTTTATTCTCCATTGTGGTTTTTGATGAAGACTTTGAGCTTTACTTCATCCTACAGTTTTATTAGTCCTAAATCAATAAAGAAGCAATGAGAAACTTTGGGCTTTCATGGGTTTCTTGTGGATCCCATTATCACCTAGAAATTTTTCCTGTTGTTTATTGGATGTCATTTCTGAAAGAAGAGGATTATTTTCAGTTATTACACATGAATTTGCATTTACTTTGTGAACATCATCTCTGAAGAAAGAGAGATGGATGATGTAATTTCACCCCTGAGTCTATTTTTAGTTTATATCAATATATAGTAATTAATATGGAACCTCCCCTTGATGAGAGGAGAGATTTATCTCACTATGCTATGGTAAACCTGCACTTTTTGTTGCATAAATCTCCTTGTCCTGTGGTTGATATACCCATTTTGCTGTTAGTTAGTTGATGACAAAATATTCACCCAATAAATCTAATCATTAAGTATGCTATTAATCATGATAAAATGTGAATGGATATTTTTAAAATCCATCATTAGAATCAATAGACTATCCTTGACACATATTATCCATTAAAGGCTTTAAAATTCCAAGAACTACAATTTACAACCTACAAGTGTGACCATATGAAGGTTTTATTTCTCCACCATGTTTATGTGTGTTTTATGTATGCCATGGCCTTAATTAGGTAGCCTCTAAAATTTTAAGATCTTAATGGAGGTAAATTCCACTCTAAGGCATGAGTTGTAGGTATGAAATCTATTATAACTTATTGATGGATTATTTGGTAGGGCATGGATGTTGTTGACAAGGTTTTAAGATGGAGGTGTGATTCCTAATAAGGATAATGAGTCTCTATGTGAGTTGGATGGGTTGTTAGTTTCTAATATAGGTTTATTAATTCTCAAAAACAAACTCAAAAAATGAGGGAAGGGTAAGGTAGAAAATAAATTTTATTTGGTTTTTAGGAATCACTTCCCTAGTTAGTTTCTAAAAGGACAAGTGCTCTTAAAACCAATGCCTATTGCTAGCAGGAATTACACACATAGTCAAACATGGATAAGAAGTCTAAGGAGATAAATATGTAATAAATTCACAATCCTTAGATAAATTTTTCTCCTTTTAGGGAAACTATTTCACACCATTAATCAAGAGATTATGGCTCGAGCTAGAAAAGTATCTGAGGTAGCTATTAGACACCAAAAAAAAACTACATCAAGAAAACACTCATGCACAATCAAAATTATGAATCAATTTGTAATTAATTATCTTGATCAATATATTTACCAATCCTTCAATAGATGTTACACATCTACAAATCAATACATCAATTAGTATAACCAAGAATCCATTCATAGCTTTTTCACACAAAAAATTATTAAAACATACAACCAAAGAAAGTAAGAACTAATTACATATAAATTTGAAATAAAATACACAAACACATTCACTCATGATCAAAATTGATGTTGCTCCTATATTCAAAAATACTCTAACCAAAATCCAAGTTGGATTATAATTATTCATATATACTTGGGGAAGGGGTCACCTCATCCTCCAAATTCATGCAAGGTCATTACATGTGGTAGTCAAAACATGAGTTCTAACTATGGTTCAAAACCGTACAAAAGTCTATTTGCAGTTATCATTTTAAAATAACCTTTGTCAAAGATATGAAACGTGTGCATGTGTATGAAGATGAAGGTAATTTAACAATTATGGCTTGATTTTCATGTAAATCTTCAAAATATGGACCATTTACCAAAACTATACATGCTTCTTTTTATAGGTTATGAGAACAACCTATTGATATTTTAGATTATCCACTTTGTCCATGTTGTTCCATTTGTTACCTTTCAAAATATGAATTTTTATTTTAGGACACACATACCCACCTCATTGGGTTCATATCTTGGAAAATTCCATTATCAATTTGTATCATCGACTTGCTACATGATGAAATGTGATCATGCCACTTGGCAGCTCCATAGGGAGCCTCAATGCTTTCTATAATCCTAGCTCAAATGTTTTTGTGCCAAGTGGTAGTCTTTCTCTAGTTTTGGGATGTTTGAATTTCTACATTAATCTCATACCATTGATCATCTATGCTCAAGATAATGTATTTCATATATTAATG
Source organism: Torreya grandis (assembly GCA_037957365.1). NCBI lineage: Eukaryota > Viridiplantae > Streptophyta > Pinopsida > Cupressales > Taxaceae > Torreya > Torreya grandis. The sequence goes on along the minus strand of JARHVA010005508.1, from coordinate 1,085,839 downwards.
TGCTTTGACTCATTAACTCCTATGAGTTTGTCACCTTTCATGTCCTCATTCTTTTGAAAAATCTCTATCGATCTCATACCATCAAATCAACTATATGGATCAATGTTGGCCATTGATCTACCTGGGCCTAATAACCTTTGATTCCAAACAACTAATTTATGATCTTAAATTTGACATATATGTGACCATAAAAGATGTACTTGTGACCTTCATAGATTTTCATACAACCATCATTATTTGAACCCATGTCTTTTTATTTATGAGCTTAATTTTGGCATTCATGTAATCATTAAAGACGTCCACATGACCATCAAGTTGACTTAACTTCCTATGATATGGACACTTGTCATTTATTGTTTTGCTTTACTTTATAATAAAAAATGAAAAGAGGACTTAGCATAATACTTTGGGAATATGTATAAAGAACCTTGCATGAATATTCTAGCCCAAGATCTTAGTTTCATAAATAAAATATGATTGGGACCTTTGGAAAAAAATTTAAATCAAGCTCAAGACATAATAAAATTATCTCTAAGCAAGGGTACCACGTGGTAGTATGACATTGGTCTTAGGGAAATTGTTTTAGGGGGAAATGTTTTAGGATTTCTATATGGAGGAATTGTTTAGTTTTTCTACTTTGGGGACCCTATTTTCATCAGACAAAATGTCTGAGACATAAAGTCCAAAAAAATTCAATCATGGGGAATTATTTCAAACAAAAAGATTGAAATAATTCTCCCAAAGACCTAATAATATTAGACAAAATGTCTGAATCAATTATCCTGAAGGGTCATTTTCATCAGATAAAATGTTTGAGACACAAAGTCTAAAGGAATTTTCTTGTAGGTTGTAGACACTAGTGTCAGGATCTTGCTCCACCAAAAGAGCACAATATGATTACCAAACCAAGCAACTTAATATGCGGAAATTAACCAGAATCACAAGTAACTAGAATTCAGAATAACACATGATATGAGAGACAATACACAACTTGTATTAACACTTTTACAGAAAAGAATACAATAAAGAAGATGCCACTTCTTCTCCACCACCTTACAGAGGTTTCCCACACCTCAAGTGAATAGTAATTCTCTCCTCAAAGCTCTCCCTCTCAGGTCCCAACACCCAACTCAAACACAGAGTTGGTGTTCACCTCCCGTGCTCCAAGCACACTCCACAAGTACTCCAGGTACTTCAAGTAGATCTCCCATGAACCTGCAACAACCTACTGTTCAATAGACCATACTTATGGAAGGAACTGCCATGCCTTCCTCTTAGCTCTCCATGTACTCCATGTACGTCACAGTGAGTACACACACCGTACTCCAAGTAGATCCTGCCTGATTCTGCTCCCTGTTGTGTTGCTGTCCTATCTGATCTCCAACCTATAGATCAATAAATGGTTCTGCACACCTATGAACCTCAACCTTACACACACACACACACCTGTAGATCAACGATCTTACTTACCATGTAGATCTCCTATAAGGGCCATGCTCACCTGATGACCAAGATCATACATACTTGAAGAATCCAGCTGACTCTCCAATCCAGCACCAACACAATTGGTACTGTGGCACTAGGAGGAATGCACCATTGCTCTACCTCACACACCGAAGGAGCTTATAATTATGCTCTCTTACTCCCTAGCACTGATTTACAATACAACCATGAGTCTATTATATAGAACTCATCCAAATAATAATTAGACATCTAATTACAATAATTAGATCCACAGCTATGAGTCTAAAATTAGCACTCATCATGCAAACACTTGGTTCGTTAGCTAACTACCCGTAATAAACTCATAGTCGAACCACACAGGCGACCGACATCGGTCCCTGTCTGCCTGGAGGTGACTAACGTCGACCGATCCCTGACCGACGTCAGTTGCTTCTCTTTCCCTATCCTGCTGACGTCAGCTGATCAGACTGACACCGGTTGCTCTGACACTCAGCAACCTTCAGCAACTCCTCCAATGGCCTTCTCTGTGTCTACATCAGTGAAGCTATTAGCTCCACAACCCAACAATCTCCCACTTGGAGATAAACAGCTACACTGTACCTATACCTGTACTCCATTTAATCTATTTCCTGGTTTGTATCCCTCTTCAAGCTCCCACTTGAAGACTAACCACCACACATCCCGTGGTGCACCTCCTGTCATCCAAGTACCCTGCCACATCCGAACCTACAACAACCTATAGTAAAGTCCTGACCCTGTATAGCATGAATCCCTGCTGCTGGTCCCTCTCAAATCCCTGAGAACCTCTGATAGCTCTTACTTCCTTGAATTGGCTCCTAACTCTCTGACAGCTCCCACTGCATGGGAATACTCAGGTCTATACCAGACCTCATGTGATTTTGGACGCTATACCTATCCAGCCCTTAGTGTGCTCTGGCTCTGCATCCTGTGTAATGAGCCTCGCCAACACCTGATTCACATCACCTCCTACTGGAGACAAAATCTACCTGTGATCTCCATGTCTCCCATGTCAAAGAATTCCACTGCTCCCAACTCCTCATAACATGCCACTGAACTAATCTTACCCTTAACTCAGCAAAACCCTGTATTTACAAACCCTGCTAGCAAATATACCATCCACATACAGCAATAGAATGATGTCATGACTCATCATCCACCTGGTAAGACAAACCATAGTAGTTACCGTGACATTGACTGAAGCCATGCTTCATCCTCCACCTGTCAAAACCTGTACCACTGTCCTACAACTTCCTCAAGACCATATGCCTGGTCTTCTGTCTCACTTGTCCATTCTCTCTATTCTTCAACTAAGGAATCCATTCGTCTCTATGCTTTCACACCGACTGGCAACCCTACCAAAACTCTCGTTTGGTTTTGCATCATATACCTGCCATGCTCCCACCTATTTCCTGGATCCTTCCTGCTCTATAATTAGCAACAAATATAAAGAAGAGGAAAAACAAATTTAAGGGCCTACTTACGTCTTCAGTCCTCCATATGGGTGTTTGAGACTCCTTGACAGCATGCTATCCACCCAAAATCTGTTACAATGACCGACCTCAGTCACTCCACAGTCTGCATCCGACCGACGTCAGTTCCCATGCATCTATTCCTGACTACCAACCTACTAACGTCGATGTCCCTATTGTTGATGTCAGTCCTCCTGATCGACATCGGTCTTACCTACTACCGACGTCGGTCCTTCTGATCGACGTTGGTCTTACCCTGCCTGACATCACCAGCTTTGGTCTGTACATGACCGACATCGACACCTATCTGTTCGATGCCAGTTCTTCTTGATTGATGCCAGTATCTGTGTTTGCCTGTGAGTGATGACTTTTTACCCGAGAGCTCCTTTGAATCAAAACCCATGTCCAAACTGCTCTGCTCAGAAGTATCCAGCACCATCCACTGGTTTCTGTCTGCCATCTCCTCCAAGAACACCAAGGCTTTCCAGTTCTTAAGCCTGTCAAATATATCTGTCTTTCGCTTAAGAACATGCATCTCCTTCCTGCTCATGTGACCAAGCCTACGAAGCCACGTCTCCGCAACAGAAGAAGAATCAGTAATATAAACAAGTAGATAAAGGGTACCTATTTTCTTACCACCAGCTAATTCAAGTGCACTCACTGTGAGAGTTCTTGTGCATCTCTCATCACCCAATCTTTCTAAAGAAATTAGCCATATCTCCAAACCTGGGACCTACATGACCTTCATCAACACCTGTGTGTTGGCTACCTGCAATTTCAGCTTCACTTCCCCTTTGCCAATTCTTTGGCAAGGCTTACCAGCTCCTCTTCTTGGGGTTGCATGGAAAGAGGCAACCGAATCTTTTATCCAAGAACTTTATCCAAGAAACCTCCCAGAGCATCCTGTGCAACATAACCTACAACATCTACTTCTTCAGTTTCTTCATGCTGATCTTCCACAAACCAACAGTGTTCTTTTACCTGCTCTTTCTTTCCATGGGACCTTAAGTGACCATCTATGCTTTTCAACTCCTCCATTCTTAGCTTACTTTCATCTGCCATTGCTCTACTCCCACTCAATCAGAAACCCCCGAGAGTGACCTGTAATCAAAACACACTACCCAGATCTAAACCAATCTGTTAGTATCCCAACCAAAAGCTCTGATACCACATGTCAGGATCTTGCTCCACCAAAAGAGCACAATATGATTACCAAACCAAGCAACTTAATATGCGGAAATTAACCAGAATCACAAGTAACTAGAATTTAGAATAACACATGATATGAGAGATAATACAGAACTTGTATTAACATTTTTATAGAAAAGAATACAATAAAGAAGATGCCACTTCTTCTCCACCACCTTACAAAGGTTTCCCACACCTCAAGTGAATAGTAATTCTCTCCTCAAAGCTCTCCCTCTCAGGTCCCAACACCCAACTCAAACACAGAGTTAGTGTTCACCTCCCGTGCTCCATGCACACTCCACAAGTACTCCAGGTACTTCAAGTAGATCTCCCATGAACCTGCAACAACCTGTTGTTCAACAGACCATACTTATGGAAGGAACTGCCATGCCTTCCTCTTAGCTCTCCATGTACTCCACTTACATCACAGTGAGAACACACACCATACTCCAAGTAGATCCTGCCTGATTCTGTTCCCTATTGTGTTGCTGTCCTATCTGATCTCCAACCTACAGATCAATAAATGGTTCTACACACCTGTGAACCTCAACCTTGCACACACACACACACACACCTGTAGATCAATGATCTTACTTACCATGTAGATCTCCTATAAGGGCCATGCTCACCTGATGACCAAGATCATCATACTTGAAGAATCCAGCTGACTCTCCAATCCAACACCAACACAACTGGTACTGTGGCACTAGGAGGAATGCACCATTGCTCTACCTCACACACCGAAGGATCTTATAATTATGCTCTCTTACTCCCTAGCACTGATTTACAATACAACCATGAGTCTATTATATAGAACTCATCCAAACAATAATTAGACATCTAATTACAATAATTAGATCTGCAGCTATGAGTCTAAAATTAGCACTCATCATGCAAACACTTGGTTCATTAGCTAACTACCCGTAATAAACTCACAGTCGAACAACACAGGCGACCGACATCGGTCCCTGTCTACCTGGAGGTGATCGACGTCAGCCGATCCCTGACCGATGTCAGTTTCTTCTGTTTCCCTATCCTGCCGACGTCGGCTGATCAGACTGACGCTGGTTGCTCTGACACTCAGTAACCTTCAGCAACTCCTCCAATGGCCTTCTCCGTGTCTACATCAGTGAAGCTTTTAGCTCCACAACCCAACAACTAGAAAACTACACACTTGTATTTTTTGATGATTGAATGCCTTAAGACCCCCTAAAACCTGTTTAAGCCTTAACCAACACCCCTTAACCTATCCAATTCACTATTCTCCTATTTACATAGTACTATTCAAAAGTACTATTCGCTATCACTATTCACTATGGGACCCACTATCACTATTCATGATGACATGGTAAGTGACATGGCATGTGACATGGCAAGTGACATGGAAGGTGATATGGCAAGTGACATGGATTGTAAATGAGGTGGCTTGAGGTGAGACATCATACCCCACTTGAGACCCTCCTCCTAGGTACCTAATGACATCATTAAGCACCAAAGGGCCCCTCCTTTGAACTATGACACATTTTTACATATGAGACCATCATTCAACATGTGTTTTTATCCCCATTCATGGAGAATGGTGCCAAAATTCATGGATACCTTATCCAAAAGATATAATTTAGTGGTGGAAAGTATTTTGGACCCATATGAGCCCATGTGCATGATTCCTACTCCATTTTTGACTCTTTAGCAAGTTGGGAGACAAACTAACCAAGTGGGAGACCTATTAGCTAAGTGGGAATCTCACCCACTTGTATTTCATGACCACTCATGCACCCACATGGATAATGGTGACAAAATTCATGGGGAACTTAGCCAAAGGACAAATTAGCCTAGTGAAAAGTCCTTTGGCCTCATTTGAGCCCATGTGCATGATTCACACTAAAAATTTGATTTATGTGCAAGGTGGGAGACAAACCAAAAATTTGGGAATCTTGCCATCCTTATTCCATTGTCATTTATGATCCAAATTGAAAAATGGTGTCATACTTCACTATTACACTTCTTTGGCATGTTTCTTAACAACAAATGCTATTAATATGACCCTCCCCCTTAATCCATGGTCAAGTTAGTTTTTAGTTAGGAGCATTATCATCTCACAATTTTGGGATCACTTTTCAAGGAAGCTATCCATCTTGGAGAAGAGAAAATAAATAAATAAATGAAACTCTACCAAATTGACAAGCCAACATCATAAACAACATTAAGACCATCATCATCATCATGATCATCATCAACCACATAAAGGGTAACATTTTTATTTAGTTTTATTTGGATTTCTAGATATCTTATTTAGTTTTTTTAATTCTATATTTATTTAGCTTCTTTTTCCATTTACCCTTTTACCCTTATTACATTCTTATCTATTTTACCATTTACCCTTTGGTCCCTTTACCATCTTTATCACCTTGTCCATTTAACCATTTTTCCATCTTACCATCTTAACTTCTCAAATACTTACCCCTTTACCTTTTACCATTTAGATCATCTACTAACTTCAACCAAAACCTTCTTTTCTTATCCTTTTTCATATGTCCAAACCAAAACCATAAACTTGCCTTGACTAAATTTTAGAATTAGTTTCCCTTATCTAGTCATCATTTTAGCAAATAATTTAACTTCTTTGTTTTTATTTTAGTTATTTTCTATTTTTAGTTTCAGTTATGTTATAATTTAATGCAATAATATTTCTTTTATCATTTTAAATTACATTTTTAAAGCAGGTGGATTGATATCTTCCTATAAAGCTTTTGCTTCTAGGATCTAGCCCACGCTAGGCAATCCACCCATCTACTTGTCTAAAAAATAAATGTATTTAAGTGTTTACTTATTTTTAGGTCATTCTCCCAATACAAAGAGGATCTCTCCACAATCACTTGGATTCAATGCATGTGCATTGTAATAGGTTTTTCTACACATCCTTCTTCACTAGTTTCTTTCTTCCAAAATTAAGAAAAGCAAAAGTTTTAGATAGAAACATTTTTGCATGCCCAATGGGACCCTAGAGTTTTAATGGGTTCATAGTTGTTTTAGGAAATTTAGTTGCATTAGCGAAGAATAATTTAGTTGCATTATTTTCTAAAAAATTAAATTTCCTCTCTTCTTTTCTAAGACACAAGTTATAGTCTCTTTTGCTTTCTTAAAAAAAAAGTAAAATTGTTATTTTTCTTGCATTTTCTCAAAAAATCAAAAAACAATCATCCTAAGATTAGGACTTACATTATCATCTTTCACTTAAGTTTCATTTAGTTAGTATTCATTAAAACAAATCAAAAAATTTCCTTTTAGATTAAAATTAAATTGCATACGTAATTTGCTTGATTGTTTAATTAGCTCATCTAGTTTAATTTAAGCAAAGAAAATTAGCTGTAGTACACAAATGTTACAAAAACCAAACCAATTTCACTAAAATAAACATCAAACACACTTCATATAAGGTTTGAATAGGATTTTATCACCTAGTAGATCACCTTACCCTTTCCCAGTTATCTTACTTAGATTTAATCACTGAGGGGATAACCAACTCAGCTCTCTGGTTGAGTATAAACTCTGGATAAATGGTACAAAAGCTAAGCAATTTCACTAGATGTGGGATTGTGAAGTGAGGGGATAAATACCAAAGTATCAAGCCACATACCTGATCCAATATAGACTTCTTTTTAAGGACCTAAAAGTAACCTGAAACCAAACATAGCTTGCTTTTTAGGACCTATTCAAGCCAATTTCCCCTTCACACTTTTATAAGGCATAAGCCAAAAGAGAGATTAAAAGTAATACTATGACTTAATGTACTCTTGATGAATGCATTTTTTTCATTGAATCTTTTTTTATTACTCTTTTTTAAGGTGTGAGAACATATCCTTCCTTTCCTATTTTCTCACATAGTTCTTACTCACCAACAATGAAGGGATCTTGAGGAATAAAACTCACCACCAAATTAACCAACCTCTTCCACCTCTACATCCATGGAACTCATTTCTAAACCCATGGACTCCCCTCATTCTTTAGGAAGTTTTATTTAGGTAATCCTAGGAGATGTGGATTTCGCCAATTTCATAAACAATAATCACTCAACCTCACAACCTTACCTTAGAACTACATCTCACCAAATCCCAATTTTGACCCCACCTATAGATCCTCCTTATGGCATGCCTCTCCTCCTCATGCGGGATACCTCCACTACCAAGGGTAATACTCAACATTTATTTACCCAAGCCCTATCATCAACCAATAATCCCCTTGAGGCTAGCACTCAAAATCAACTAACCTAAACTAACATTATTGTTATACCACCTACCTTCACTCCTCTACAATACGAGTGCCTACTTCTAGAAATACCCATAAAACACTACTCTATTTCAAATCCTTATGGTGTCCATACACTCCATATTACCATTGATTAATACAAAGGTCATTTCACTTCCATCGGCCACTAACCCAACTACCACTCTTACCCAACAAGTGACCTTTAGTTACCTCCATAACCCACAATGGTATAAGCTCACTACCCAACCACCTACCTCAACCCAACCATCAGCATCCAAATACCAACATTTATCTTATACCTAACCATTGGCATCTACATACCAAAATGTGTCTTTTACCCAACCATTGGCATCCACATACTGATATGTGGCAACCTTTCAACCTCCTACCCACTATCAACATGTTTCTCAACCATCACCACCGAAATATGCATCCTACAACCTTTCAAGTACTCAACCCCAAGTATACTTCATGAATATGATCATGGACAAGATGATTACCCTTGATTCATCCATCTCTAGAGTCCATAATCTCTTGTCCTATGATCAAATTTTTAATGAGCCTATTCACCATTTGGTCCATATCAAACCTTATCTGGCCTAGTGGGAACTTCCAAAATTTGCCAAGTTGAATAGTAAATAAGACCCTTAAAAAAATTTAAGAGCATTTAGGAATTCATGCTACTTGATTACCCATGATGATGTTTTTTTCCTTCATACCTTTCCTATGTCATTATCTAGGTCAACACTGGATTGGTATAGTGCCATACTCAAACATTCCATCTTCTCCTTCAACCAACTATCCCAAAAATTCTTTGATCACTTTTTGATCAATATATTTAAAGTTTACATTACCGACCTCTACTCCATTTGATAATTTGAGGATGATTCCATTTCTAATTTTGTGGCTTGTTAGAGGAGCCTAATTAACCAAATTTCCTTCCCCTTACCCCAACTTGAACTCATATAGCTATTTACATGAGCATGTGAAAAACAACTTCCTCCACATTACATGTCCAAAGCTTCTGGACATTTGATGAAGCTTTTACCATGGTTCTCAAACTAGAGAACATAGTCATTGATGAGGGAAAGTTAAAGATGAAGACCAAGAACTCAACTTACAAACCCAATGAGCCATCTTCTTCCAAAACAAACAACCAAACCAATCCCAACATCAAAAACAAAGTAAATTACAATGCTATTATCCTCAAAGCCACACCTCCACCATCTACCAACCAACAAAACCCAAGGAAACAACCTCTAACTTCTCTAATTATTCAAACTAAAACCCAAGGAACCAAAATTGGAGTAACCAGAAGCAATTAAAGCCACTTGGGGAACCCTATGATTCTCTTTTGGAAAATTTATTAAAATATAATATCATCCAAATTCCATAAATTAAACCACCCCAATATTTTGATGCTTTTTGCTCTATACCAAGTTGTTATAATGGAAATTACCATTGTGCCTTTCACTGAGTCATAGGACATGATATCAATAGGTGAAATAACTTTAAATACTTTGTGTAATCCCTAATTTACAAGGGGGGGATTATATTGGACAACCCTAATGCACCACCCAACCAAGCCCTTGACATATCTAGGCAACCTTTTCCAAACCATGCTCCCACCAAAAATGAGAGTAACAATGTTGAATGCTCTCTTGACACCCATATCATTAACATGGTTCTTAACACACTCACTGATAAATAACCCATTCATCAATCTACCAATCCCCCTTTGATTATTGAAATAGTATATTTAGATTCTACCCTTTTGAAATTCCAAATATAAGAAGTAAACATATGCACACCTTTGACAAAATTTACCAAACCTATCTCCCCTATTATAGAACCATCCATTCCATCTTTGGAATCTATCTCACAATAAAAGATAACTTCACCCACCAAACCTCTAATTTTGGAACCATCTATCAAAAACCAAGATAAAGGTAAGGGAACCAAACTAGAACCTTTAACCCCTTCTTTGAAGGACCAACTTATCCCTTCTAAACCAACCAAACCCTCCACCCAACCAACCAAAACCTCCTCCAAATTAACCAACCCTCAAACACCTAAACCCACTAAGATAACTAAATTAACCAAACTCCCTCAAAAACTAACAACTAAAGCAATAAAAGAGGTAAAACCACCCAAAGTCCCAAAGCCTCTAATTTTACTTCCCTTAACCTTGCCCTTTATTTTGGGTCATCATCCCTCTACCTTGAGCATGACGCCCATTATTTGTACCAAAACCCCACCACCTCTATTGGTTACACCTTCACACTTAATTCCTATTGCACCTATATTTACTACACCAACAATACATAAGTTACCTACCTTTCCATCCTCCACCTCTAACTCATCAACCATCTTACCTAAGACACATATCACCAAACCTACTTCTAAATAGCCCTATACCTCAACACCCGAAGCAAAAGTCAATAAACATTTACCACCCTTAATCGAGTCTTACCTAACCATTCTCTAATGGTTATTTCAAACCTCTTCCTTAATCTTACCACCCATAAAAACCTTTGACCCTTAACATTCCAAACCATCATGGTTCAATAAAAATTTGATTTATTTATACCATAGGACACTTGACCATAATATAGAGAATTTCAAAGCTCTCTAAACTCTCATCCACCACCTTTACAAGGAGGATGATCTATTGATAGATAAACCTCCTATGTCATCCATACCAACCCAAACAATAGCCATACCTACCCAATGCTTGCCCACTCCTCCAATCTCACATAAGAATGAAGATGAGTTTGACCACTCTACTACTTCACCCTCTCCTTTTATCCATACTATCAACATGGTCACTAGATCAAAGTAAAATGATAAAGGGAAGGCTAAGGTATCCATTCCTTATAATTACCCCTCTTCAAACTCCCAACCAAACCAAACCCAACCATCTCCATCTTCATTTAAATCCAAGGTTTCTATCTTAGGTTCCCTCTAATCTAAACTTTCACAACTGAACCCATATGCAATATCTATTTGAAAAGTTATCCTTAAGAAGCTTCATGAGACCCTAGTAAAAATGATTTTGTATGAGTTTATTTCTACTTCTTCCAATCATTTCCAAGCACTCATAGAGGCCTTTCAATCCATCAAGGTCTAACCCAATAACCCTTAATGTATAGCTATATTTTTTGGTTCCCTCTAAACATCCAACCTTATCACCTTTAAGATTTCATAAATACTTTCCATCCACCTTGAGGACCCAGATCCCACACTCTTTATTATCGCTTACATCAACCAACCCCATATCAAAAGTGTGATGATTGATGGGGGAGCTATCATTAACATCATATCCTCATATGCTTATGACCAAACCAACTTACTAGACAATATCATGTTAGAATAAATAGCGGTCCTCTGATCCTTTAATAACACTATGGCCATTACCTTGGGAATCATTGTCCTTCATATCCATGTAGGACCCTACATACTCCTTAAAATTTTCTATATGGTGGAAGGAGAATTATAATACAACATATTATTGTGATGACCTTGGATTCACTCCATGGAATGTGTTCCATCTACTTCCCCTTGATGTATTAATTTTGAGCACAAGGGCCAGGTCATTAATATCCAAGTAGACCAAAATCTTTCCTCAACATTCAATATGAGCTATCAACCCAATGATATCCTTATACATCCATCTAATGCACCTTTAGAAGTTAAACCTCAATTGCCAACCATTGATGAAACATCAACAAGATCATCCATCCCTTCTTCATAGGTCCCCATAAAGGAGCCCTTGGGATCTATGTTCCAACGATTCTCATAAGGGGAGTATCACCTTCTAGCATTATATGTTTTCCATACTCCTCAAGAATATGATAACCTTAAACATGACCCTTCCTATGACCCTAACATTAGAACCATAATCCCTTTTGGTACCTTTAACCATCAAACAAACTTCATCTATATGGGACTTAATCAACCACTTCTTACTCCCACCACTACCTCCTCCATCTGACCATTCACCTCTAACTTTTCTTACCTTGATAAACTAGCATTCACTAAATTATACCCTCATAGGTATGCCTAAAAGGGATTTGGTTTGGGTCAATATGAATAAGGACCTCATGAGTTACCTTTGATAAAAACCTATAAACCTCATGAATCATTTAGCCTTGGGTTTGTACCACCTGAAGAACCCACCAATTTACCTAAACCTATTGACACCATCGAGGAAGGAATCCCCTCCTCACCAACCCAACCTATTTTAAAGTCCAAGGATTTTGATATCATTCCTCCTAATTTTTTTTTATCAAAACCATTAGTTTAAGCCCCATGACCTATCAAAAGGATGGCCAAATTCAAACCCTTCATCTTGAAATGATAGAAAAAGATTCTCCTCCCATCAATACCATCCAACATCAAGATGATGATTCTATTCTCACCTACCTTGCTGCCCTATACTTTTCAATCCATAAATCCCTTCCTACTAAATCCTTAACCATGTTCAGTTAGTCCACCATGGATATCAACTTGGGCACTATAGATAACCATCATGTTATCAAATTAAGCCAATCACTAAATGTCAAAGAACTTCGAGACTTCTCTTTCTTCCAAGATCATAATATAACAATCCCTTGGTATTAAAATGATATTCCTAGGATTGACCCCACTATTGCTACCCATAATAGAGTTACTCATTGTGATACCAAGCTTGTTAGATATAAACTTTGATTCATGCATCTTCACATATCCCTTCTTGTGAAAGAAGATATTTATCATCTCTTATCTATAAACTTCAGTCAACCCATTGATTACCCTCAATGGGTCTCAAATATCATACCTACCACTAAAAAAACTAGGGTTCTATGGATTTATGTGTACTTTTATGACCTTTACTTCACATGCCTTAAGGATGACTTTCCTCTACCTAGTATTGACCATCTTTTTGTTCTTACAGCTAGTCATAAGATTTTATCTCTCATGGATAGGTTTTTAGGTTATAATCAAATCTTGATTTCTCTTGAAGATCAACATAAAACCACCTTTACCACCCCTTGGGGAAACATTTTCTATAAATTCATGTCTTTTGGGTTAAATAATGTTGGTTCAACATAATAAGGATCTATGACATACATCTTCCATGACCTCATCCACACCATATTAGATGACTATGTCAACAATATCATGGGAAAATCCAAATCTCACCAAGATCCTTTGAAAGTTCTCAACATTATCTTCAAATGCCTACTCCATTTTCATGTTAAACTCAACCCCAAAAAATGTTTTTGAGGTCTTTTCAAGAAAGCCTATTAGCTTTATCATCTCTCTTCAAGGATTTAAAGTAGATCCTACCAAGGTCAAATCAATATTGGAGATGGCCCCTCCTACCAACCTTAATCAACTCTATAGCCTAAAGGTAAAGCTTCAATCCATTCATCATTTCATTTTCCATCTCTTAGATCAGTGCCAACCTTTCCATCACCTTCTAAATAAGGATGTCTCTTTCAAATTGAATAGAGATTATCAAAAGGCCTTTGAATATGTCAAATATTACCTTTTGTCACCACCTATCATCATCCTTCCTAAGGATGACCAGCCCTTTCACCTATATATCTCTACCACCAACAATTCCCTAGGGTTAATGTTGTTTCACTGAGATGAACACATTGAGAGTAAGCCATATACTACATTAATGACACACTTTTAGAATACAAGACTTGATATACCCATACTAAGAATCTCTACTTAGCCTTGACTTTGTGGCCAACAAACTCTACCATTACCTTCTTAACCATAAAACCTATGTCATAACCAACACCAATCAAGTATATGCATTCCAAACCATACCAAAACTAGCATATGGCTAAGTGGCTTATGCTTTTAGTAGAATTTGATCTTGAGATATGTTATAAAAATTCAATTAAAGGGAAATTCATTGCTGACTAATTGGCTAAAGCACTTTTGACAAATCACTAACCTCCTTTTCTTGAATTCCTAAATGAATCCATCACTACTCTTTCCCAAGAGGACATAACCTATCAAATGATTGTGTTCTTTGATAGGTCAAAGTGTCAACAAGGTGGGGGAGGTGGTATAATTCTTATCCCCTATGGTGGTGAACCTCTTCCTCTATCCTTCAAACTTGACTTTGAATGGACCAATAATATGGCTAAGTATGAAGCCCTAGTCATAGGTATCCAAAATACTTTAGCCTTAGGAATTAAGACAATCAATGTCTTTGGTAATTCCTAGCTTGTTTTCAACTAGGTCAATGGATCTTATCAATGTAATAATGATGTCTTACAAAAATACAAACTTTTAGTTGACAAGCTCTTAGCATCATTTGAACATTACCTCATCTAATCTATCCCTTAATATACCAACAAATTCATTGATACAATGGCTTGCCTTACTTACCAAATCCCTAATTAGCCTTCCAATTCCAAAATCTTTTTCACCATTCACCATTTTACAACACTCTCTTATGACCAATGTGACCTCCCTACCATTTTTAGTGTGGAAGAATCCCCATCCAACATTTAGTATGACTAGACTTATAACTACCTCAAACTTCAAATTATTCCTCCCAAATTATCTAATAACTCCCAAAGAACCTTTGTCTAGAGTACCTCTCATTATGCCATACTAGAAGGAATCCTTTAAAAATGAGGTTTCTATGGTCTCTTTTTTTTTCCTACATAGCCATGAAGCTTCCCATGTCATCAGAGAAACACATGATGGGATATGTGGGGGACACTTTAGCAATCTAGTGGTCGCTAAATGTATCCTTCACCTTGGATACTATTAGCCCACCCTCAACCAAGACTATCGTGATTATGTAAAAAAGTGTGTTAAATGTTAATAACACACTAATTTACATCATGCACCATCTAATGGCCTCTAAGTATCTAACAACTTTTGGACTTTCTCATAATGGGGGCTTGATCTCATTGGAGAAATCAACCCCAATTCCTTATAATGGCATAGCTCCATCATCACAGCCATCAAATATTTCACCAAGTGGGTGGAATTTATTCCTCTTATCTCGACCAGAGTAGAGAATATTGTTGACTTTATCAACCATCATATCATCTATCTCTTTGGTGTTCCTTATAATATCATCATTGATAATGGAAAATATTTCAAAAATAAGTAAGTCCAAGGTTCATGTGATGCATTTGAAATCAATTTAATATTTCCCTTGCCTTACCATCCATAATAAAATGGATAAGCAAAATCCTCTAACAAAATCCTTAATAAAATAATAACCAAAGTTATAAGTTCTTCAGGTTATGATTGGAACTTGCACATCCCATTTTATTTATGGGCCTATCACACTAGCATTATAACCTCTATGGGTGTTAACCCTTTCTCTCTAGTTTTCAGAGCAGAGGTAGTCCTACCTCTTGATGTCCAAATCCCCTCTCTTCACATATCTTTCCAAGATCTTATTTCTGAAGAAGATTCTCATCACTGCCATTTATCTCATCTTGAGCTACTTTATGAGCATCATTTAGTATCCCTCACCCACCTTCATATCTAGCAAGAGTGTATCAAACACACTTATAAAAAATTATTCAAACAACAAGACTTCAATATCAAAGACCTCATCCTCAAAGAAAACCAACATGTGACCAACATGGAGAAGAATAAACAAGGCAACTTTACTTTCAATTGGCTTGGACCCTACATCATCACCCATAAGTATGGATCATGAGGTTATTATGTGTCCTCTCTCAAAGGCAAAATAGAACCTAAACCTCTCAATGCTTTACATCTATGTATATTTCTCTATTAAACAAGGATCAAGCTCACTGATTTTGTCTAACTTAAGCTCATCCATTGATTATGAGATTTTAACATTCACCCATCTTCCTCATCTCCAATTGAGGATAATTGATTAAAACATAGAACTATGTGATTAGCCATCACAATCATAGCCTAATCTTAAATATGGGTACCATAGCTCTACCCATGGCATGGTTCTCATGGATACTTTTCATCTTTAACAAGATGAAATCCCATGGTCATTATCTCTCAAAACCACACCTGTTCAATATCATTAACCTTTTAGTCTTAATTTTTTTCCTTCATCATGGTAAACCTATTAGCCTAATTAGACTTTTCCATGTCTAAAAAATTACATCTAAAAACAATTTGAATACCAAAATATTACTTAGGTCAATATCTTAAGCATTGCAGACTACTCCCTTGAAGGATAGCTGCCCAAAAACAAAATAAAGATTGCCAATTCTAAGGTATACTACTCCCTTGAAAGATAACTATGAATAGCATTAAACAAAGCCAATAAACTTAGACCACTCCCTTGAACGATGGCTAAGTTAATAGAGCAATTTCTTATAACCTTCCCACATTGATTATCTTCCCTTATATAATAGTAAAGTAGAAGACCCACCACCATAATAAAAATAATATAAATCTGCAATCAGCTCTCAAACATCATAATAAGGTAGAAGCCACAATTGGATTTCACTTGTAGATTTCCTGCTTTGATCAATTTACATCTAGCATATGACATGGACTTGTCTATTATCATTCTTAGGTCACCTATAGAAGGGGAAAACTTACCCACATAAGGTTACCATACATATTATCCTTTATCCTTCACACCACCTATCGCCCATCTTGCTTTTATACTATCTATAAATCAAGGGATTTCAAGCTTACTTGGCACCATATGATCAAGAAACTTATTTATCAACCAACACATGATAATGTGAAGCATTCAAAAGGCCTATGTTCCTTAAGACAATCCAATTTTGGGTTTTATTTTACTTTTTCCTTGTCAATAAACAAACATTAGACCTCATTTCTTATTCTCTTCTCGGTGAGTCATGTATTCTATTGGACCTATCTATCATGATTTTTCATGTCTTTTTCCACATCTAGTATGGTCATCTAACCTACTTATGTGCCACCACTATCATCCATCCAAAACATAAGAAAAATTAGAATAACATTAACATAAAGCAACCCACCTTCTGGGGATACTTTTCTCTATAATCTCAACTTACCTTCAATGCACACACTTTCTTTACAAACCTTCAACCAAAATGAACCATGTGGTCCATCAAAATGGGGCAACCAATTTGAACACCTCTCACCCAAACCTTATTGAACTACATTGGCCTAATGTCCATAGACTATGTATGAATTTCTTGACTTAAGGGTAGCTTAGCCACTAACAACTAATTACCCTCCCTTTTTTCTTCTCATTAATTTTTGTGCTAACAACACCCTCTTGCCTAAGACATCCTATGCTAGGGAATATTTCAATTCTTCCTATCATCCTTGTATTTTAACATCAGCTAATAATTCCTCTTTGTTTTTTTCCCTATTATCAAGAGAACTACATTGGCCTAAGGTCTTTTTGGACTATGTAGGTAGTGCTCAGTTACTAAGGTTAGCTTGAATGCATCCTTTACTTTACTTTTACTTCTCACCTAATATATTTTCCTTCACTTCTCTACCTATATCCTCACCACCTCCCTCCCTTCAGCTTTTCAATCTCTTTTAACCATTTTTCATTCTTTTCAATCTCTTTTAACATAAGGATTGACAACATTCCTCATTGGCCCCTCTTATCTCCCATAAAACCACCACCTACTCTACTTCACTAGCCTCTCTATCACCTTTCCTTGTGCATGATTCATGACTCACTCCCCCACCCACTTTTCATGTTTTTTATCCCTCTCTCCACTTATTACCAACCATTCCCTTTATCCATTTTGTCTTCTTTCACCATCCTCATCATCTCCCCTTACCCTTAGCTATTTATTGTACCCTCTTTATCACTCTCTTTTCCTCACCATTTCTACATCGTCCTATTACCTTACACACTGATGGATACTTTTACATATTTCTCTTATTTGATACATGTTTTTACTTCTCTTCCACTACTTCTAAACCACCTTTATTCCAACTCTTGATTTTTTTTTTCCTCTTTCCCATCTTCTTAATCTGGCATGCTTTTTATTTATTCTATTTCTTCTAGCATCCCATTTTTTTCTCACGTGTGCCACCATTCTCTATCATTTTTCCATTTTTTCCTCCACAACTAGCTTCTAACTGGGTATTTATCCTTTGAGAAGCCTTCCATAATTACCCCTTTTTTTCTTATATATTCTTGGCTTTTTCACTTTGCATTCCATTTTTCCTCTTTCCATCTTAGTACTCACTTATCTTTTACATTTGTGTAAGAGTCCATGTTTTATATCCCTGCTTTATTCTTCCTCTTATCATCCCTAATATTCATCACTTATTTTCATCTTATTCTTTTTCATTGTGTTTCAATATTTATTCACCACCTCATTACCTCTTCAGCTTGTCAATCTCTCTAATCACCCATTTAGCTTGTCAATATCTTCTAATAAGCTAATTTCAACATACCTTATCTATTCAATTTCTTATCCACCCATCATTTACTTCCCATCATTTTTCTTAAGCCCTTTCCCATTTTCCATCCCATTCTCATGTCCAACACCACCCTCTGATTTGCTTCATTATTACTCTCCTTTCACATCATCATCGATTTTTACTTGGTCACATATTCACCTATTTCTTCACTCTCTTGTCATCCTTTTTGTATCCACATTTCACTCCCTTCTCCTCCTATTTCCTTTTCTTCCATGTATTTCCTTATTTTCCATTTTCATCACCAAACTATTTTCTCCTTGGTCTTTTTTAGACTTATTTTTAAACCTTTCATGGTTTCCCATATTTCACATCCTCCCCTACCCTTCATAATCACTACACTTCTTTCCCCATCCTTTTCAATTCTCCAATCTATCATTATTTAATGCATTCCTCAAACCCCCATCTTCTACCTTTTATGTTTCTTCTCTTTTCTCCATTTCATTTCATTTTTTTCATCTCCCTTGATGACATTCCTTATTCTTCCCAACCTTTTTTTCCTCCTCTATATCCATGCTTGGCTCCTTCCATCCTTCTCCACCTTCATCTTTATCTGTGACCTCATTATTTTCTCTACTTATCTCTTCATCCATATCTTGGTCTACCTTCATCTCATCCCTTGTTGGATTTCCTTTATTTTCTCCCATTGACACTCCAAGTTCTCACTCATTAGAGTATGGTCACTAATCGTATTACTTATACATGCATATACATGTTGGTTTCCTTGTATCCTTGACTCTCTTAATTAAATGCATAAAATATTGTTAGGTTTATTGCTTCAGGGCATCTATTTCTCCATTCAATATATTTATCTATTAATTATGGTTCCTCATTTTATACCTCTCTAACTATTCCCTTCTCCCTATCCATCACCTCTTCCCCTTTAAACCCTCTACACATTTTGAGTACTTGATAGAGTGTGATCAACACACCTTTTTTATCCTTAAAAGCATGCTCATGTGATGCATTCATAAGGCTTATATTCATTAAGCCACTCCCACTTTAGGTCTATTTCTCATCCTTGTCCAAGAAGAAACATTATACCCTCTTATCCTAATGTGCTTGGTTGATATTTTCATTACGACATTTTATATTAATTAAATTCTTCACTTTACTATTAGTGTTGTTCATTGCTTTACCTCATCTGCTTTACTTTAAGTGAGATTACAACAACCATAACCATAAACATAACATTCATAAATATCCACATAACCTTAAGCATGATAACATTTAAACAATGACATCTAAGAAATTTTGTACATGTTTACAACATACTATGAAATATTTAATTTAAGTGTATGAGGACTTGCATGGTGCATACAAAGTTATCAGACTATCAACACCTCACCTAAGACATGTACATACATTATTTACTTACCTAATCATTAGGATAATTATATGGTGACTCTAGATTTGTGTTCAACCATCCTTCGACTTGCTTACTCCATAAACTAACATCCATAACATTCCTTGTATCAACAACTACTAAAAGGTGTACTTTTTTCTCCTCTTTCACATTCATCCCCAAAAGGTGAGAATCACATTCTGCTCTAGATATTTCACCCTATTCACCCATCATAGCCATTACATCCCTCTATTCTAGTTATTATTCTTGCATAAGTACTGCATGTTATTGCCTTAACATGCATCCTATTAGATAGTGAGGGTTCCCTCCATGGATAGGCTAAAGGTCATGTCCTCTGGCCCTACACCTTATGCAATGAAAGTATCACCTTATTCACTGCTGAGAAGGTATGAGTTTAGGCTTGATCTTAGGCCATGGGTACCTTTCCTCTTGTTGTTGGTTTAACAACACTTTTATTATAACCATTACATGTTGAAATATTTGGTAGATATGCACATTCACCATGTAGATTATTTTAGGCTAAAGGGTTTGTTGATTATCTCTACCATTATTACCATTATTTTCCATATTCAACCTCTAGTAGTTCTCTACACCTTGAAAAACTTGTAAAACCAAATTACTTCATGAAAGGTATTCATTCTTATCATGATTCTTTAAATAGACTACCTAACTATTATTCCTCACTGGCATAATTATGCATTCCACCGATAGGGAGGGTCCTATGATGTCATTAAATCCATTAAATAGTATTCCCACTTGAAATAATCATTTCTACTTACCTTTTCATGTGGACACATAGCCCTTAATCTAATTAGTCATCTCTATATAGTCATTATGCATTGTCATGATGTCTTTTTATTTCCTTTATCATCCAATCCACATCTGATGTCTCTTATTAATTTATCAACTTATGGTCCTTGTGGACCTGGTGCTGATTTTCATCATTATCACCTTTAACCTAGTTGATGTAAATTGGCTTCCAGCCATGGGCCATTGTAATGATCACACCTTCAAAACTATCATTGTTTTTGGTGATGGTATCTCCCAAATACTTTTCATTATGGAAGCTCCCCCATCTTATCCAACTATATAACTAATATCTTGGACCATGTAGATTCTATCTAGTAGGGCCTCTTCTAAGTGGAACCCAAATTCATTGGTTCTAAGGAACTAGGATAGAGGATATAGACATAAACACTACTTGCCCATACTGGCTATGCAACTCTTGAGTAAGGCATAGTCCATCCTCAACCTCTCATCATGCTACTAGTTTTATAACTCATAAAATATAATTAGCCATTAAATAATTTATTTTTAGGTCATCACTTTGCTACTGACCTTAAAACTTAGCTCGTAGTGATGATTACCTTTCACCTACAAGATTATGCAGATCCTAATAGATGCCCATCTCATAAAACTTAGATTA
Organism: Torreya grandis; assembly: GCA_037957365.1. Classification (NCBI taxonomy): domain Eukaryota; kingdom Viridiplantae; phylum Streptophyta; class Pinopsida; order Cupressales; family Taxaceae; genus Torreya; species Torreya grandis. Next base: position 1,064,226 of record JARHVA010005508.1, on the reverse strand, counting down.
TAGTGATAGATGCCATCATTATGCTTATAACCTAAAATAATTTTATATAGTTAAATTAATTAGATATTTGCATAGAATGATTTTGTATTTCATAGAATAAGAAGATATGAGAGATTACACAGTGATAATAACAATAGAATAAAATACTAGATAATATAGCAAAACTACTTCAAAGGGGAAACTTTCACAATAATGAACTATTAGCAGAATACTTCACACATGATTCTTAAAGACTAACTACTACCTCATATATATAGTCTACTTTGCCAAGTTTATTCCATAGGCTGACCTATCCAAGAACATAGAGAAATGTAACAAGTAAATAAAAGAGGTATGTAAGCCCAAGTTGGCCACACATATCCCTAAACACACCAATGGTTAAGGGCATAACAAGCCCTTCCCCTTCAAAACAACATTGTCCTCAACATTGTGGCAACTCTGGATGCTACCACATAGATTCTTCATCCTACCAAGTGGCATCTTCACATGGCAGATTCTTTCATTTGATCAGGTATTTTATAATTTCTCTAGAATGCAGTTGCTTGGTATATCATTGAAGGACCATCTCAGGATCAAGAATAACTTTACCTTCCTCATCCAATTCTGGTAATTCTATTTGAATGGTAACTCTATGTCTAATGACTTTATTTAGGCATGATACATGAAATACTGGATGTATGTGAGTGGATGAAGGAAAATCTAACCTATAGGCCACACTACCAATTTTCTACAAGATCTGATAAGGTTCATAATACTTAGGGGATAACTTGTTATCCTTTATTTTTGCTTCAATGACATCTATTTGTATGCTTATAAGTGAATAAATAACCACTCACCAATGTCAAAATACCTCTCACTTTTATGTTGATCTTCTTGTTGCTTCATGTGATTCTAGGCCATAGCTAAATTTTCATGCAAACTTGAAAGGACCTCCTATTGATGGTGAATATGTTCTTTAACTGCATGAAACTTAGGATGGACCTTTAAGGTAGAAGTGATAGATAGAGGGTGGTATCCATATAGTGCCACAAAAGGAGACACTTTGGAAGAACTATGAATAGAAGTATTATACCACCATTCAACAAGTGGTAGCCAATGAACCCATTTATCCTATTTATCATAAACAAAATAATAGAGATATCCTTCCAAAAATTTGTTGACTACATCAGTTTGTCCATCAAATTGAGGATGATAGGATGAACTATGATTCAATTAAGTGCCTAAATATATAAATAACTTTGTCCAAAAATTACTAGTAAAAATGGGATCTATATCACTGACAATGATCTTAGGAGTCCCATGTAGTTTTTGAACTATATTGAGAAAAATAGAAGCTACTATACTAGTAACTAATGGATGGGATAATGAAAAAAAATGATCATACTTATTGAGATGATCTACAACCATGATAACATTTTGACCATCAGATATTGGTAATCTTATAATGAAATCCATAGAGACCTCTTCTGAATGCTGGCTAGGGATAGATAAAGGTTGTAAAAGACCTAGTGTTTTGATGGTTTTGCCTTTTGTTTTGTTGACAGATCATACATTCAGCCACATATTTCTATACATCCCCCTTGAGACCTACCCAAAAAAAAATTTGCTTGTTCCTATGATACATTTTCAAAAATTCAAAATGACTACCAATTAGAGTTGCATGAAGTTCTTTAAGTATTTTTTGTTTAAGAAGAGAATTATTAAATAGGTACAATCTATTTTTATACCATAATGCATTACCTTTCCATGTGAATTTTTGAAATTCATCTAAACCTTGCTGCATATTTTGAATCAAATCATGAACAATACAATCATGTTCCCATTTTGATTGTGCTTCCTCTAGCCAATCTACCTAAAAAATGGTTATGGCCCAAAGTAATGCCTCAACTGATTCATATTTTTTGGATAGTTCATCTATCACCACATTATCCTTGCCTTTTATGTAGACTATTTCAAAATCATAGTGTAGCGTCTTAGTTACCCATTTTTTTTGTTCTTCAGATGACCACCTTTGTTTTAAAAAATATTTAAGATTATCATGATTAGTTTTTACTTGAAAGTGATGACCTATCAAATAAGGTCTTTATTATTTGACTACATGAAAAATGGCCATCATTTCCTTCTCATAGATGGGCTTATGCTGATTTTTACCCTTGAGTTGATGACTTTCAAATGCTAGTGGTCTACCTTCTTTCAAGAGTACAACATGCATACCATACCTAGATACATCACATTCAACCAAAAAAGTCTTAAAAAAATTAGGAGTGGCCAATACTAGAGTAGTGCACATAGCCAATTTTAATTGTTCAAATGCCTAGATAGCTACATTAGTCCACTGAAAGGAGTATTTATTTAACAAAGAGGTAAGTGGGACTATAATACTATGGTATTTTTTAACAAATATATGGTAATAATCAGTAAGTCCCAAAAATCCCTAAAGTTACTTGAGTGTCTTAGGAATCGCCCAGTCTACCATTGCTTGGATTTTTTTAGGATCCACTTTCACTCCTTCATAAGATACCAAATAACCCAAATATTCAACCTCACCAGCCCTAAAAGTACATTTGGAAGGTTTTACATACAATTTATTTTGCTCCAAAATGGAGAGTACTTATTTCACATGTTGCAAATGGTCTAGCCAATTTTTACTATAAATGAGGATATCATCAAATAATACCAAAAAAAATCCTCAAAAGTGGCTCAAAAATAGTATTCATCAAACTATAAAAAGTAGATGGTGAATTTATTAGGCCAAAAGGCATAACCAAAAACTCATAATGGCCCTCATGAGTCCTAAAATTAGTTTTAGGTATGTCTTCATCATGGATCCTGATTTGATGATGCCTAGAATATAGATCTAACTTGGTAAAATAAAGAACACCATTCAATTCATCTATAAAATCATCAATGATAGGAATTGGAAACTTATATTTGATGGTGTACTTGTTGAGTTCTCTATAGTTAGGGTGCATCCTCCAAGTATCATATTTCATTGTCATCATGACAACTAGTGATGATTATTCACTTTGGCTATGGTGAATGATTCTTGTATCCAACATATCTTGTACCATCTTTTCAATTTCACTTTTTTTGGTATAGGGATACCTGTATGGCTTGATGTTGGGTGGTGTACTACCAAGAATAAGTGTGATAGCATGATCATGCATACATCTAGGTGGAAGTCCTTATGGCATGTCTCTAAAAACAATAGAATGAACAACAATTATTTGTTGTAGATCAAGAGGTGGAGATGGTTGAGTTGGTTGTACTTCCATAGAAAACAAGTGGTCTAAAAAACCTTCAGCACCCTTATGGATAATATTTGTCATTTAATGGGAGATAACAAGCTGGGGAGATTTATATTTTAATCTTGTTAGATCAAATTTCCTTTCTTCCAAATGAAAACACATGAATAATTCTTAAAAATTAATCTCAATAGTGCCCAAAGTGGTAAGCCACTAGACTCCTAGAACAATATCAACTCCACCCATTAAAATATAAAACATAGGAGAATTCAATAAGTAGTGTCCCATGGTCAACTTAATACTATGACATTTTCTTGAATAGTTGATAGTACCACCATCTACAATCATAACCTAAAATTCTAGAGTTGGATAAATGAAATATCTCAAATGAGTAGACAACTTACTATGGATGAAGTTGTATGTGTTCCCAAAATTAATCAAGATAGTGAAATTCTATTTCTTAAAGAAACCCATCTCCTTAAGAGTTTGGGGAGTACTAATACTTGATAGGATAGGGCATGGCATGAAATAGTAGGCTGAGAGTCTTTAGATTCTTCCTTAGGAACTTTTTCATCTACATCATGTACTTCTGTATCTTCTTCATCATCATTGGCACCTTCAATGTAAAATAGCTTCTTCTTAGCATAATGATGGTCTTTACTCCATTTTATATCACAACCATAACACAACCCTTTGGTTTTCTTCTCCTTAATTTATCATTATCTTAATCTGGCGGGCTATGGAAATGATGGTGCTAGAAAGTTGCGATCATGACTAGTAGTGAAAGTTTTCCTTTTGACCATCTCTTTTTCTTCTATCATGCATGTCTTAAGGATAGCTTCTAATATAGATTATTGGCTAAGAATTCAAAAAAATTATTGGATTCTATATTTGAGGCCACCAAAATAGATCTATCAAATTTATCTCAGTGATATTTTCCTCCCTTAAAGAGTGATTCTAAAATTGATGAATATAATCCTTCACAGGTCTTGTTTTTCATAGCTTGGCTAATTGGTTTAAATAGTTCTTAGAGAAATTATTTTAATAATGAGTTTTCAAATCCTCAGTAAAAATAGTCCATGTAATACGAGCACCATTCTTTTCCTTTTAAGCACATAACTAGTGATATTAAATGAATTGCTCAGGTTCCATAGACAAGGATACCACCATCACCCTCTGAGAACTAGGGGTTTGATGTAGCTCAAATAAACTCTCAATCTTGTTAATTGGTTGAAATGGTTCTTAGAGAAATTATTCTAATAATGAGTTGTCAACTCCTTAGTAAAAATAGTACATGTAATAGGAGCACCATTCTTTTTCTTTTGAGCACATAACTAGTGATACTAAATGAATTGCTCAGGTTCCATATACAAGGATGCCACCATCACCCTCTGAGAACTAGGGGTTTGATGTAGCTCAAATAAAATCTCAATCTTGTTAATACAAGTGATAGGATCCTTACCATCTAACTTACACATGTACACTTTTGGAAACATCAATTTCATATCAATGTGGGAGTTCTTGAGAGGAGGATTTGAATGCTGAAATGGAGGATTGGTAGGCTGAAAATGAGATGTGAGGGAAACCAATTGTGTAGTGATATGCTAAAATTCACTATGAAATCCATTAATCTCTTTGTGCATCCTTAAAACATCAGATTGGATTGCAAAAAATTCATCATGCCTCACCAAATTTTTTGTCTTCCTAAAGCTAAAAAATCATTGAATATAAAGTTCTAGATTCCATGTCATCAGTAGGAGTCTTAGGAGTTTCTGGTGCCCCTTTTCTTCCCCTAGTTGAAGGACTTACCATAAAAAAATCCTAGGAGGGTTTTGAACCCCCCCCAAAAAAGTGTACCGATATAATACACCATTGTCATCATCGAGATGAGATGAATCTAATGATTGTAAGTGTGCAAGGGGAAAAAAATTCTAGACATTTTTTAAAAATATTTTTCTTCAAAAAAGCTTTTTGAGTAATACTATGCTGATGAAAAAATTAATTATTCCTAAATTTCAAGTTATTTTTTTTTCACTTTCACTACTCCCAGAAGCCACACCTCGCTAGATCTGAAAAAAATAGCACTGGAAACTTGCCCAAATTGAAGCTCTGATACCACTTGTAATGAAATTACTTAGATATTCACAGATAGTTATTTTATATTTCATATAATAATAAAATATGAGAGATTACATAATGATAATTGATAGCAGAATAGAATATTGGATAATATAGCAAAACCACTTCATGGGGGCAACCTCCATAACAATGCACTATTAGTAGAATACTTCACACATGATGCTTAAAGACTAACTACTACATCCTATATATAGTCTACTTATCTAAGGTTATTCCATAGGTTGACCTAAATAAGAGCATAGATAAATGTAACAAGTAAATAAAAGATGTATGTAAGCCCAAGTCGGCCACACAAAACCCTAGACACACCAATGGTTAAGGGCATAACATTTTATGTGTAACCTCTTCTTTAGCTTAGCTCCATCATAAGACATTTGTGATGTTTATAATTTATTACCCACTTATTTATCCTACCTTACCCATGCATGTCTTCTCCTTCTAATGCATGTGTGATTATTATGGTGATTATTCACCAATCTACACAACGGTGCCTCATTGTTACCAGACTATCAACCCACACCTAACCATATGGTATATCACATTGGGGTAATCCATTTGAACTCCACTATAAAACTAAATTTGACCTAAATTTTTGTTAGATATAACATCAATGGAACTATGTAAGCAGTGTCTACTTACCTAGTATATCTGGAGTCAACTCAACCACCCCTTACCTCAACCCTTGCCAACCACTCTCTCTAACCAACTAACCATTCAACCACATCCACCTTGACATTAGTCGTTTGGACCCAAACTACTACATATCTTTGTGATGACCCTTATTAGGCCATTTTCACCACACCAACCAACCTTTCCATGTTTCATTTTTTCATGACCTAACCATTTAGGTTGTTTTGAAGGAACACTCCACTAGAACAACTATGACTAATGTTATGGGTTGGTTACCCCTAACATATGTCCCTCTATACCCAAAATTAAATTAAATAACATTATAAAATTTAGTTCATGTATGATCTTAGCTACTGCACTTAGTCACCTTTTATACACATGTTTGCGTCTCAAATACCCAACTACCTTATGACACCACCTAGTGCCTCCCCACTAATCGCTTATCAAACCTGCACCTGATTATACTTTACCTCATCAACTCTTGGTTTGAGGGGGAACACCTCCTCCCATACTTGAGGAAACCTAACCTTTGACACAGAGATCCATTTTTATTTTGTAGCTTTTTAATTAAAAGCTGCATAATAAAAAGGGGCAAAATGTAGACACTAAAAAACTATGCACTTGTAGTTTTTGATGATTGAATGCCTTATGACCTCTTAAATACCCATTAAAACCTTATTAACCCTTAAACAACCCCTCTTAACCTAACTAAATCACTATTCTCCTATTCACATAGTACTATTTAAAATTATTATTTGAAAGTACTATTCACTATGGGACCCACTATCACTACTCATGATGACATGGCAAGTGACATGGAAGGTGATATGGTAAGTGACATGGCTTGGAAAAGAGGTGGCTTGAGGTGGGACATCATACCCCACTTGGGACCCTCCTCCAAGGTACCTAATGACATCATTAAGCACTAAAGGGCCCCTTTTTTGAACTATGGTGCATTTTTCCCTATGGGACCATCATTCAACATGTCTTTTTATCCACATGTATGGAGAATGGTGCCAAAATTCATGGGGAACTTAACCAAGATATGGAAGTGAGTGATAGAAAGTATTTTGGACCCATATGAGCCCATGTGCATGATTCCCACTCAATTTTGGACTCTTTAGCAAGTTGGGAGACAAATCAACCAAGTAGGAGACCTATTAGCTAAGTGGGAATCTCACCCCCTTATATTTCATGACCACTCATGCACCCACATGGATAATGATGCCAAAATTCATGGGGCACTTAGATAAAGGATAAATTATCTTGGTGGAAAGTCATTTAGCCTCATTTGAGCCCATGTACATGTTTCCCACTCAAAATTAGACTCATGTGCAAGGTGGGAGACAAATCAACAAGGTGAGAGTCCCACCACCCTTATCCCCTTTGGCATTTATGAGCCCACATGAAAAATGGTACCATAATCACTATTCCACTTCTTTGGTATGTTTCTTGACAATAAATTCTATAAGGAGCATTATAATATTGAAGGTTTAGGATCACTTTTCAAGGAGGCCATCAATATTGGAGAAGAGAAAAGAATTCAAGCAATGAAACTCTATCATATTGACAAGCCAACATCACAAAAAAAATCAACATCATCATCATCATCATCATCATCATCATCATCATCATCATCATCATCATCATCATCATCATCATCATAAAGGGTAACATTTTTATTTAATTTAACTTAGATTTATAGATATCTTATTTATTTATTTAGTTCTCCAGTTATTTATCTTCTTTTTCTATTTACCCTTTTACCCATTTTACATTCTTATCCATTTCCCCATTTACCCTTTTGTCCCTTTACCATCTTTATCACTTTGTCTCTTTACCCATTTTTCCATCTTACCATCTTAACTTCTCAAACACTTACCCCTTTACCTTATTTCATTTGGATCATCTACTAAATTCAACCAAAACCATCTTTTCTTATCCTTTATCATATTTCCAAACCAAAACCATAACCTTGCCTTGACTAAATTTCAGCATTAGTTGCCTTTATCTAGTCATTGTTTTAGCAAAGCATTTAACTTCTTTATCTTAATTTTAGTTAAGTTTTGTTATTTGATATTTTTAGTTTTAGTTTTTTTTTTTTTTAATTTAATGTAATAACATTTATTTTATCATTTTAACTCAAATGTTTAAAGCAGGTGGATTGACAGCGTCTTAAAAATATTTTGCTTCTATGATCTAGCTCATGCTAAGCAATCCACCCATCTACTTGTCTAAAAAAAAGTGTGTTTAAGTATTTTATTATATGCAGGTCATATTTCAAAGCTAAAGAATATATCTGCACAATCACTTGGATTTAATATGCACACATTGTAACAGGTTTTTCTACACACCCATCTTCACTAGTTTTTTCTTCCAAAATTAAGAAAAGAAAAAAATTTAGATAGAAACATAGGGAAAAGGGCCTAAGACAAAAGTCACAAAGGGAATGTGTGAAGGGAAAAGGCATAGGATAAAATTACTAAAGGATAGGTGGTCAAAGGCCGAAGGATCTACTACATGGAAAAAATTATTGAAGGGTCTACTTCATAAAGTTTTGGTACGGAAAGGGTCTGAGAGAAAAGTCCTGAAAGGTATGTGTGCTTGGGGTCATTGTTTCAAAAAAATTGTATTGGTAAGATTGATTTAGGGAATTATTTTAGGCTTTTTCATCAAAAAAATATCTAATTATAAAAAGTCTAAAGGGTCATTTTCATTGTGCAAATGGCCTGGGAGAAAAGTACCAAAGGATATTTTCAAAAGGCCAAAGGGTCATTTTAATCAGGCAAAAATATGAAAGGTCTACTTTGTAAGGAATTTCATCTATGGCAAAGTCCTGAAATATATACTTTGTAAAGGATTTATTTCAAACAAAATGTCTGTAAACCTAATACTTTGAGGGAATTATTTTAAACAAAATTTTTGCAACAATTTCCCTGACATAATAAGTCCACAGGTAAAAATACACAAAGAATTAGTAAAAAAAGATAATGAAAAAAACACCTAAAACATAAAAATCATAAAGATAAATTGCATAAGTCCCAAAATAACAAGTTCTAAAAAGAATAAGTCCCCAAACAAACACTCTCACAAAGAGACTGGACAAAACATAAGAGTGATAGAACAAGATTGATAAATATAGACCCAATAAAATGAACCTAATAAAATAAAATATTTTAGCCTATGAAAATGCAATACCAATTAGTATTTTTCCCAAGATTCATATAAAGACATATAAAAGTATCTCAAAATCAAGACCATAGTTTGAAAATAGTGGGTCCCCATTTTTGTAATGAAAGAGGGGATGTTGGGTATAACAAATGATGACTCATAGTGGAAATACTCCTAAGTATTCAAGAACCCATAGCTCTAGTTTGCAATCTCAAATCATTCATGAAGTGTGTCACAAAAGATTACTTAAATCAAAAACATGAAAGAGACTCCTAAGTTAATTCACACAACATAATTTTCTTCTAATTTCTTGGATTTGTGTGTGTCAAAATGTGTAGTTTATTTAACCCCCACTATGATGAGTTTTTTAAAGGCTTGATGAACCTATAGGTTTTTTTATAGTGTGTATTAAATATAAAAAATAAGGGAAGCTTAGGCATTTCTCTACCACTAGCTAGGCATCCATATCCCTAACATAGATACGTTTGGATCCTTCTCCTTCTCTTTCCATTATTTTGTTTTAATCATGATATATGGTACATTAACCTTATTTCATCATGTGATCTTTTCGATTTTCTTTATATTTTATTTTTCTCATTTGAATCCATTGGTTCTTTCTTATTTTTCTTTTTCTTTCAATCTTCTTTTGTTCTTGAATGGAAAAGAGAAGAGCTAGAACCCAGTGAGACAGTATAATTTTAAAACAAATAATTACTATAATGTCCCTACCATCTACATATATACTAAAAATTATCACTTCCAATAGGTATTTAATGTTATAAGTTCATTTAACCCAATAAGACAAGAAAACTTTTTAAATTTGTATGAAGTACTCTGAGAGCAACTTGCACATGCCTAGTAAAAGTATTCAATTGTGAAATCATTCAGTATAATCCATGATTACCTACCTTCATCATAAAGACTCAAAAACAAAAAAAATATGTCTAATTTTTAAAATTGTCCCAAAGTGTTAAGATTTTAAGTTCCCTTTTTTGTACAAGTCATAAGCTCAATTGGTTTGGATTTTTTTTATCTTAGTTATAGTTAGAGAAAACACAATTCTTATCATTAGAGAAAGCAAAGAATAACTAATCTAAGAAATCAAGGAAGTAATAAAAAAAGTAATAAAATCTAATATATAAATCATGATATCTAATCTATGAAAGAAAAATATTGAAATCAATAAAGATTAATATAAAAATTAGGAAACTAGTCTATGAAATCAACAAATCTAATCTATTAAAGCAATTAACTAATCTAAGAAAGTGAGAAATATAATATAATCTTATATCTACATTCATTCATCCTTCATCAATTATTAGTACCATAGATGGCACAACCCTAAAGTAGTGCTTCAGGAACTATCCATTGATTGGATATGTAAGCTCATTTCCTTGGAGGTCCTTTAGATGAAATACATTATTGCCTATGATCTCTAAAATTTGGTATGGTCCAATCCATAGTGGGGAAAACTTGTCATGCTATCCTTTCTTCTCATGGGCTTTATCCTAAAGTAGCACCAGATCCAAAATATTAAATGCTTTGACCTTTTCTATTTTATTAAACCACTTCTTGACCATATCCTAATGTTTGTTAAATGTTTGTAAGGCCTCAATCCTTGAATATTCCATTTCTATTATATTTAGTAATCTTGATTCTACTTTATCACTCAATTATATGTAGTCCTACATGAATTGATAATTGGGTAAATTTAGCATAATTGGGAATACAGGCTTGTATCCATACATCAATAAGTAAGGTTAAACTTTAAGGGCTTTCTTATGTCTATTCTAGTCTACCCAAAGAGCATACTTTAATAAATTATGCCATTCCCTAGGCTTATCTCTAGTTGATTTATTAATTGCATTGATCAAATTCTTATTTATTGATTTTACAAGTCCATTTCCCGAAGGGTAATGGTTAGAATTTGAACTTATAATAATCTAGTTGTCATGTGCCCATTTAGTAAATTCTACCAATATGAAATTCATTCCATTATCACAAATCCAAGAAATAGGCATGCCAAATCTAGTTATTATGTGTTCCTCCAAGAAATCAATCACATCTTTTAATCTAAAATTCTTTGTGGCTATGGTTTCAACCCATCTGATGATGTAGTTTGTAGTATTAAGTATGAATTTATGGCCTAATGAATAATTTGGGTTGATGACACTAGTGAAGTCTAAACCTTATGAGGCAAATGGCCTTATTTTAACAATTTATTGTAAAGGAATTATTACATGTACTTATCTCAAGCTTGGAATTCATGGTATGTTCTCACATGAGTGTGATAATCCTTGAAAACTATTGGCTAGTATTAGCCCATTATTAAGATCTTATGGGTTGTGGTATTTCTATAAGGATGACCACTACCTATCTTTTGATGCAAGTTATCTATAATTTCTATAGGTTTTTTTGTAGATACACACTTGAGATAAATACCTTCATAATTTATTATACAGAGGAATCCTTTCTTGATCATGTAATGAGAATATTTGAGCCTTAAATTTATCCTTCTCTCTCTATTGAGCTCTGAGTTATAAGTTCCTTTAATTAAATACTATATTATATTAGTATACCATTATCCTTTAAATACTTGAGATTTACATAACTCTTTAACTATGATGCATGGATATAGTTTATTACTGAATTAAATAATGCCTTGAGCTTGAAAAATCTTTACATGCTTAATCTCTATGTTAAATTCTTGCAGTTTGGCCATCCACTTGCCTCATCATTCTCCTAGCTCATTTTGTGATAAGGTGAGCTTGACAATAGGATCAAACATGATGTCAATGAATTTATTCCTCAAGATATAATGTATCATGGATTTTACAAGGGTAAAACTCTATTTGTCAATCATAGAGTATCTATGTTCTACATCTTCAGATTCATGCTTGTGAACACATTGGATGATTAGTCTCATCCTTCTTTTGCATGATGACAATTGCAATTGTATGCTCCAAATCAAATGAATACAAGTGTAAAAATTTCATAAAATATGGACTGATTAATACTAGAGCCTACCATATTACATATTTAATATCTTGAAATAACTTTCAAGATTCAACTATCCACTCTATTTTGGAATCTTGCTTGAGCATGGTGTTCAAAGGTTTAACGATCTCTGCAAATCTTGAGATAAACTTCCTTAAAAAGTTAATATTTCCAAATAATGATTTAAGATCTTTCTATTTATTTGGTGGATAAATTTTTAAAATAACCTAAATTATGTCTAGATCAAAGGTGATCCCATATTTAGTGATGATGTGCCCCAAAAGCTTACCTTTAGTCACTTTAAATACGATCTTCTTTGGGTTTAATTTAACACCAAACCTTATACATCTTTAGAATATGGACTATAAGTGATTTATGTGGTCTTTTTGATTCTTTAAAAATACTATAAGATAATCCATGTAGATGATTATGCATTTTCCTATCAGTCATTGAATGTGTGAACCATGATGCATTGAAAGGTAACTCCTACATTTATTAGGCTAAATGGCATCCTCTTATATGCATAAGTTCCCCACTTCATAGTGAACATCATCTCCATTTTATCCTAATATTATACCTATACCTGATTGTATCCTAAAAATCCATCCAAGAATGACATCATTTCAAAACCAATTACTATTTATATCACCTCATCCAGAGAAGGCAGGGGATAATTGTCCTTTTTAGAAGCCTTTTTTAAGTTCCTTAAATCCACACATAATCTGATATCACCACTATTTCTTAGTGGGACCAATTGGCCTCCCAAGTATAATTCCAAACTGGGTAGATGATTTTTACACTTAAAAGCTTCTCTACTTCTCTTTGAATGAGAGGTTATAGAATATGATTGACTAGTCTCTACCTCTATCTAAATGGTTTTTGATTTGGCTTCAAAGGAATCATATGAGTAATGACCTAATGATCATAAACTTTTAGATCTCCATATGTCTAAGAGATGATGTCCTTATATCAATAAATTAAATCATTCATTCATTACCTCTCTTTTGGGGTATAGTTGATACCAATATTAACATAGCATGGGTTGTGCTCACCTCCTAGATTTTCCCTTCTGAGTCTGATTCATTGACCTTAGGCTACTTAAGTTGTTGAGCTTGATTATCTATGTCGAATGGTCTTTCCAAGGAGACCAGCCCAAATATAATTTGATTTTCATTAGGCTAGAGAATGCCTTCTTTATCTGATTCCTCTTGATAGAGGTGATTAATGTCCTTGTCATTGATGATTTGGGATTTGAATCCCCCTAAATTAGTTAAAAACTAAATAATTTTCTAGCCATCATCAAAGACCTATAAATTTCCTACATTATGTGGAATAGAGGGAGAAGGTAATAATTTAATTGAGAACATTGTTACCTTAGATTCTTATAGTGACTCCAGATTAGCAATAGTAGCAACTAATGAATCAATAGTTTGATTTTACTTTCTAGTAAGTGCTAGGATGTTGAAATCCTTGAAGCTTTCAATCAAGTCTTAAGATCTATTCTTGTATCTTCTCAAATAATATAGCTTGTATTGATATTTGTTTCTGACTTGATTGACTACCAACTCTATGTTTCCAAATACTAGTATTTGTTTCATATTATTATTAAGTGCAAACTATAATCCTAGAATTAGATCCATATACTTAAGTCTATTATTAGTGCATGGAAATTAAAATTTGTATGCTATTAATATTTTTTTACCTTATGGATCAATTAGCTTGATTCTTATGCCTGATTCTTACCTGGATCTAGTGCCATAAAAATGTAAAGTCTATGGGTGATTATAACCTTCAAGTTCTGGCTTTTGTAATTGATTTTTAGTGGTAAAAGTACAAATACCAAGGTTGGGTGATTCATAATTTACCTCTTCATTCTTGACATTATATTTCATAATGAAATACTTCATTCTTAGCTCTATATAAATCCCCATTTGATTTGGAACTCCTCTTCATGGTAGCCATATATGATAAAAGTTTGTAGACATATATCCATTGAGCACTTTAGACTAGTATCTATTTAGTAGTAGACTATATCTTTCAAGGTATGTCTACCATCAAAATATCAATTATCATATAAACACATGGTTTAGAGGCTACTTGGATATGCACATCCTTTAGTTCACCAACTATGGGGACCATTGTCTTGTCTAATTGTGAAACTATCATCTTTGAAGGGATTGGTGTTAAAATAAGTGTTTTACATATAGAAGTAGGCATGACAATTGTATAATCTCTATTATCGACTAAATAATTTTGAATGTTCTTACCAAATATTCAGATAGTCAACAGGAAGGGTGGAACTTCTAGCTTGCTCTTGTAGATGACATTGGTGTTAGATGTTTTTGATTTATCTATGGATGCTTTCACTTTCTTTATATGAATCTTCCTAGTAATATACTTATAGAGAATCTCATATTTTTAGTAATCTAAGCTAACTCATGAAGAGTTATATTAACCTTGATCTTCTTCATATCCTCAAAAATGATGTATCCTCCTTTACTTGGTTCTTCCTTACTTTTCTATTAATTATTCCCCTTTGGAGGGGTGGATTATTGTCTACTTTAGGATTAGAATAAATTGTCATGGTATTTGGAGGAGTTGATGTTATGAGTGGCTAATTATTCCTTAGATTATATACACCTTTATAGAACTACTAGAAAGCATGAACTTCATCCATGTTGTCCTCTGGCTCATTTTCATCTTCACTTAAAAAGGGAAACTCATGAGTTTCAAAGAACATGATAGTTATAGAAGAGCTAGGATCTAGATGATGCTCAGGTGCATTATACATCTGATCTTGTCTAACCACCTCTCATTGAAATATTTTAAACACTACACAAAATTCAAAGCAATTGAGATCACCATGCTTAGAAGTATTATGAATTTTTCACCAATTAGGGAGAGTTGTCCATACTATGTGGATATTTAGGATCTTGTTAGGCTACTCCATATTAGTTGTAAGCCTATTAAATGGTTGGTTATATCTATAAAATCCAACATTCTAATTACTATTTGGGCCATCAGTGTTGACCATCCTCCTTTGCATTTTTAAGAAATCATTTTTCCACTTTTGAACCATCTTCTAAATAGAATATGATTACACCTTTATAGATTCAGTGCCTTGTAGAATAGTAGTAGGAGATAGTAGATTTTTGATTTTATTGGTAGCCATTGCCTTGCATGTGATTTTTTGAGAATATGTAGTTTGTCTATGTTGTTTACGTCATGGGAGGTAGTATATGTAACTAGTTTTGATTGAATGTTGGGTCATTCTATATTTCATGTGGAATAGATTCAACATGGGAAAGTGATTATAGACATCGGACATAGTGGGCACCTAAGGATTAAGTTTTCTATCAATATTAATGTCTTCTTTAAATGCTCATGCCAGATTGTTATCTCAAGTAACTCTCCTAAAGAGTACCATAGTAATTGGATCCAACATGTTCTTATACATCTCTAATTCTAACACTTCCTCTAGTTTGTACCATGGGGTTAACCAGTTGTACATATTTTGAAATCTTACATTGAAAGCATGGATAGGATCGATAGCTTTTCTCTTCATAGTACTGAAGAGCTAGTATACTATGCTAGGACTGGTAACCTATCTAAATTATGTAAGAAAATTAGCTTAACACTCATCCCAAGAAGTGATGGATTCATCCATTAGATTTAAATACCAATCATAAGCATCATCTATTAATGTAAAAGGAAATAATTTGCATGTAACATCTTCATTGACAATATTCATTAACCTCAAATCAGATTTGAAATATTTGATATGCTCTTACATTATCCTTGCTCCTAAAGGAGAAAAGGAATGTAGATACTTCTTAGGATTTTGGGGTAAATCATACATGTCTCCTAGGATGAAAATAGAAGATCCAACCAACCAAGGTGGTTGTTGAGCTATTGGTTGATTAACAAGAAAAGGGTTCCCTAATGGGTAAAGGATTCATTATTATAAGAGGTGGACTATTCTAAATTGGGACTATTGGCACATTTATAGGTATTCAATGATTTGATAAGGGTGAGACTAGAAAAATAGCCTAGGAATTATATTTGGTCACTATCCTAGGTGACTTTAGTGTAACTCTATACAAAGGATAACTACTACTATTGAGGTGTTGGCCCTCCTTCTAGTGCTAATAAAACTGTTGATGTGGGTTTTATGCACACCATATCCTTAATAAGGTATCCTCTAATGTTTAATTATATCAAGAAATGTAAACTCCACTCTAGGGCATGAGTTGTAACTATGTGATCTATTAAAACCTATTGATGGAATAGATAGTAGGGAATGTAGGTTGTTGACAAGGTTCTTGGATGGAGGTATGGTTCCTAATAAGTGTAGCGATCCTCTATGTGAGTTATATGGGAAGTTCATTACTAATGTATAGTGGGTAGGTCTTAAAAACAAACTCAAAAAAGGAGGGAAGGGTAAGCTAGAAAATAAAGCTTATGTGGTTTTCAAGAATCACTTACCTAGCTAGTTTTTAAAAGGACAAGTGCTCTCATAACCTATGCACATTGCTAGAAATAATTACACACATATAGTTAGATGTGGCTAAGAATTCTAAGGAGATAAAGATGCAAGGAATTAATAAGCCTTAGACAAAGGTTTCTCTTTTTAGGGTAGCTATTACAAATCCTTAAGTAGGAGATTACAGCTCAAGCTAGAGAATTATCTGACATAGCTAATGTACACACATAAAAAATTACATCAAGAAAGAACTCATACACAATCAAAATTATAAATCAATTTAAACTTAATTGTACCAATAAATATATTTACCAATCCTTCAATAGTTGTTTCACATCTACAAATTAGTACATCAATTAGTATCACGAAGATTCCATTCATAAATTTTGCACATTAAAGATTATGAAACATACAATGAAAGAACGTAACAACTAATTATGTAGAAATTAGAAAGAAAATACATAAACACATTTACTAAAGACCAAAATTTATGCTTCTCTTGTATTCAAAAATTATCTAACCAAAATACAAATTGGACTACAATTGTTTATATAGATTTGGGGAAGCGGTCATCTCATCCTCCAAGTTCATGAAATGTCATTACATGTGGTAGCCAGAACATGAGTTCTAACTATGGTTCAAAATTGTATAAAATTCTATTTGTGGTTATAATTATAAAATAATCTTTGCCAAAGATATGCAATGTGTGTATGTGTATGAAGACAAAGGTGATTTTTACAATTATGACTCAAACTACATGTAAAACTTCAAAATATTTGTTGTTTACTAAAATTGTACATGCCTCTTTTTATAGGTTTTGAGAAAAACATGTTGATATTTTAGATTAGCCGCTCTATCCATGACATTCCATTTGATACCTTTCAAAATATGACTATTGATTTGAAGACACACGTCCCCACCTCATTAGGTGTAGATCTTGAAAAATTCCATTGTCAATTCACACTATCGATCTACTACATGATAGAACATGAGCATACCATATGGTAGCTCTATGAAGGGCCTTAGTTCTCTTTATAGTGCTAGCTCAAATGTTTTTGTGCCAAGTGGAAATATTTCACTAGTTTTGGGACTTTAAATTTTCTACATTGACCTCATAATGTCAATCATATATCCTTAAGCTAACATAGTTCATAGATCTTAGAGCTTTGATTCATTGACTCCTACGAGCTTAACACTTATCATGTCCTCATTCCTTTTAAAATTATTTGTTGATCTTGCAACATCAAATAAACTATATAGATCAATGCGAGACATCGATCTGTGTGGGCCCAATAACCTTTGATTCCAAATAGATAATTTATGATCTTAAATTTGACATATGCATTACCATTAAAGAAATCATTACAAACGTTGATGTTGTCCACATGACCATCACAATTTTAATCCATTTCATTTTATCTATGATCTTAATTTTGACATTTGTGTAACCATAAAATATATCTATGTGACCGTCAAGTTGACTTAGCTTCTTACGATCTAGATACTTGTCATTTCCTAGTTTGCTTTGCTTTGAAATAAAAAATGAAATGAGGACTTAACATAATACTTTGTGATATATATATATATATATATATATATGTATATGTATATATATATATATATATATATATATATATATATAAAGGACCCTGCATGAATATTCTAACCTAAGGTCTTAGTTTCATGAATAAAATATGACTGGGACCCTTGGCTAAGATCTTAAATCAAGATCAAGACAAAAAAAAATTTCTAAGCAAGGGTACCACTTGGCAGTATGATATTAGTCTTAGGACAATTTTTGTGGTAGAAAATATTATGAGATTTCTATGTAGAGGAATTGTTATGGGTTTCCTATTGTGGGGACCCTAATTTCATTGGACAAAATGTCTGAGATATAAAGTCTATAGGAACTCCATCTAGGGGAATTATTTCAGATAAAATGTCCACAATAATTCTCCCAAAGATCTAATACTCTTGAACAAAATGTCTAAAGAAATTATCTTAAAGGGTCATTTTATTTAAACAAAATATCTAAGACACAAAGTTTGAAAGGTCATTTTGTTTGGACAAAATGTCCAAGTCAAATATTTCGAAGGAATTAGCTTATAGGGAAAAAGGGCCTAGGATAAAAATCCTGAAGGGTAAATGCGAAAGGAAAAATCCTAAGACAAAAGCCCCATAGGATAGGTGGTCAAAGGCCGAAGTATCTAATTCATAGAAAAAATGCTCAAAGGGTCTACTTTGTAAATTTTTGGTGGGGAAAGGGTCTGAGACAGAAGTCTTGAAGGGTAGGTTACACAAAGCCCGAAGGGTATATGCCTTTGGGGTCATTATTTTCGAAAAATTATATTAGTAAGATTGATTTGGGGAATTATTTTGGGATTTTTTCATCAGATAAAATGTCTAACAACAAAAATTCTAAAGGGTCATTTTCATTGGGCAAAGGTCCTGAGACAAAATTCCTAAATTATATTTTCAAAATGTTGAAGGGATCTTTCAAAAAGGTTGAAGAGTAGGTGGGTTAAGGATGAAGGACCATTTTGATCGAGAAAAAATCCAAAGGGTCTACTTCATAGGGAATTTCATCCATGACAAAATTCCCAAAGGGTAAATCTAGAGGGATAAAAGAAATCTTTCAGAGGATTTGTTTTAGACAAAATATTCACAAACCCAATTCATTCAAGGGAATTATTTTGGATAAAATGTTTACAATAATTTCTTTGACAATAAGTTTTTGGGAAAAAATTAAAAAAAGAATTAGTCCAAAAATTCAATGGACAAAACACTTGAAACATAAAACCTAAATATATAAATTACTTAAGTCCTAAAATAATAAGTTCTAAAAAGAATAAGTCCCTAAACAAACACTCTGGCAAAGAGACTAGATAAAACATAAGATCGATAGAAAAAGATCGATAAATATAGACCTGATATAAAAAAATATTTTAGCCTATAAAAACATAATACCAATCTATATTTTTCCCATAATTCATATAAAAACATAGCATAGGGGTTCAAAATCAAGACCATAGTCTAAAAAAAGTGGGTCCCTATTGGGTACAACACACCACATGATCACATGTGCTAAGTTAGAATTTGAGGTAAAGTAATAGGACCTTGAAGGATTGTATAATACATATACAATCATTGGTTTCTTCAAATAATCATAAAAATTCACTAAAACCATTATATAGATTAACCCTATGTAGATGCACAAGATTAGTTTGATTGTATAGATTCTTAACCATTGTTCATAAATCTTGGGTCATCAATATACAAACTAATTCCAAGGATTATAAGACCATTATATCACCTTCTTCTAGACAAGATCTTAGTTCACCATTTTTTCTTTTTAATCCATATTGAATAAGAACTTGATAGGCTATCTGAGGTTGCCAAGGAGGAAAATGGAAAGGAGGGGTCAGTTTTTTACCTTTCTGACTTGAAACTCATGGATTATCTTACGTGATGTATGAAATAAGTTCCCTCTACATATCCTTGGAATTTTATGACTATGACCATACTATACAAATTTGTACAAGTTTGAAAACACCTGCAAAACACTACTTTCCTACATTTTCTTAGGTTTTTAGATCTTGAATGTTATTGAATGTTATTGGTGAGTAGGAGGGAAATGAGGAGTCATAATGCATTCAAAATAGCGAGTATGATTAGAGGTAAGGTGAAAATCAATTCTTTCCCATGTATGGGACCCTTTAGTGGTGAATAAAATCATTTGACTTATAAAATGACACCCTTTTGCATATGAATCCATTGTGTAATGGTATTATGTTAATAATCAAGACCTTTGAAGGCATAATGTATGGTCTTGGTGGTGTTTTAGGGCCAAAATAACATCATTCACATGGTTAGACACCCCATTTTGAGGTAATACATGCATAATTCTAATTAAAACATTAATTAAAGGAGATGCCTTAATAATATTTGCTAAAGAACCTTGAAGTATGCTAAGGTTTCAAACAAGGGTCAAGCATATTCCTTCATATTGGTATACAATCTCCTAAATTTTTCCTTAGTTGTATGTTATTGGCATGATCACATGGTTGGATATGGTTAAAACATCATAAGTCAACACTTTCATGAATGACTTCAGTCAAGGACCATATTAAGACTTATAATGTGCTCATATATATAACTATCATAGAATAGATACTTGACACATTATCTAGAAGGGTTATAAGATGACCAACATTATAATCCTCGACATAACACCTCACTTGAGCCTATTGCCTTGATATGATGACAAGTGATCCCCCTATTGAATTACATTGATAATTCAAGAGACATAAGAGGGTGACTAAGGTGGGATCAGGGACTCATGACATAGGTTGACCCATTTCTAATCCCAAGGGAAGAATTAGGTCAATGTTACTAATGAATCTTAAGGTTTGACATACTTTATGTTCAAGAGGAACCATAATTTCTTTCATGTTAGCTATGGTCTAGACTAGAGACTTCTTTGACTAAGATGACACCTCCTAACTAATACCTTGTTCACCTTAAGAATTGAAACAAGGTCTACAAGACACACAACAAGAAATAAAGGAACATAACAAAGAAAAAAAACAAGAATAAACAAGAACACAATCTAATAAGCAACTATAAATCATGTGCCACAACACTTGGAAAAATGAAACCTAAACTACTATGTACAAAGATGGCATACTCATTCTTAATAGCTATACTTAAGGAAAACCCCATTTATAGGGATAGGGAGTTCCTCACCATTTAATCTTGATAATTTTAAATCATTGTACTTTTTTAAATTGGTAATAATGTAAGTTCCACTCCCTAGGATATCAAAATTTGAGTGCTTACCTAGTTTAGCTTGGCCTTCATCCCACTTGAGCATAATATTACCTTTTTGGAAGGGCTTTGAAGAAGCTCCCTTGTCAAATGACATATTTAATTTATATTTATGGGACCACATGAAATGCATAACATCATATCTTATCTCTTCCATCTCCCTCAATTCATTCATCCTTACTTCCATGGCATCACTCTTCATAAGTTCAAGTTGATGTGTAAGTTACAAGTCTAGTAGTTTGAGTGATATGGGAAGCCTTAACTCTTTTCCATAGATAAGAAGGTATTTTTAATAACCATTATCTATCATAGGAGTGATCCGATCCTCCCATAAGGTTGTCTTTAGCTTGGTATTCCACTCCCTTTGATTATCCACCATAATTCTCCTTATGATTCTAATTAGATTCTTGTTAGTGGAATCTATAAGTCCATTACCCTATGGATAGTAGTTGGAGGAATTACTTAGGTAGATGCCATAGTTCAGATCCCATTTACTCACCCTTGCACTACTGAAGGATTTTGAATTATCTAATATTATGGTGGAGGGGATTCTAAATTTGGTTACCAGGATATCATAAAACTCTAAAACCGAACTTTCATTTGCTTATTTAAGTGATACTGCCTCTATGCATCTAGTAAAGTAGGTTGTATCAGTTAAGACCCACTTATTTTTAGCACTATATGGAGGATTAATAATACCTAGAAAGTTTGGGCCCCACTATATGAAGTGTTGATCCACATGGATAGGTTTGAGTGGCGAGGTAGTAGGTCTTTGCTTCTCTACGAACATAACTCACTTTTGGAACTTCCTAACCCAAGCATGGGAGTCTTTAAACAAACTTGGCCAAAAGTATCCTAATCTTATGATCTTTTTACTATAGTCTTGGCTGAAAACCCATCATGAAACTAGTCTAGGATCTTTTTAGCTTGGTTAGTTTTCACGCACCTCAAGAGTGTGTCATCAAGATACTTTTTGAAAATCACTCCATCAATCAAGACATAAGAGATTGATTTAATAATGTATTACCTCCCTATTTTCCTATTTATGCCTCTAGGACATTCTCCCATTTAAATTAATCTCACCATGTTTAGAGTCCAACTATAAGTGGTTGTAGATGTAACATCTTGGTGGTCACTTTGCATTGCAAAACCAACTTATTTGTCCTCCTTCACATCTAATGCCAAGTGTTCACATAGTACCCTACCTTTTACCATCTTGGTGACCTTCACTTCTATGTCATATTTAATGCATTTGGTCACCCAACCTAGTCTCTTTTCACTCAAGTCCTAGTTAATAATAAAGTCTTTAATGCTAAGATGAACTACCATGACATAGATCTTGTTATTAGACACCGTGTGTCTAAATTTATTGAGACCTATCATGACTAAAAGCACATGATTTTACACAAGTGTATACTTATTTTCATATTCCTATAATGCTTGACTAAATAATTATATGGGATGATCAAGACCCTCATTATTTTGTTACATAATAATGACAAAACTAGTATCATTGGTTGAGAAGGAATATAATATGTCCCTTGATAAATTAGGGTTGAGGAGGGTGGGTTCTTGGGAAATGAAATATTTAATGGATTCAAATATTCTCTTTCCCTCTTTATTCCATTTAAATTCCTTATGCTTCTTGATCATGAAGGTTAGAGGCCTCGTGGATAAACCTCATAATGAAGTTTATCTTGTCAAAGAATCTTTGCAATACTTTATTATGTTTGGGTAATGATAGAGAAAGGATTGCACTTATACTCTTAGGGTCTATATAAAGGCCTTATTTTGACATAATGTGACCTATAAGTATGCCCATCTCTTAATGACACCTTGTTGAGATACTTGAAGTATACACATAACCTTATCTACCCATTCTTCTTCCTTACATGCACAATATTATCCACCCATGAAGAGTTTTGATGAGGAAGATGATGTTGGACTCAATGAGCTTGGTCAAAATTTCCTTCATGAGGATCTTGATATTGGGCTTAACCAATCCTCACTTTTATCTCACAAGCTAAGAACTTGCCTCTAATTATAGAGTATGTTGGGTCAAACTAAGGTCAAACCCCTACAAATCATTATACTCCCAAGGAAATATGTCTAAAAACTCTTGACATAACTCTATGAAGACTACCTTTTCTTACTTTGTGTTAACTTTATCTAAATTGAGTAACCTATCCTTGAAGATAGTGACCTTCTCGTAGTGATCCTCCTTTGTTTAAATGCTAAAATTATCCTTTATTAACTGATCATCCTCATTGAATATGTTTTCCAATGTCACTAATCCCTTAGGTAGCTTATTTTTCCTCAATTTAACAATCTAGTCACCATACTACTATTACAATCTACCTTGGTTTCTTAGGAATAATTATCCCTCGTACGACAAGAAACATGTTATTTGTTTATCATTTTCAAATACCTACCAACTAAATTCATTGTCAAAGACTAAAGGTCTAAAAAATACTTTGATTTGAGATTGATCTTTCATGTTCTTTACCCCACTTGGAATGTCATACTATGTTCCTATGGCTTATAAGTGATATGCATGTTGATTGGCCTCTTTTGGGATTGAATAAATGTAAAAGTCCTAAAAGTATTCTAAGAGGTCCAAAAACCTAGGATTTTATGCCTTCTAGAGTGGATTATTGACTCTATTCTTCCCTCTCACCTGATGCACTACTAACTCACTATCTCTCATGGCTTGTACGAGATTAATGCCTCTCTTTATTTTCCATTGTATCCCAAGAATGAGGGACTAATAATATCCTATGTTGCATGTGAAGCTAAATTATAACTTCATGGTAGAGAAGTATCTTTGTTTATAAGGAGAAACAAGCATGACACCTACCCCACTTCCATTCTTACACCTAGAGCCATCAAAGAACAAACTCCACACTCCATCATGGTCTTGGCTTGGGTTAGTAAGAGATAGTAGGACAACCTCTTCCTCATGCATATATTATATCCCAAAAACTACTTCTTTAATTCCCTTCTATGGATCATAGTCATGGTTATCTCCCTACCATTCATCAAGAAGTAAGTTTGATTTACCTTTAAGTGGTTCAATTGGCTCCTGATAATTGGGGTTCTCATATTCATCTATGATAATGAAATTGACATTAGACAAATTAGGCATGTAGGGATCTAAATGGAACCTAGAGATAGGTTAAGAACTGATGGTAAACTTTGTTCCATAACTATTCCTAAAGACCATATAAGACCAATCTAAGGAGAGATAGCCTCTTATCTTGGTAATGAAATCCCTAGACAAACACAAGGAAAAATAGGATGGTAGATCAACCACCATAACATCTTGGGATATATTAAAATTAGGACAAGAAATTAGAACTAGTTTTAAATCCTTGAATAAAACAATAGTCTTAGTAGGAGACCCATCTAGTTTTAAGACTCCTTTAAAATTAGGTTCATACTTTAATGTCAACTTATCTATTATTAGATTAGGAATGATAGATGTACTATCCCCACTACCTATCATGAATTTGTGTACTAAGGAGTCTCATATGATGATAGAGATATATAAAGTAAATGGATTGTCTACCTTGGGTGGTTGAGACTCATTAGGATAATTGGTGTTAGCTAGGATTGTGCCCACTCTTTCTACCTGCTTGTCTAAGATGTGATGTTTGGACAACTTTTCTTGGAGGAGATATTTTTATCTCAAAATGAGCAAAGTGTCCCACATTGGTATGGTGACATGGGCCTTATTCATCTAATCCAAAATAATAATATGTGATATAGAAGCCTTTGACTACAACTTAAGAGTAACAGTATGACTTGGAGCTTAAGTGACTTGAGGTACAAATGGATCTTTTTAATTATACCTTTTCCCATATTGAACCTTATAAATTGGTGGAGTCTTAGGGGATAGAATTTTTCCACTATACTCTTGAGGTATTGAGATGATAAAGGAGATATTTTTCCAACTTTTAAATCTTCACCTACTACTCTCGTTTTGGACCTTGTATGGGCTATAGTAGGATTGTCCACCTTGGTTATACCCCCAAGATGTTTAACTACACATTATCTAAAAGAGTTTTTTCCTACTTGGAATTTGAATTTTTTTTCTCTAACTATGTATTACTCCCACTCATTCCTTTTTGGTTTGACATATTAGATTGTGTCATGATGGGAGTCTCTCCATGATGCATATAATGACCTTCTTTATGTTGTGTAAGAGGTTGACTATTTTGCATAGGAGGAGCCTAATTTTGATGAATAATAGAGGTTTGAATAACATCACTAATTAAAATAATTAGAATCTCATGAGGCTACCCCCATTGTTTATACCATTAAAATTTATAAGCATAGTTTTTTTGAGTTAGAATTAGTGCTCTAGAAGGACTAGCAGAATTGGGATTAAAGTTGTTAGAAGCCCTTGCTTGAGTGATCTGCCCTTGACCCTCTTGATTATGTTGATATGAAGGCTTCTTAAATAGATATAGATGAAAGGGAACTTGATAGGGTGATTGGTATGGTATATGAGGTGGAATTGTTTGCCTCTCTAAGGTCACTATCTTGTTGCTTGGTGTCTTAAGTAGCCCTTCAATCTTACCCAGTGTATTTACCTGATCATCATCTACCTGATCATGATTTGTTGGTGCTGGTAGGGGATCAATGGAAGGAAAAAGAGGTTATATCTTTGGGAAAAAAGGAATGAGGGGTCTTTGGGTAAGCTTCCCTACCTATATTAGAAAAATTTCTACACTTATTGTCACTTCATAAGCATCAAGTAGTGTGTTTCCTCCCATAGACTTTATCATGACTACCACATCAGAATTAAGCACTATCAAATAGTAAAAAAGGGCATATTTAGGGGTTGTTTTGAATACAACTGGGATCCTATCCCAATTCTTCTAAAACCTATATTCGAAGTCTATCATAAACCCTTGGGGAGACCTTTTAATTTTGGTGAGTTATTCCACTAGAGACAATTGGTCACTTCTATCCCCAAAATGATTGCATAAGTGCTCCCCAAACTCATCCCATGTGTTGATAGAACCAAGTTTTAGACCCCTGTACCATTTAATTACCTTACCTCTCAAATAAGTAGTTAATAACCTCATTGCCACATTTTCTTAGGTCACATTATGAACTGAGTAGAGCTTGGATATGTTTACAATGTGTTCAATAGGAGTGGTAGATTTTTCCCCTATGAAATATGGAAATATATTAAGTGCATCAATAAGTATATTATAAAATTTGTTCAAGTTTATGGGGATACCACCATTAATTTGAACAAAACCTTATTCTTAGGCCTAGCCATTGGAGGAGTAGGGGCTAAAATAGTTCTTTGTTGAGAAAGATTAGGAGAATTAGGGGGTGTAGTTTAGGATTGGACCTAGGGTACCTCTTTGTCCTATAAAAAACCAAAGACAATTCAACAAACTCAGCTTCCTTACCTTTTGATGAACTTGTGACCATTTTTGACATGAAATTTGACTACAAATTTGCCACTAAAGTAATTAATGCTCCTTTATATCATCAAATGTTGTAAGTGTATTCTCTAAATTGATTGAATCCTTATCCCATCAGGCATGCCATAAATTTTTATCAATATGGATTTCACCCATTGAGGTAAGGGATTTCAAGCCTACCTTATCTAGATGATATAATGGGATCACCTCTAAATGTGGGTGGCTTAGTTGATGAGATGAACCTCTAGTTTTTAGGTTAGCTCCCTTGGTGCATCAATTGTATCATAATTTTAAAAACTACTAACTTGGGGATGAAAAGAGATAGCAGATGATACATGAATCAAATCTTAAGCTAAAGGGAGGTGATGCACCATAATTATTTTTGTCCACTCTAATTGATCCTTAAAAAACACTTGAGAATAAGACAAGGACTAAGGATTAAATCACTCTCTCCTAGAGACTCCTAAGTATCAGTACTTCATATGGAGGTTATTTCAAGTGTATGAAACTTGAGGATGAATTGAAGGTCTAATCTTATGACACTACAAATCATATTATAATTCTAACATACTCACCAACACTTCTACACACCATATGACCTACTTGGACAATTTCCTAGCAACTAGGTGAATATAATGACCTTCAAATGAAGATGAAACTCATTCACTTATGTAAATAAAAAATAATAGATCACACTAAGCTACACATAGAATTTGAACTAGTTCTTATATTCATTTAAAAGGCTTACAATATACAATTTGGGTAGAGTCTCATCATACCTAGTAGAAGGATCCATATAATGGATTTATAGAATCAATTTATAAAACAAGAGAAGATAAAGAGAGTGGCATATGGCATGGAAGTGTGGAGAAGAGGTTATTGTTGACCAAATTTGACTTTTAAGTCAAATTAGTGAAACTGTAGGTAATAACTTGGTTTTTATAGGTTTTAGTGGGTATAAAATTTGGTCATAAAGCGTATTATATGTAATTTGATGCTATTCAATGTTATATTAGCCTTGCTCATCAGTTTCATTAGCCAACATGTCCTTTTGAGTTATTTTAGGGGTCAACTAGGTGCATTTAATGAGTTGTACATGTTTATTTGGAAGTGTGAATGTTAATAAATATTATTTCATGCCCCATGTGTCCACTTAAATCTTAATCAATTGACATAACTAAAAAGTGACATGTTGTGTAGAAGAAAATGTAGTTTTCTAGTGATCGGAGAAGAAAATAGTATTTGTACAACCTCTTTGGGAAGTGTTCCAATTATAAAATGTTTAAATGTGACTCTTTAGATTCCCCATGCTTATTTCCACATTTTTTATTAGGAAGTGCCATTTTTTCAAAAAATCATTTTTTACCTTTCTTGGTTTCCTAAACATGAAGAAGTGACCTTCAGGTCTTTGCTTGATATGACCTGTAGAAAGAGTTTTAGGTAAAAAAATTTTGGGAGGTAGTATTCCACTTAGGTATATTAATTTACATAAAAATATTTCCAATTTTGGTCAAACATGCCTTATGAACCATCCTTTGTAAGCTAATTATGTTTTTCTACATGAAAATATATTAATCTTGTAGGTTTTGCTTCATTCTAAGTAAGGATGATATTGTTTTTACAATATTTTGTATTCTTAATCTAATGGTATTAATGGTTTGTTTCATGTTTTGAGTTGATTTTATAGTCCAAATATCTCACCATGTGTCGTTTTAGTCATTTTTCCACTTGTAGGAGTTTGAATTCCATACAGAGGTTTTATGTGATGTAAAAAGATGTCCCACATGTCTCAAATCCATATGATCACCCCTTCCTATATTTGGTTTCATCAAACCATGTTTTGGACCAAACTCTCAATCTTACGATTCACATAGTCAACTCTTCACTCAATTTCATTTGTAGTCACATATACAAAGGTTGTTTAGCATGTTCATGGAGTTGTTATGAAGATAAATATTTTTTTTCAAGTCATTTGGAGTTGGGGAGAATTCACTTGAGAGTTTTAAGAGTATGCAAAGTTGATTACAAGCTCATGCACCACACTAGCCACCATTTCTTGCTCTGTGATAGGCGTTTGCAAGAAGTATTCACATTGAAATTGATGCTTTAAAGATTATTTAAAAATATTCACAAAGTCAAACATTTTTTTAATATTTTATAATTAGTTTATGTTGTTCTTGAGACTATTTATCCACACATATTACTTCAATTCTACCAACTGCCTATCTTTGACTCCATTACCACCTACATGCATCATAACAGAGAGATAAACACCCATGAGAAGTGTTGAATCAAGTGGTATAACTTTTTTTTTTAAGTCATAACATGAGGTGAGAACATGAATTTTTATTTTTATGTATCAAATGACATAAGGAAGTGTAGTCATGTTAAAAGGGTCAAGAAACTAAGTTCAGGGATACTTTCCCTAAAAGATGAAAATAAAGGTCTAGGACCTTTTTTCCAAGGCCATAAAATGAGGTTAAAAATACTTTGGTACATCTTAATGACTATGTTTTGGAACCCATACATAGGAAAAGACCTCTACCAAAAATGGAGGCTAGAAGGTCAGTGCAAAAGGGAAGTTACAAGCCTCAAAATGACCCTAAAAACACTAAAAGCATGCAGTAGTATCTACATGTTTTGAAGGCATAAGTGACCTTAGCACTAAAGTATAAAAAAAATATTGTTTTATGTTTTTGATAACCTTTTTAGGTGAAAGAAAAATCAATGATCATAGAGGTCATTCAAAATAAAAATGTATACTATGTTTCAAGTCCTATGGAGACCTATAAGTGTCTTTTTATGGAAAAATGGGCACCTACAGTCCAGAGGGTGGTTAATGACTCAGTTGAGGGGTTTAATAGTGTTTAAAACTATCAAATTAAATCCAAGGTGAGTGCAAGGGGTAGGGACTATCATGCTTAATGTAAATCTTTTAATCATCATGAAAATGAAAATCAATACCTATAAGGTTTCATCTACCTAAACATAGTTGACTGTGTTCAATAAGAAGGGCAGTGAAAAAGTTTAAATCCTAAAGAGATAATATATCCCAAGTATGAAATTAATTTCTTAAGAGGGTCTTAACACATTGTGGTCAGGGTCTAACTCATGCCATTCCACCTACAAAGGTCCTCCTCAAACAAAACTTAGTCAGTTGTGATTGTAAGAAAATAGTAAGGTTTAGTAATTTTGAAGTTGGAAATGCATACAAAATCACATCATAAAAATAATAGCATGTAATTGAGGGATCTATTTACAAGCTTGTATCAATGTAAATAACTCTAGAGATGTCAAATGCATATAAAAGCAAGGGTTACTATTGGAGAATGGAATCATAGTCCAAAAGACATACTTTGTGAGATCAAAGTTTATGTAAAGGGATAAAATGAATGAATGGAAAAAAAATGTTTTTTATAACTTTAATAAGACCCTAAACACTATTCATAATGCCATATTTCATGGAATGAATACCTAGAGGTGGACCCTTGTTTCTATAAACGCAATCATAATGAAACTTAATTTTGATGATTAAAGAGAGTATAAGGGGTATGTAGGATTTTGGGGAGGATGATTAAGGGTTATATAACCTTTATAATAATCATGAAACTATAATAAGTGGAGAAAAAATGAAATAAGTAACCCTCAATCACACAAAATGCAGTCCATATGGACAAAACTCTACATAATCCTTTCCTTAAGAGCCTGTCTTGGTATTGTCAAGTTTAAGGGGTCAGATCATGCAATCAAGAACTAATTTTTTTATAGAGAGACTTTGGGACTTTTATAATATTGGGAGTTCCCTCTATTTTGTCTCAGATAAAGGGCACTCACCTTGTGCATATAACCTATAGATTTGGTGGATTGGGTGAAAGAAGCAAATCATAAGCTAAAAATATCCTCCAAAATAGTTTCAAAAGATGAGGGATTCTTGGGAAAATATTTTAAACTAAGAAAAAAGGAAAGGATACCAATAGAGGGGACCAAACCATTGAGAGTTACAGACATGCCCATGAGGCATGGTTATTCCTAGAGTTCAACCAGGAGATCACCTTCACTTTTGGATCAAAATTTGTTCTATATTGAATTTTAACATGTATAATATGTCAATATATATGTTTTTAAACTATTAGGATGAAAGGAAAACCATTAAGAGTCATTTCAAGCTCTCGAGTGTAGTTAGACCTATTAGGTAAGGTCCAGGCCTAAGGACAAATGGTAAGTCACTTGCATTTATAGCATAAGATGATAACCCAAATTAAGTGAAACATGTTTATGGAGTGTATATATAGGTTTTAAATATATTTATATTTACGGGAAGCACAAAATAAGTCATTTTTGGTTCAAAAACAACATCAAACTTGTGAAAAAAGGTGAAAGAGCTTGATAAGGTGAATTTAAGTGTTCACATCTTTATTGTTTATTTTTGTGGGAGTAAAATAAGAGAAAACAAGTTAGAATAGGTCTCTATAAATCACTTTGTGGAGTTATTTGTCAACTTGGATTTCAAGCCTTTATGAACAAAGCTTAAGAGGGCATATAGGCCTAAAACCCTTGTTAAACCCTTGTAGAGACCTGATGATGGAAATGGAGCTATAAATTCGATATAATGGCACAATGTTCTCATGAAACCTATTGGACCTTGTATAGGACTCACTCGAGCTTCCTCATATGCCAACTAGTTATAAAAACTTGTATAACTGGGGTGATAAATAGGCTATTTTTTGCCATTATTTGTGTTGTGTAGGCTACAAGAAGATTTTGAAGATAAAATCAAGTTTGGATATAATATTTATAATTTTTATAATTAAATAAGGTAATTTAATTCCTTTAAAGAACTTCTAAGTATCTAAATTAGGTGTTTCAACTTAGGCAGTCAAAATTATCTTAGTGGACAAACTAATGAGAAGGGTGGAAAGCTTCATGTGAGATGATTTTAAAGCATTAATAATACCTATAAGTACATGGAGAGTATTTAATATTTAAATACACCCCATCCCATGTATTTTCATGAGAAATCAATTCCTTTTTGAAAGTCAAGTGTATAGGGTGCATGAAAAGAGAGTTTTCTAGATAGCAGATGATGATAGCTTGGTTTGGGATGATTATAGATGGCCAAGCCTAAAAAAAATGCATGGAGAGTAATTTATGATGTTATTAAACTTAATTAAAATCATTTTTCCTGATCTTAATCAGATATAATGTGTTCAAATAGGGCCAATCATGACGGTAATTTTTTAGAGCCATAATGGGGAGTTTCTTGCCATTTTTCATGAGGTTTATGAATTAGATTGACATTGGTACTTACAAAAATTGAATTATTTGTCCCATACCATATTTTAATTCAAAATGAACTACTTTTATCATCTTTATAAGTTTCCTTGTGACCCTTAGACTTCTCTCTTCTTCCCTCTCTCAAGTTCTATAAGAACTAGCCATTTTGGCCATTGTAATCTATGTTCCACCTGAGTATGGTGAAGCCCTGATCATTTGTATAAATTTTGTTAAATAATAATAACTATTTTTATCTCATCCATTAATATTATTTTTTTTTCATTTATAATGTTTGATTTTGCATAAGTGAAGACTATGGATTCCTTAACATGTTATTTCATTCTTTGATCGTATTGCAGTTGTAAAACTTCTTCTTATAGGGCATGTGAAGTGTTATAATAAATTTAAAAGATTTAGTGAGTTATTATATTAATTATTTCCCTCATATTCACATTTTATAGTCCTCATATCTTTTCACATTCATCCATAACCTCACAATTTAACATTGATGTGAGAAGATGAAGATTGGAGAAGTGTATGTTTAGTTTGTCCCTTGAATTCAAGTGTAAGATGCATATGGTTGGAAATAATAAATATATTTGTATATAATCTCCCTTAGGATAGTTTTTTTCATTTTTCTCTCTCTCTTTTCACCCCTTAAGTTTATTATAGTTGCAATCCAAAGTGGTACATCAAGGGAACTAGCCCTATATAGAGTTTCACCTCATTCCTTAAGCTAACCACAATCC
The DNA here is from genome assembly GCA_037957365.1 of Torreya grandis. Lineage (NCBI taxonomy): Eukaryota > Viridiplantae > Streptophyta > Pinopsida > Cupressales > Taxaceae > Torreya > Torreya grandis. Next base: position 1,031,267 of record JARHVA010005508.1, on the reverse strand, counting down.
TAGAGTTGTTTCCATTATGAAAAATGGATGAGGAGATATTTTAAATCTCCTCAAAGGGTTAAAATATAAGTGACAAAAATTATTGTCATACCTGATGGCACTCCAAGTTAAAAGAGATTGAGAGATTTTTGGTGTTGTCTCTCAACAATCAACTTTTAGAGGCATCTATGCAAGCATCAATGGAGACTCCAAAGATATATTAGCTGATAAAATAGATCAATTTATCCTTTTAATATTTTTGGTAACATTTTCCTTTAATTTATTTCTTTCAATGAATTTCCATGGCTTAGTTTGGTGTTGATTTTTATTCTATACAAGTTGGTAAGATATTTCAAGCTTGTACCATTCCCTATCAATATGAAAAAGTCCTTGTTCAATATTTTCATGATCCTTACCAGCATAAATATGGCCTTCATAAGATTAAATATTATCATTTTCATCCCATTAATTAATTATATTAGTCCTACAATTATCCTTCTCCATGTCTTTTTCGTAGTCAACCTAGCCACTTCTCAAGCCAACCCATTTCCACCTTCAAGAAGACACTCTTGGGATATGAGAGGTATATGTTAGATCTTGACACACAAAGGGTATGTGGTCAAGATATTATTATTAATATTATTCATAAGGTGATAAATTATTTTTATCTAGTCAAAAAAATTTGGACACCTATTAAGAGAGCCAATTGGCAAAGGCTTACAAGTGAGATGCTTGATATGAGTGGCCTAGTTTCTTCCTTAAAGGATAGGCTAAGGTTCATGAAAGGCAACATTACCAAGTATATAATAATTAATATCCACTTACCCAAGTTTCCTATCATCTATATTTGGACCTTACTCATGATCTTAATCAAAATTTCCAAATCTATCCTTTCTTAAATCAAGTGGAAGAGAGAGTTGGAAAGACTAGTCTTGTGTTTCAAGCAAATCTTGATAGACAGATTGAGTTGGAAAATATGCATATGAATCAGTCCATGTTGGGAGAAAATTAAGTAGATTTAAATCCCTAATTTTACTCTCACTATTCATCTCCACCACCTTAAAAGGATACTTCTAGTCCTAACATCCTAAGCTAGAGTAAGATAGTATACTGACGCCTCCAATTCCTTTAGCGATACTCTTGATATAAATAGAAACTTGCGTAGTAGGCAAGGGCCGAATGGCTATGACTTCACTTGATTACTTAAATAAATCACACTTACAAACTTATTACAATGCTTGTTTCAATTTCTGATTCTCAGGATCCTTTTAAAAGGGCAAGAGAAGAGCATACTCTTGGAAGCAAGCTACTAGATTTTCACAATGAATTTTTTTTGATCCTCTACTACTAGCAGAATGGCCTATATATAGCAATATTTGGGAGGTCTTGCCTGCACACTAGCAAGGCAGTGTTTATCCCATCATGCTTTACAGTGAGAAATTAGAGCTATAGTGAGATGCTATTGGACCCACTTGATTATGACGGTGATTGAGAGTGAGGGCCCAACATGTCTTCTGCTTCGTCAAATAAGTCATCAGTACTTATAGGATTGAAAAGACAACGGCGCTGGAAAGTGCTCGAAAGATGCCAATGTGGGTTATCACCTCTGTGATGCCGAGGAGTGATATAGAAATATGATTCCCACTCAAGTCTCCTCCGTATGATTGTATGGACTATAGTGTCCTGGTCATGATCTTCATTTTCATGAATGCGATGTGGACCAAAGCGTGCAATCCAGCGATACAGGTGTTCATTATGTGAAGATTGGATTCTGATTGTCCATGTCCATAATGGTCTTTTCAATAGTTCAGTGAATTGGTAATACAAAAATTCACTATTAAGTCTTTCAATCATGATGACTCTAGAGTTTCTTTGGTGGTTGGCTTCAATCATAGCTACTTGAGACATCTATAAATTGTGTCCTGTTGCATAGGAAATCCTGGTAAATCTGGGATGCAATCCTTCTCTTAGAATTTATTCTTAGACTAAAATATTCAGAGAAGCGAAGCCTTGATTATGAATTCTTGTGAGATTGAATCCCAGAATAGGCTGGTGGATCATTGTTGCTGCATGATTTTTGCTTAGCCAATCTGGAACTACATTATTAATGCCCTTTATATGTTCAACAGAGAAATTAAACTGATTGAAGAAAGCTTGCCATCGAACATACATACCACGACCATCTTTCTTACCATGATCTTTTTCTCTGAAGGTTAGGAATCTGGTACAATCAGTAATTACAATAAGGTGTGGCAAGTGAAGAAATGGCTTTTGAACATCTATGCTCTTGTAAGCAAATCTTTCATCCAAGGTCTCCCAATCTTGGATAAGCTGAGGTTTAGAAAAATAAAGATAAGCGCCAGTATCTACTTGTGCATCAACAAGTCTCCCATTAATGTCTAGTATGAAGAATTGAGCAAAGTGTTCATTAATCAAATAATTTAAATATGCAGGCATGGGTAACTCAACTGGAGGTATGGGGAAAAAAAGAGGATGGAAGTTTGGTTGATAAGGAATGTAAAGTGGTGAATGAAGTTGATCCTTTGAAATTTCCTCCTACCTTTCCTCAATAATATTCTTGTGTCCCATTTCAACCCTCATGTATTCCTTATGCTTATGATAATTCCTATGAACTTTAGGAGAAACTTTTCCAAGAAAACCTAGACAAGCAAATTAAGGAGTTAGAGTCAAAGATGAGGTTGCTAAATCAAGGTGTGATGGAAGGTTTGAACCCAAAATAAGATCTTGTGTTGAATCTCCTTGTTTGGTTGAGGATGAAGAATACACTTCTTGTGTTGAAGAAGAAAGCTTAGAAGAGGTCCTATTGGAATATAAAGAATATGAATAATATTATCTTTTTGTTTCCATTCATGATGTTGATCAAAGTGAATATGATGATTTATGGTAGATATTTGAAGACATTTTTAAAGATTTTAAATCTCTAAAGGGGTATACAACTCCTTTAGGGCTGGTTATAAGTGATGGTAAGAAAAATGACATTGTCCAAAATTTCATATATGAGCAAGATGAAATTATATAACATGTCATAGGTGATCAAGATACAAGTACAAATTAGCCTTTGGAGGTCAAGACAAACCTCTATTGGCCTCAATCTTTCAAGGAACAAGAAATCATTCCTTTTGAGGCCATGCCTACAAAGAAGATGAAAGTTGATTATAAGAAAGAAAGTTGGTAGTGTTTTTCCCAAAATGTATCACTTATTTTTGTAGAAAACATGCCGACCATTTTGGTCCTACTGGCCAAAATGCTCTCTTTATTTATCAAAAAATGTTCTGAGTAATTAAGTTTTTTAAATAACTCAATCCTTTTCAGCTAAGGAAATCATAGGTTCAATAGGTAGGCTTTCTCAAAGGGAAGTTAAAAATACTTAAGGCATTTCTTAAGTGTTTTGAGGATGGTTCAACACTGAGGTTCAATCAAAAGACTTAACGGTAGGGTTCAAAGAATTAGAATGAACAATTGAATCGTTGAACTATTGAACCCCACCTCTGAAAGGTTCAAAGGTTCAACAAGTTCAAAGGTTCAATGACTTTGACAAAATCAAAGAATAAAAGGATTGGAAGAGTTAGAATGAACCATTGAACCTTGAACAGAAAAGGTTCAGAGGTTCAAAGGTTCAATGAGTTCAACGAGTTCAATGGACTTAAAGAATAAAAAGATCTAAAGAGTTAGAATGAACCAGTAAACCATTGAACCCTACCTCTGAAAGGTTTAAGGTTTAATGAGTTTAAAGGTTCAAAGAGTTCAAATTTCAAGCAGAAGCTTCAAATGAATGGATGAAGCAAAAGATTCCAAAAAATGGTTCAATCAAAGAAGAAAACTAAGTGAACATGGCCCTTTACAAAACATTAAAATGCTAAACCATTGAACCATTAAACCATTGAACCAGAAGAGTTCAAGGTTCAAGGTGGTTCAAGCAACCAGTGACATCCCTATGGACATCAAATTTAGGGTGATGGAATAACCGTTGATTTTCAAAAGAGCACAGACCTGAGAATAAACTTAGTGACCAGCTCAAAGTGAGAAGATAGCCTTGAAAGCTCAAATTACTAGGAAGAGATAAAATTTAGCAAGGAAAGAGGGAATGACTATAGAAAATCCAAAATATTTGTAGAAGAGTTATTCCAATAGGTGGAATAGTCCACCAGGTGGACCTCAAAGAACACAAACATTCAATGGTGTGGCCTATTTTTCTTCATTAAGTAAAGGTGAATGGACAGTTGTGTAAGCATCACAAAGAATACTAGGCAACCCATGCTTAGGAAGAGACATTTGAGATGATTTAGAATGCCAAAGTTAAGGCTGATGACCTGTTCTAGCATGGCCCCTTCATAGAATTTCCAATGCATTCAATGTATTCAATGCAACATGGGCCATTTTCATGAAAATAAGCACCCTAGTCTTCCTTTGATTACTATACATTGTAATCTCTCATTTAAGATAAAGGAGATCTCTCTATTATTAGAAGCAAAGCTCTGCCCAAATTGAAAGACATTCCTGAGACTTGAGCTGAAACTATTATTCATATTTTGTTAAGTGAATGAAAAAGCAAGTGACCTTTCAGACTTTATGTTGAAATAACTTTTGTTATCTAGAAAATTGTTATTATGTCTTTTTCCTAAATACAATCTTGTCCATTTAATAAAATAAGTAGAACAAGTGGAAATAAGTTGGAAGATGTCCTAAAGCCTATTTTGGGAGACTTTGTGCTACCATAATTGTTTTTAGTATGTGTTTTGTGTAAAGGATATTGGAAAGAATTTGAGTTCCCCTTATCCTTCATAATCTTTCAATCTGTTGTAGTTTTAGGTGGAGACTTTGAGATACACTTCATTCTATGGTGTCTTTGTCCTAATCAGTAGGAGAAACAATGAAAGACTTTATGCTTTTGTGGGTTTGTTATGGATCTAGTTACTATCTAGGAAGGATTCTTGCTATTTTCTAAACATCATTTTTGAAAGAAGAGAAGTGCCTTCAGTAATTACACCAAATTCTCCTCTGTTCTATGAACATCATCTATGAAAAAAGAGAGATGGATGGTAGATTTCACCCCTAAGACTATTTTTAGTTTATATTAGTATACTATAGTTTATAGGGAACCTCCCTTTGCTGAGAGGAGAGATTTGTTTCATTCTAGTTGTGGTCACCACATCCATTTTGCCATATAAATATCCTTTTGCTGTGGTTGATATAACCATTTTACCATCAGTTAGTTGATGACAAAATATTCACCCAACAATTTTTTGGTGACTCCGTTAGGGAATAATGAGCACTTTGAAGCCTCAAGCTTCAAATTGAAGTAGTTCTAGTTCTTTTCCATTTCCATTTCACACTCTGGTAGATCCACCATATACATGAAGCTAGAGATCTCAAAGTATTGTTGACCTTGTATTTGAGTTGGTGCAGCTAAATAATTTTGATTTTTTTCCTCCACCATCTCACCTTCGACGAACCAAGATTTTTCCTCCTACAAATGTTAGGTCTCCAATACCAGGCAAAGCTGCTCTTTCCTCTGCTAGTACAAATTTATCTATACATATCCCATAGAGATTTATTATCCCTCCTTTCACTAGTCATATCATGGTAGCTCAAGGCCCCTAGGGTAATACTTTTGGTCCTCTGAATCTAACCCCACCTTTACATGAGCTACCTCATAGTTCAAGGAAGAATTTTTCCAATTTCTATGGTGATGGGAAAGTTCATCCTAATGAACATATTGTAGCCTTTTGCATATCCTATGGTGTGATAGGTGTTGAATATGAGGACATAGTAGTCAGACTATTTATGGAAGCATTACAAGGCACTACTGTAGACTGGTTTTATCATCTGCAAGCATAAACTGTGACTGATTGGAACACTCTCAAGGCCAAGTTTAAGGCTAGATTGAAACCTATAGAATATACACATGCCTTGTTAGCTCAGCTTATGTAAATGAATAAGGAGCCTCATGAACCTATGTGAGACTTCATTGATAATTTTGACAAGTTAAGGAATAGGATTCCTATAATTGCTCAGCTAACACTTTAAAATCTTAAATGCTTCTTCATCAATTCTTAGCTTCCTAAAGTGAGTTTCTTGTTGAGGTGGGTTAGCCACATAGATCTTGTTGCAACTCAAATTTTGGCCACTAAAGTTGAATATGATATTATCTTGGTAGGAAAGATAAGAAGAGATCCTAAAAAAAAAAATCTTCATCTTCTAAAAAACTTTCTATAGGCACCACTGATCCTATGGTGCAAAAGATAGAAAATGAATTGCTAGATTTGAAAAAGAAAATGGCACAAGGGATGTCTTCTCCTCCTTCTTATCGGGATATACCAAGGAGGATGTTTCCCAACCAGTCATATCAAGGCAATACTACCAAGAATTAAGGGCAACCAAATTATCTTCCTCCCCTATAGGGGAAGCTTGACATTGAAGCAACACCAACTAACTCAACAGTTAGTTATCATGAAGCTGAACATAATTTCTCTTTCCAACCTGAGTTAGACCAAGAATATGATGCTAACCTCTTTACAAAAGGTGAATAAGAATTAGTTGGTGACTCCAATATTGGTTTCTTGAATTACCAGGATGAAGCTAGAAGTAAAGGAGAAGTATTTGATGGATCATATGTTATATTTACCAGGTCCCAAAATTAGTAAACTCAACAAGATGATAAGGGAAAAATAGGGGAAGAATCTCAACCAGTAATTTCAATTTCTAAATGGGTGACTTCACTGCCTTTTCAATCAATGGAATCAGTGACCAATAAAAAAGTAAGTACCTTAGACAATCCTGCACCTTCTGCATTAATTTCTTAGACAAATCCCACACCTAATAAAACCTAGAATGATGAGCTTCCTTCCTTTATTTCTATTTCATTTTAGTCATTTTATATAATTGACCATACTAGGAAGACCAAGATCCAAATATCTGAGTTTGAATTCTTACAAGCCAACCCTGAGTAGTTGGATAGGCTAGTTGAATGCATTAAGAACAAAACCATCCCTATAGGACAAGATGTTTCAAAGGTGACTCGTGATCCCCCAAAGAACACATATACTCAAAATAATTTTGTCATTACTCCTCCTAGGAAGATAAAACCTTTCTATGTTTTCCTATTGATAATTGGTCATAAGCTGAACAATTGCATAATAGATTCTGGCACCTTTAACAATGTGATGTCCACCAAGGTGGCACACTCTCTTAGGCTCACACTAACTAAAAATTTTGGGAGATGTTTCTCCATGGAAAAAATATAAGTGCCACTTTTAGGATAGATCAAATATGCCCAATTTGCATTTGTGGCCTTCCCAAATAAAAGAAATAAAATGACAGTCCTAGTGGCCAACGTTCCAGCCTCTTATGGCATTCTGCCTAGGCAAAAATTTTGTAAGGATGTTGGTGGAGAGTTGAGCATGGACCTATCTAAGGTGAGGATACCTATCAAGGGCATCATGTAAAGGCTACTTCTTGAGGAGTCAAAATACATTATTTCCCAAACATCAGCCCCTGATGCTCAAATTCTATTTGAATCCTTAGGAATGGGCAGCTACTTTCTATCTACTAAAAATGTTCCTATTTCATCAGATGAAAGTTCTATAAGTGACAATCTAAAAAATTTAGACAAGACATCAGAAGAATTGGTAGAGTGTAGTATAGATGAAAGAGGATCTTCCCTCCCTAATGAAGAAAAATCTGATAGAAGATTAGATTCTAATGATGTATGGATTCTTGAATTTGATGGCAAAAATTCTTCTTCTAGTTCTAGAGCTGGAGTTGTTTTGATATATCCTCAAGGACATATTTTTCCCTACTCATACAAGTTGTAGCTCAGCAATACCAAAAACACCACCGAGTATGAATCTTTGCTACTCAAATTAAAGGTTGGTCAAGCTAAAGGTGTCAAACTTCTACACACCCAGGGAGATGTTAAGCTGGTAGTTTATCAAGTGAGAAATCTATATCAAACCAAGAATGAAAGATTGCAACATTATCACAATTTAGTGTGGGACTATCTTGAAATTTTTGATGCTTTCAGTATTTCTACCATGCCTAGAGAATTCAATAATCAAAAAGATTCCTTGGCTGTCTCTGTAACTTTCATGGTTACTCACCAAGATTTTAAAGAGCACAAGTACACTATTGAGTTGGTATTTTGACCAAGTGTACCAAATAATGCCAACCATTGGTAGGTATTTAATGGTGACAACCACATCATTACTTTTCTAGAATAGATAGACAGCTTTGAGAAGCTTCATTTTGAAGGCAGTGAATCTCTACCATGGGAATCAACTCCCAAAAAAAATTTAAAAACTGATGGAGAGTTCCTCCAGCTCAAAGGGAATAATATTCTCAAAGGATTAGTCTCTCTTGAGAAGCTATTTGATAAGCATGATAGTTTTATCAAGAAGCAATAAATGGATTCAAAATCCTCCAAGGATTTTGATCAAATAAATTTGAGTACAAAAGACAATCCCAAAATGGTCAACATTGGGAATTGTTACACTCCTGATAAAAAACTCAAATTCATTACCTTGCTTCTCCATTACATTGATGTTTTGGCATACTCTTATGATGATCTGAAATCTCTCAGGCTTGAAGAAATTTAGCATGAAATTCCTCTCAAGGTTGGGTCATTGCCTCACAAGAAAAAACAAAGGTAGTACAACCCCAAGATATCATGCATGATTCTTTCTAAGATACCAAAAATATTGAATGCAAGAATTATTTTCCCAATCCATCATTCCACCTGGATTGTAAACATAGTCCCTATGAGAAATAAGAATCAATAAATTCACCTCTATATTGATTTCAAAAACCTGAATCAGTCATCTTTAAAAGACAACTATTCCCTACCCATCATAGATCAACTGCTATAGACAATGACTGGCGCAGAGATGTTATCAATGTTAGATGGTTTTTTGGGATATATTCAAGTGGAATTTGGTGAAGCAAACCAACATAAGACCACTTTCACTACACCTTGGGGCACCTTTACATACTGTAGAATTCCTTTTGGCTTGATCAATACTAGTGCCACCTTCCAGAGAGCGATAGATCTTGCCTTTATAAATTAAATGGGGAAGTTTATTATGGTATACCTTGATGACTTGATAGTTTTTTTCTAAACATCATCCTGATCATGCGCATCATCTACAATAAGTGTTGGAGTGATGTCACCAAAATGGTATTTTTATTAATCCTAAGAAGTCAATTTTTGGGGTTACAGAAGGTAAACTTCTTGGTCACACTGTATCCAGAGAAGGCATAAGGATCAACCCAAAAAGAGTCAAATCCATCCAAGAGCTCTCTCTTCCTGCCAGTAAGACTATAGTCCACTCTTTCTTTAGAAAGGTGAATTTTCTATGAAATTTCATTCCTGAATTCACAGAGAAGACTCGCCACATTGTCAATATGATGAAGGGTAAAGTTACTTTCAATTGGATTGAAGAAGGCAAGTCATCATTTCAAGACATCAAGGAAGCTATCACCCATGCCCTAATCCTAGTTTGTCTTGATTATACCAAGGACTTCATGATATACAACTATGCTTTTGAACACACACTTTTAGCCATTTTGGTTTAACAAAACAAAGGTGTGGAGTCCCCCATATATTTCATGAGTTGTCCTCTCAAAGCTCATGAGCTGAAATATTAAAACATGGAAAAACATGCTTATGATGTGTTTAAGGTAGTAAAACGCTTCCATTTTTACACATTCTAAACTCACACATTGTTACTCTGGTTCTTGAAACAATAGTAAAGTCTATTCTAACTCAACATGAGTTTGGAACTGAAAGGAGTAATTAGATTGCTAAAACCTAGGAGTTTGATCTTGTTATCAAACCTATGAAGCTTGTGTAGGCAAGAGGTCTATGCCAATTAATTACTAATAACATACCAAAAGAAGTAGGGTATGAAGAAATAGAGGTTGAAGACATACCTATAGTTCTCTTTGTCACCACTATGAATGAGTGGTGTTCCAATATTGCTCATTTCTTTACCTATGGTGAATGTCTTACTCACCTATCTCATAAAGAAAATAAGACTGTTATGTTGAAAGCTACTAACTTTTTCCTATGGGACAATGGTTTGTATAAGAGGAGCCTTGATGGGGTATTTCTTCGTTGCATGGATAAAGTGCAATAGAGCAAACTTTTGGATTTTTTCCACAATTTGACTTATGGAGGACATTTTTTTGCTCTTGTGACTACCCATAAGATTATGTGAGCTAGGTACTATTAGCCTACTCTATTTCAAGATTCATACATTTGGGTGCGTAGATGTGAGCTATGTCAATAGTTTGTTGGGAAACCCAAGTTGGTTGTGTTACCTCTCAAGCCTATGGTAATTGAAGAGCCTTTTTAGTAATGGGTAATTGATTTAATTGGCACTATAAACCCATCTTTGAGTGCTGGACATGACTATGTTCTCATAGCCATAGACTATTTTACCAAGTGGGTGGAATCCATTCTAGTCAAGCATGATACTTCAGAAGTGGTATGTAATTTCCTCAAGGAAAATATTATTTCTTAGTTTGGATTCCCAACCAAGATTGTAATAGATAATGTAGCTTGTTTCTCTTCTCATGAGGTTACCCAATTCTACTACTATTATGGGATTATCCTCTCCCACTCTTTTGACTATTATTCACAAGGAAATGGTCAAGCAAAATCAAGCAACAAGAACTTGGTGACCATTATCAGGAAGCTGGTAGATAACAATCAGAGAACCTGACATAAAGCATTACTTGATGTTTTATGGGCAGACAAGATTACACCCAAAAGAGTGATAGGTATGTCACCATTTCAACTTTTGTATGGTTTAAATGTAGAGATACCAATCACCTTGGAATTACTAGCATTAAAATTGGCAAAGGTAGTAGAAGATTCAACTTTTGAAATTTCCATCGACAAGAGGATCATGTGCTTGACTAAAGTAAATGAGCAATGAAGTATGGTGGTGGATTGTATTGTTGCACATCAAATTTTGGTAAAGAAACTCTTTGACCAGAAAGCAAGGATTCATGATTTTCATATTGGAGATCAAGTCTTGTTGTGGGACAAGAGGAGAGAACCAAAAGGAATGCATGGAAAATTGGATTCATTATGGAGAGGTCCATTTTCAATTCATCTATTAAATGGTGAAAATAGTTTCTTGTTGAAATATCAATATGGAATGCCATTTGCACTACCTCACAGTGGGTAGCATCTAAAGCACTTCAATCCTTGAAGTATCAGATAAGTCCAATTGTACATATGTATAGTCTTTCTTTATTGTATGTTTATTTTTTTTGGTGCCTTTTTTTGGGTAAGTATGACTCCATAGCCTAATGGCATAGATAAAGGCACTTAGAGTCTAGATTCTACTCCCTTTGATTGCTTCAAATCTCAACCAATGGAAGTTCCCTAACTAGAGCCAGCTATTATTCCCAAAATCCATCACTTGTTTTTTTGGAAAACATGCTAACCATTTTGGTCATGCAGGCCAAAATGCTCTCTTTCTTTATCAAAAAATGTTCTGAGCAGTTAAGTTTTTAAAATAACTCCAGCCTTTTTAGCTAAGAAAATCATAAGTTCACAAGTGGGCTTTCTCAAAGAGAAGTTCAAAATACTTAAGGCATTTCCTAAGTGTTTTGAGGATGGTTCAAGATGAGGTTCAATCAAAAGACTTAATGGCAAGGTTCAAAGAATTGGAATGAACCATTAAACCATTGAACCATTGAACCCCACCTCTGAAAGGTTCAAAGGTTTAACAAGTTCAAAGGTTCAATGACTTCGATGGAATCAAAGAATAAAAGGATTTAAAGAGTTATAATGAACCATTGAACCATTGAACCTTGAACTGAAAAGGTTTAAAGGTTCAATGAGTTCAACAAGTTTAATGAACTTAAAAATAAAAAGATCTAAAGAGCTAGAATGAACCATTGAACCATTGAACCCCGCCTCTAAAAGGTTCAAAGGTTTAATGAGTTCAAAGGTTCAAAGAGTTTAAAGTTCAAGTGGAAGCTTCAAATGAATGGATGAAGTGAAATATTACATAAAATGGTTCAACCGAAGAATAAAAGTAAGTGAACACGGCCTTTTACAAAACATTGAAATGATGAACCATTGAACCAAAAGAGTTCAAGGTTTAAGGTTTAAAGTGGTTCAAGAGACCAGTGATGTCCTTGCAAACATCAAATTTAGGGTGATGGAATAACCATTGATTTTTAAAAGAGTGCAGACTTGAAAATAAACTCAGTGACCAGCTGAAAGCAAGAAGATAGCCCCGAGAGCTTATATCACCAGGAAGAGAATAAATGTAGCAAGGAAAGAGGGAACAACTATAGAAAATCCAAAAATATATTTGAAAGAGTTATTCCAGTAGGTGGAATAGTCCACCAGGTGGACCTTAGAGAACACAAACATTCAATAGCGTGGCCTATTTTTCTTCATTAAGTAAAGGTGAATGGATAGCCATGTAAGCATCATAAAGAAGACCAGGCAACCCATGCTTAGGAGGAGACATTTGAGATGATTTAGAACACCAAAGTTAAGGTTGATGACCTATTCCAGCATGTCCTCTTCACAAAATTTCTAATGCATTCAATGCATTCAATGCAACATGGGCCATTTTCATGAAAATAAGTGCCCAAGTCTTCCTTTTAATGCTATATATTGTAATCTCTTATTTTGGATAAAGGATATCTCTTTATTATTAGAAGCAAAGCTCTACCCAAATTGAAAGACATTCCTAAGACTTTGAGCTTAAACTGTTAATCATATTTTGTTAAGTGAATGAGAAATCAAGTGACCTTTCAGACTTTGTGTTGAAATAGCTTGTGTTATCTAGGAAATCATTCTTATGTATTATTCCTAAATATATTCTTGTCCATTTAATCAAATAAGCATAACAAGTGGAAATAAGCTGAAAGATGTCCTGAAGCCAATTGTGGAAGACTCTGTGGTACCATAATTTTCTTTAGTCTATGTTTTGTGTAAAGGATATTGGAGAGAATTTGAGTTCCCCTTATCCTTCATAATATTTCACTCTATTTTAGTTTTAGGTGGAGACATTAGGCTACATTTAATTCTATGGTGTCTTTGTCCTAATCAGTAGGAGAAATAATGAAAGACTTTGTGCTTTTGTCAATTTCTTATGGTATCAGTTACTGCCCAGGAAGGATTCTTACTATTTGTTGAACATCATTTCTAAAAGAAGAGAAGTGCCTTTAGTAATTATGCCAAAATTCTCCTTTGTTCTATGAACATTATCTCTAAAAAAAGAGATATGGATGGTATGATTTCAACCTTAAGTCTATTTTCAGTTTATATTAGTATACTATAGTTTATAGGGAACCTCCCCTTGCTGAGAGGAGAGATTTGTCTCATTTTGGCTATGGTCACCACATCCATTTTGCTATATAAATATCTTTATGATGTGGTTGATATAACCATTTTGCCGACAATCAGTTGATGACAAAATATTCACCCAACAAGTAGAAACATGAAGTATGTGTACAAAGTTAAGAGGAGTATGTATACATTGTAGACCTATTTAAATATGATCTACATGATAACAAGTCAAGTGAAATGCCATGGAATAGGTCTGGTCCATCAAGTGTTCAATCTAAAGAGCAACATGTTTGGCACACTCATCCATCTCATGCAAAAGGATATTCAAGAAATTTTACTTTTGATCCTAGAAAGGGAGGTATGATTTGTTTTTAGTTGTATATAATAGTTTGTTCTCTATTTCCCATAAGGGATTATGCATATGTGTGTGTTTTGTTAGCTTGCTCTCTGTGTGTGTCCTTTACTTTATGTGGTTGAGGTAGTCATTAGTTGTCTTGTCTTGGTCAAGTTTTTGGTCAATGGTAAAAAGTATCCTTATTTGTTTTAGACTCTAGATGACTCCTTATCCCAATGAACTAATAAGGCTACTAGTCTAGTTAGTATAGCAGGCATACTACCCTTATTAGTCATCAATTTCTTGACAAAATTTGACTTTTAAGACAAATTGGGGCACATATAGGTAAAAAAAAAAGTTTTTATAGGTTTTAGGGGGTATAAAATTTGGTTATAAAGTGTATTACATGTAATTTGATGCCATTCAATTTTATATTAGCCTTGCTCATCAGTTTCATTAGCCAACATGTCTTTTTGAGTCATTTTAGAGGTCAAATAAGTTCATTTAATGAGTTGCACATGTTTATTAGGAAGTTTTAAGGTTATAAAATATTATTTCATGCCCTATGTGTCCACTTGAGTCTTAATAAATTGACATAACTGAAAAGTGACATGTTGTGCAGAAGAAAAGGTAGTTTTCTAGTGAAAGGAGAAGAAAATGGCACTTGTACAGCCTCATTGAGAAGTGTGCATCTTGGAAAAGGTTTAAAAGTGACTGTTTAGCTTCCCCATGTTTATTTAAATGTTGGGTTTCATTTTTAAGTGCCATTTTTGGCCCAAAATTGTTATGTACCTTTTTTGGTTTCCTAAACATGCATAAGTGAGCTTTAGGTCTTTGCTTGGTAGGACCAGTAGAAAGAGTTTCAGGTCAAATTATTTTGGGAGTTATTATTACACTTATGGATATTTCTTTACATAACAATATTTCCAAGTTTTGTCAACCATGCTTTATGAACTATCCTTTACAATTTGACTATGCTTTTTTACTTGAAAATTTGTGCACCTTATAGGTTTTGCTTCATTCTGGGTAAGTTTGTATGAAACAGTTGTTGATATTACTTCAAAATAATTTTGGCTTCCTCAAATAATTTTTTTCATGCTTGGTTTCAGGTTTCAAGTTGATTTTATAGTACAAATAGCTTACTTTGTAGGAGGGTACCATCATGTGCAATTTTAGTCAATTTTCCACTTACAGGAGTTTAAATTCCATACAAAGGCTTTATGTTAATGTAAAATTATGTAACACATGTCTCAAATCCATATGATCACCAATTAATATGTTTTTTTCACCACACCATGTTTTGGACCAAACTCTCAATCTTGTCATTCCCATAGTTAACTCTTCACTCAATTTCATTTGCAGTCACATATACAAATCTTGTTTAGCATGTCTATAGAGTTGTTATGAAGATACATCAATTTTTTTAGGTAACTGAGAGTTGAGGATAGTTAAATTTATTATTTTAAGAGTATGAAAAGTTTATTAAAAGCTCATGCACCACACTATCCAATCACTAGCCACCATTACTTGATTTATGATAGGTGTATGTAAGAAGTATTCACATTAAAATTGATGTTTTAGATCTTGTTTTAAAATATCCACAAAGAAAAACATGTGTTTTAAGTTTTGAAAATGAGTTTAGATTATTCATGAGACTATTTATCAACATATATTTCTCTAATTCTACCCACTACTTGTGGATGTCTCCATTACCACCTATAGGCATCATAATAGAGAGATAAACACCCATGGGAAGTGTTGAATCAAGTGGTATAACTTTATTTTGCGTTACTATAATGAGGTGATAACATGAAAAACTTGTTTGAGCTATCAAATGGAAATAAGAAAGTGTAGTCATGTTGGAAGGGAGAAGAAATTGAGTTCAGGGATACTTTCCCTCAAAGATGAAAATAGAGTTCTAGGACCTTTTTGCCAAGGCCATATAATTAGGTTACCAATACTTTGGTGTATCATAATGACTATGTATTGGAACCCATACATAGGACAACACCTCTTCCAAGAATGGATGCTATAAGGTCAGTGTAAAAGGGAAGTTGCAAGCCTCAAAATGGCCCTAAAAGACATTGAAAGCATGTAGTAGTATCTACAAGTTTTGAAGGCACAAGTGACCTAAGCACTAAAGGAGAAAACAAATATTGTTTCATGTTTTGAATGAACTTTCTAGGTGAAATAAAATTCAATGAACATAGAGGTCATCCAAAATAAAATGTTTTACTATGTTTCAAGTCCTATAGAGACTTATAGGTGTCCAATGGAGAAATAGGCACCTACAATTGGGATGGCATTTGATGAATTAGTCAAGGGATTTGATGGTGTTTCAAACTATCAAAGTAAATCTAAGGTGAATTCAGGGTCTAGGGACTATAATTCTTCATATAAAACTTTTAAACATCATGACTAATGAAAATCAATATCTACAAGCTTTCATCCGTTGCATCATGGTTGACTGTGTTGATTGAGAAAGGTAGTGAACAAGTTTAAATCCTAAAGAGATAGTCTAGCATAAGTATGAAATGAATTTTTTAAGACCACTAATAGATCATCATATAAAGTTTTAAATGGGGTATTTACACATTATGGTTAGGGTGTAACTCATGTCAGTCCACCTACATGGGTCCTCATTAAACAAAACTTAGTCAACTGTGATTTTAAACAAACAGTAAGGGTTATTACTTTTGAAGATGGAAATGCATGCCAAATCACATGATAAAAATATTATAATGGAAATAATTGATATATTTAGGATATTTTATCAATGTAAATGAATCTAGAGATGTCAAATGCATATACAGGAAGGATTACTATTGGAGAATGGAACCATAGTCCAAAAGGCATACTTTGAGAGGTTAAATTTTATCTAAAGGGATGAAATGAATGAATGGAATAATTTTTTTTTTAATAATTTTAATAATAACCTCAAAAACATTCCCAATTCCATATTTTTTAGAATGAATACCTAGAGGGGGACCCTTGTTTCTATAAACACAGTCACAGTGAAACTCAATTTTGAATGAGTAAAGATAGTATAAGGGGTATGTAGGAGTTTGGGAAGGATGATTTAGGGTTATATACCCTTAATAATTATCATGAAACTATAATAAGTGGAGAAAAAATTAAGGAATTAACCCTTAGTCACACAAAATGTAATCCATATGGACAAATCATGTAGTCCTTTCTTTAAGAGCCTGTCTTGGTTTTATCAAGTTTAAGGGGTCAGATCATGCAATAAAGAGCTAAAATTTTGTGTATATATACTTTGATAATTTTAAAATATAATTAAAGTTAAATTTTTTCTAAGGAGATATGGGAGTTCCCTCTATTTTATCTCCGATAGAGGGCATTCCCCTTGTGCATATAACCTGTAGATTTGGTGGATTAGGTGAAATAAGCAAATCATAAGATAAAAATATCATCCAAAATTGTTTTTAAAGCTGAGGGAATATTTGTAAAATATTTTAAACCAAGATAAAAGGAAATGATACCAACAGAGGGGACCAAACCATCAAGAGTTATAGACAGTCCCATGAGGCATGGTTGTACCTAGAGTTCAACTAGAAGGTCACCTTCACTTTTGGATCCAAATGTGATTTTTATTGAATAGGAACATGTATAATAGGTAACTATATATTTCTTTTAACTATTAAGATGTAAGTAAAACCATCAATATTTATTTTGAGTTCTAGGGTACAGTCAGGCATGTTAGGCAAGGTCTAAGCCTAAGGCCAAATGGTAAGTTAGTTACATTTATAGAATATGATGATCACTCTAATGAATTAAAAAAAATTATGGGGTGTATACATGGGTGTTAAATCTATTTGGATGTAGGGGAATCACAAAAGAAGTCATTTTTGGTCCAAAATTAACATTAAACTTATGTAAGAAGGTGAAAAAGCTCGATAAGGTGACTTAAACTATTCACATATTTCTTGGTGATTTGCATAGGAGTCAGATAAGTTTAAAATAGTTATAATTCATCTCTAGAAATCACTTTTTGGCATTATTTGGCAACTTGGATGTCAAACCTTTATGAACAAAGCTTAAGAGGGCAAACATGCTTAAAACCCTTGTTAAACCCTTGTAGAGACCTGATGATGGAAATGGAGATATAAATCTGATCTAATGTCACAATGTTATCATGAAAAATATTGGACCTTGAACAGGACTCACTTTATCTCCCTAAAATTCCAAATAGCTATATGAACTTGTACATATGGGGTGAGAAACAAGGCATTTTTTACCATTATTTGTGTTTTGTAGGCTACGTGAAGAGTCTAAACATGAAATAATTTTTTTATAGAATATTTATAATTTTTATAACTCCTTATGGTCATTTAATTCCTTGATGAAACTTTTAAGTGTCCAAACTAGGTGCTTCAACTCAACCAGTCAAAACTGGCCTAGTGGACAAGCTAGTGAGAAGGGTACAAAGATTCAAATGAGCTGATTTTAAAGGACTCCTGATACATATAAGGCCATAAAGACTATTTAAAATTTCCATCCACCCCATACCACATATTTTAATGATAAATTGATTCCTTTTTTAAATCCAATTGTGCAAGGTGCATGAAAAGAGAGTTTTTTGGACAGTAGATGATGATAGCTCATTTTGGGATGATTCTAAATGACCAGGCCTACAATCAATTCATGGAGAGGTAGGTATGATGTCCTTAAAATTAATTACAATCAGTTTAAACTATCCTAATCAGTTATAAGGCGTTTAAATAGGACCAATCATGAAGGTATTTTTTTTGAGCTAGAATGGGGAGTTTCTTTCCACTTTTAATGAGATTTATGACATGGATTGACATTTGTACTTCCAAAACTAGCATGGTTTTTACCATACCATATTATAATTCATAATTAACTAATTTTCTTAGCTTGACAAGTGTCCTTTTGACCCTTTTACTTCTCTCTTGTTCTCTCTTTCTCAAGTTCTATAAGAACTGGCCATTTTGGCCATTGTAATCTATGTTCCACCTGAGTATGGAATAACCCTACTCATTTATGTAACTTTTGATAAATAAGAGTAATTATTTTTACCTCATCCATAAATATATATATTTTTTCATTTGGAATGTTTGATTTTTCATAAGTGAAGACTATGGATTCCTTAGCATGTTGTTTCATTCTTTCATCCTATTACATTTGGAAAGATTATTCTTGCAGGGCATGTGAAGTGTTCTAGGAAGTGTTAAGGATTGATTGAGTTAGTATATTAATTATTGACCTCAAATTCCCATTTTATATTCCTCCTAATTTTTCACATTCATCCATAACCTCATAATGTAGCATTATTGTGAGAAGATGAAGGTAAGAGAAGTATATGTTCAGTTTGTCCCTTGATTTCAAGTGTAATATGCATATGGTTAGAAGTCATTGATATGTTTTTTGTATCACCTCCCTTAGGATAGTTTTTGTTCAACTATATCTCTTATTTTTAACCCCCCAATTTTAGTGTAGTTGCAATCCAAAGTGGTACATCAAGGGAGCTACACCTATCTAGAGATTCACTTCATTCCCTAGGCTACCCACCAACCTAGAGGTGTTTCCATTATGCCACTTGGATGACGAGATATTTTACATGTCCTAAAAGGGTGAAAATACAAGTGAAAATAGTTATGATGACCATTACTCACTCCACTATTACTTATAAACATCAATATTAGCTTCATGCTCTCTCCATTCATTACCTTGTCTAGTTTGTGATCTTTAATGAGATTTTAGGCATGGAGGTGTAGTGGATAGGAGATAATTCAGACTTTTTTGACCTCATTCAAAGCATGTGAATGAAAAATTGGTCAGACATATCTCCTCATGTTAGTTAAAAAGGAAAATATGTGGTCTAATTAGGTCTTCATGAAGCATTTAGTAGTCTACCCTTCTTTTGTATGTAAATAAGGCTTGCAAAACTGCCCCATCCTCATTAATAGATATGATAAAAAAATTATTGCCTCCATAAGGTAGTTAAAAGGGTTTTCATCACCTGAATTTACTCCCTTATCATCCCTTCATACCAATACTCATCTTTTCTTATTAACCAAATAGGCCTATTAGGCAACTAGGCCTAGCCACTTAGTGTTAGCTACTTGGATGATCATGAGGCTTTCATAGGACCTTCAAGTATGTATGAGTGATCATGTTTTAGGTGTGGAAAAACATAATACACTATGACATTTTAATTGCCAATATTTCATACCTATAACTCTTGTTCATTTAAGTGACTAGGTCCCCTCTCACTAGCATTTGTGGACTCATTCTTTAGCTCAGACCTATAAAATAATTTATAAGAGGATTTGAGAGTAGTTTGTGATTTTATAAGTTATAAAAAACTTCACACCACCTTATTAAATGATCTAAAATTCTTCATATAACTTTGTACCTTGAATCCATCACTAAATCTTGCTAAAATAGTGTTTATTATGGATCTATACTACTATCCATAGAGACTAATGGAAGGCCTAGTAACTTCTTAGAGTGTAAAAGGTTTTTTAGATGTCTCCCAAGTCAATTAAATAAATATAGGTGAATTTATCCCAATTTTTCCTCCATCAAGTCTCTATTAGGGTTTTAGGGAGGTTTAGAGAGGTTTAAAATCTTAAAAATAGTTCATAAAAGTTAAGCCTTAAAACTATGAAAAATTGAAACTAAATCATAGTGGAAAAGGACCCTAAAATTTTCACACATGATCAAGACTCCATGGAAATCCTTTGTATAGTTTTGAGCATAAGAAAGAGCTCCTCAATTGATTGTCTTGCATTTTGTGTACTCTCAAGGTAGTTTTAGTCCAAAATAGTCAATCCTAAGCTTCCTTGTACAAACCAAAACCTATTTTACATATGAAAACTCTTAAAATATACTTCCATTATGTTTTAAGGTCTCATCCAATCCTTCTTATCCTCTAAATTTAGTCTTCAAGTAGCAATGTCTTGAGGAGGGTATTAGGGTAATGGGCCTAATGATAGGGTTATATGTTTCTCCTTCAAAATAGAGTTATTAGATATCTTGGCCACCTCTAGGATTATGAAACATATCCCTTAAATTCTATGAATCATATGTTTTATCTTGGTTAATCCACTTATTTACCAGTCAAGCATGCATAATCAACTAACCAGGTATTTAGGCATGTCTACAAGTGACCATTTGATGTGGAAACCCTTGCAGGTGTTCATTGTGAAAACATTTTGAATTATTGATACATATTATTCTTTAAAATCATGTAAAACATTTAGACTTCTCCAATTTCTTGGACATAGGCTTACAACAGTCCTCATTAGGTTGGTAGTCATCTAATTCTAGGTTTAATCTATATACTATATACCATACACTTACCAACCAATGACTCATTTAGATGTTAATGAGACTTGAGGAGACTATAAAAACCATTTCTAGACTCAAATATCTCAGTTTAAATAATTTAAGGGTATAATTCCTTCATTAAGCCCTTATCAAGTTTTAGGAAGCATTTTAGTGGCATACCATCTTAATGATGGTTCTTACAGTACAAGCCTAAAATATAAAACTTATTTCCATGTATTTTAACCTCATATACCCCTTCAAAACTACCAAATATCTCCTATTATGATTCACCTTATATGGTGAGTTTTGATTGAAAGTTGGCAGTCTTCAATTCTTTGCTAATTGTTCATAGATTTAAGACCCTAAATGAAAATATTTCTTCCATTGATAGTAATTTAATAGGGGTAAATATCTCCCCCTAGGATCACTATTCCCCACTCATCTTTCCATGTGACATATGAGCATTGGAGTTGGCAGCTTGAAATGATAGACTAGAGTAATGGAGCTCAAGAGGGGTAATGAGAAAAAAATTGACCACTTCCTTACCTTTATATATCCAAAACACCTTCCTTAGGGCCTTTATAATCATAATACATCTCTTCATGACCTTAATCCTACCATGGGGGTTTGAGTATATCACCAAGATGAAGATGGGGTCTTGAGGGTTCAAGGAGGGCTTTATGCCTTAAAGGCTTAGACTAAATTTTAGGACCTTGAGTCACAAGTAGGTGTATTTTTGGATTTAATGTTATTATAGTAAAATTTTACGTCTAATTTATACCTTTTTCACTTGTCCTTATCTACCCAAAACACCATCTCTTTCACTCTCTCTTATAGGCCTACCTTAACAATCATTACTTAGTCTAAGTGATTAGATCAATTGGTGTTAGATACCTAAGTAGTATCTTCTCTTCTTATATACTATTTATATGGTTGGAATATAATGTAATATTATCTCAAGATATATAATAATAGCCTTTGTTATAGGGCCTCCCCCACCTTTGTTATTAAATCTAATTTATAGAGTCATGCACATAAGCATGTGTGTTATGGGTGTTTAACCTCAACCAAGAAGCATTCCAAAAATTGATCATACCCTTAGAAATCTTGAGGATGATAAATGACATCAAAAATTGGGGTGGTTTGATCATCTTTTTTTTAATTTTTATTCACATTAGTTAGACATCCTAACTGGAAAGGTAGACTTGGATGTACCTAGACCATTGTTCATGCTTGAGTCAACTTGTTTGGATATCCCTTCAAGTTTCCTTGTATTTCAAATAAATGGTCTTTATGTTATTCTTATTTTCATGAGATATATATTTAATATTCCTATATAAACTCATATTTAATGGTGGAGGTAGACTACCTATAATCTTGTAAGTAGTGGTCTAGGTGTGTGACTATCAATGAAGTTCTTACATAGGCCCATGAATAAGAGCAGGTATTTCATACTATGTTTGAGATCCAATATAACTTAAATCAAAATAATACTCTTAATATAGTCATATTCATAGAATATGAACCATCCTTGTGTTTTTAGGTTCTATTATATGGTGGTTTTGGAAAATACTTTGAATGTTGGACTTAAGTTGACCTTTTGAACTTGGTCATAGATTCTCAACAGTATTCAAAATTGAATAGACCCTTTTATCATAGTCCTAATGGATCATCATGGTATTATGCAACATTTGACCTTGATTTTATGCCTTAAGCTTAGGTATAAGGGATCAAACCTATAGGTGGTGGTCATAGGGTTCTATGGAGTTCTAGTTTAGAAATATGAGCCTAATATGGGGTAAAATGGATTGATAATACCATTACATAGCAGAAATTCCTTGAGATTTTCTTTTTGAGAAGTTTTGTCATTAATTTCAAGGTCATTGTCATCAATTTCAATGTTGATGTCATTGATGTCAAGGTGAATCTAGTAAAGATGCATGGTGAGTGGTCTTTGAGCTATTAGCTTGTGAGCTTGATGTGACAAGGTGAGTTTGTTGAGATTTGTCTTATGTTTTGGTTGATTCCAAGATTTATATCAAGGTTTAGGTCAATATGAATTTGTCAGTGTTATCATTGAAGGTTCTTATGAAGGTATGATGATAAGAAGGTCTGAAATAGTGTTTTTGTGAGCAAGACCAATTGACAATGCATGTTGTGACAATATTATGAGCATTGAAGGTATGTAGTTTGAAAGAGAGTATTGTAATAGTTATGAGTGTTGTTTTATTTATTTAATTATTCAAAAATTCATAGGTATAGGTTAAGGCATCAAGTGTTTAAGTAGCCTAAGCCTAGTCATGGTATGAAGAGATCTTGTAAGAAGTTATGAGAATGGTGGTTTGGTGAGATTATTGGACATAGGAATGAGTTATTATATGAGGTTTATTGAAAATTCATGCAAGGTATTGGAGCACTCATGAGAGTTTCAGGGTGAGCCTACAAGGGTAAGACCTTTAGACCAAGTCTGTACCTAGACCACTCCTAGAATCCACCTGACCTAATGAGCTATCATGATCTATTTTAAAGGCATATGAATTATGTATGGAATTATTTGATGATGAGAGAGGTTGATTTAGTATTTTAATTAGGTAGAGAGTGCATGGAAAGAGGCATGAAGGTCAATTTTAAGTCTTGATGTGGTTTGTAGGTCAAGGTATAAAGAGTAAAAAAGAGAGTGTGGCTTAATGAGGGGTCATGATCATATTTTAATGTGTTTGAGATCATGTAATAATTTTAAAATTTTAGGTATGTTGTTTCAAGTTTTATCATGAAGTTTTAAGTTATATTTTGAAGGACAAGGCACGAGAAGTTGTTTGGATGTCTCTCGAGTGTTCATAATGAAGGATTCTCAACCTAAGAAGGATTTTATTATGATAATATCTCATAAAAACTTTTATTGGTAAAATAATTAGTTCATGGGATATGGATAAGGGTCATATATCATAATTATAGGCATTAGTTTTTGAATTGAAGGTCTATGCTTTATGAATGATTATTAACACTACAAACATGTTTAAACCCTCTTAGAACCCTAATAAGGACCTGATGCTGAATATGTTGATAAAAAGTTCTAGAACGGATTTTTATACTCAATTATTCTATAAAATATTTTATTGGACTCTCCTAATCACCTCTAGGTGGTATTGGTTAGAGAGAGGAGAGAGAAAATGATGAGTTATAGGCTTGTGTCTAAATAAATTAATGTAGAAGTCAAAAGTGGCACTAGACATAATAAGAAAATGGATTGAGGAATAATTTAATGACTAATGTTTCATTTACATGAATTTTATTGGATAGGTTCAATCCCTCAAGTGTGTTAATTGGTCATCCAAGTTAGCCAGTCACTAACAGGCCAAATGGTGCAAATAGTGAAAAACCCAAGCAACATTGAGAAGATGAATTAGAATATGTTTTCATGATAGAATAATGGAAAAAATTTCATAGATATGTTATTTTATAATGGTATTTATTATTAATTATTTGTATAAATATTTTAAATTAGTTATAATGGTGAAAATGATGAAGTAAAAATGGCTTGTTTGACTCAATGGGGTCTATTTGTAATGAGATAAAAAATTGGTCTGTAAGATCAATAGTTGACACTAAACCATATGATTTTTATATTTTAAGATTGTATGGAGATTTATTATGATCATTTTAATTCATTTTAATTATTTTAAATTACATATATATGTGTTATAAGATCAATGTTTCATGACTGTGTTTTTGATAGTCTTAGCAGTTCTGAGTAAGCAAGTTACCGTGATGAAAAGTTGTATTTGAGTGTAATTTAATGAAATAATGATGAAATTTAGAGAATTATATTGTTTTTTTTACTTTAAAATATTTTTAATTCTTTTTAAAATATTTTAAGTCAATATAAGAGGTTGAAAAGTTGAAGCCAAAATGGCTTATCTGGTTCAAGCAAGACTATGTGAGATAAGGTCAAGGTATTGGTCTACAAGACCAATGTTTTCTATTAGAGATTATAGTTTTTTTGACTGAGGTTGTTTTGAATATATTATAGAATAATTTTAATGTATTTATAATAATTTAAAGTATCCTTTCAAGTGTTGTACGTCAAGTATTTTCATGATTGGTTTTTGATAGTTTTAGCAGTTCTGAGTGAACATTCTAAAGAGATGATTTTAAGCCTTTTAAACCTATTTTAAAGTATTTAAACCATATTTTGATGAAATTGAGGTAATTTATGTTATGTATAAGTTATTTATTATCATTTTTGTGTGTCTAAATGATGTTTTATAATCATTTTTTCAAGGCAGACTTGTTTTTGTGTCCAAAGGCCTAATGTGAATAATGCTAATGGAGTGTTTTCAGTGGTGTTTGGACATAAAATGTGTTATGGTGCTTATATTATGTTGGATAAGGAATATTTTATTTTTATATGATATTTTTCTAACATGTGTGGAGTTTTAAAGTGTTCCAAGGAAGGCAAAGTGTAATGTATGTATAAGAAGGTCCAATAGGTCTCTATGAGACCTAAAGAAGGAGTGTAGCCTATTGAGTTATGGCTGACCTACGTGTTGTCTCCAAATATTTCACCCTATAAGAATTTTTTCAATCCTCTTCAATATTTTTCCAATATGGGAATATTTCTAGGTGTGTGGGGCACCTATAGTAGAGGTAAACCTCTAGATTTTAAGGGATAACTCCCTAAATATGACTTGATATTGTTATGATACTAAAACTACCTATTATGGGTGAAAAGGGACAGAAAGATACATAAATAAAACATAAAATAGTAATTGATACACCAATATTTGCTTCCATTCATACACTTGTAATTTGCATAATGAACTAAGACAAGTAAACTAGCCTCAACACCATAATGGAGCTCCCTAGCATTAGTGTTTCTCATGAAGGAAAATCACAACACAAAAAATGAAGGAAAGTGAAGGGAAGGTCAGATATGACACTAAAAAATTCATACACATTTCAAGAGTCTATTACAGGAGCATACACTTCATGAAACCTATTAGGAGAGAAGTTATTTATAGCAACACATTCAAGGATTGGATGAAAACAAGATGAACTCAATCTATACTTGACATTCAAGATGGATAACTTTAACATGTAGTGAAAATAGACTTAGAATAAACTAGCTTAATTATAATTAGCTTCAGTACAAATCAAGGTACAATTTTGGTAGGGTTTAGCCATACCAATATTTGTAATCCCTTTCAATAGCCAAAATAGATCATACTTATAGAACTTAGATGATGAGAAAGAAAGGAGAAATTAAAGAGGCATAAGGAAAAGTGCTCAAAGGTAAAAATTAGTTATAATCCATGTGGATTAAGTGTAAGAGGAGTCATGAAACTAAATTTAAATTTATCACATCTCAAATTAGCCTCTTCTCCAAGTGTGGCATACCAAATCTTCTCCATTAATCTCTCTTGTGAATTGTTTTCATCATAGGCCTTTATTGAGCATTCTAAATCAATTTATGGACAAATGTCTCATGTGTGATGATGAGAGGGATTTATAAATATTATTCCACCTTCATTGGGAGTTTTATTGATCATGGAATTCTCTTATGCAAGCTCATCATCACTATGTAAACATGATCACTCTCTAATAGGCTTGTTTTGACACTTGGAACTAACATCTTTATATATTCCCTAAATGATCCATACCAGGGGTCTTATGTCATGTGTTAGGACACCTCATATACTTAGATTCATCAAAAAAATCATAAAATTCCACCAAAATTGAGTTTCCACTTTGCCCATTATGTCATTCTAGATGCCAATTTAGATAAGCTGAATAGAGAGAGATAACAGAGGCACTTATGAGTATTTATAAGTCCAAAAATTACATGGATTATCGGCTCAAGTCCTAAGCTACCTCCTAAAGTGATTAGCATATCATGTTCATCTTTATGACCTATAAAACATAAAAAAAATTCAAGAAATCATGTTTCCTACATCTCCTATATGGTTTAGTATAATATGATTCCATGGATTTTATCCTCATGGACTTGGAAACAAATTATCTTCATCACTCATGATCAAATTCATCCATTTAGATGCACTTTTGGCCTAATTTCTACCATCAAGTCCTAAAATAGGGTTTATAGTGATGGATTCCATAATTTTCCTATAGAAGTCTATATCTAGTCAAGTGGAAAGCATGAATAAGGCTAAAAATGCACATGATCCTCAGTTTGGCCTCTAGGCTCAAAGGTTTCTTTCATACATGGTTGCAACCCTCCTTGTGTAGGGTATCCTAATTATTTTTAGACCTTATAGGTTGATTTATCATGTTCATTTAGGAATTTTACATATATTTAAATCTTCACTTGAACTCTCTTTACTTTTGGGTCTATCAATTTAATCAATTTTCTCAAAATTGTCATTTCCATAAAGGAAAACTACCCCTGATTTGAGATAGAACAAAGAGGGATTTCCATGATAGTTTTAGAAAATTAAATATTTTATCATCTTTTTCCAGTATTGATGGTACTCTATACCAAATTTTGGCACCTAACTTCTCCATTTGACCCTCCAAATTTGCACATCTTTTATGCAGAATTTATGAACCAAGAAGTCTATAAAGGTGGGTAGGGTATGACTATGTTTGTAGGATTTAGGGATGGACTTGAGATTTATTTGGAAATTTATTTATCCTCCTTGAATCTCATAATTTATCCCAACCATTATCTAGTCTATTGGCTCTTCAAACATCTTCTATGCCTTTTGGAAACCTAGAGTAGGTCTTTGACTACTTGTTGAGGACCACTATTTAAGATACTAGTTATATCTAGTTTTGAGTTTGATTTAGGATTTAAGGATACAATATAACATAATTTTATGTTAATAATCTCATATAGTTGATACTTCATCAATTTTACAAGTTTTAGTTCAATTTATTTGCACTAGTTCATGACCTATTCCAATATTAGGTTCACTGTTTGTTTGGACTAAGACACTTTCAACCTACCTATAGGTGGAATTTGAACATTGAATTATCGATTAGAGATATATATATTCATGATATTTAGGTATTTATATTCTCATTTTTCTCTAATTTTAAATTTTAACCTTCAATCTATCATCATTTCATGCTTAGTTCCTCAAGGAGACACCTCTACCTTGATTGTGTTCCATGCCTATTCACAGACATATTGTAGGTTACCATGGCTTATTTTGGGTTTGTTGATGATGATTTGACTTACTATGAAGGTATTTGAATAAAAAACACTCTGTATCATCTTTAATGATCCAAAAAAGATATAAATTCCAACCTTCCAACTCACTATTTACTAACCTTTTTGTATGTGACCCTTCCTAGGCCTATGTACAGATAGGGGAAAGTGCATTGGTGATCAAAACCACAAACTTCACCTTTTTTTGTATTTTTGGCTCAATAGTGCTGTTTAAATCATTTATGATGTTTTTATCTTTTTTTATTATTTATAATCTTCCATAATAATTTAAAAGTAACTTTTCCATCAACCTTTTATAAACATCACTTCCCTTTTTCAGTGTGTTTGCAAGCACTTTCAAGGTGTTAAAAATCCATCTTCCACTTATTTTTTTGACCTAAAAATTTTAATATTCCTTTTTTATATATATTTATACTATGAAAAATAATTAATATAATTATAAACCTATTTTTTCATGCCATATATTACCTCAAAAAGGTTCAAGGATCTCCATTTTGGTCTTTTTGGGACTGCAAGGCCAATACAATCAGTAGGATTTTAGAACTAGTTTTAATAGCCTCTTGAAAATTATCCATTTTAAACAATACTAACATGATTATCATAAATATTCAAGGGTTAAAATAGGGTTTCATCACACCTCCATATATGCCACTATGACATCAACAAGGCCCATAGATGAAGGTTTGAGTATGATATGCAGGGAAGAACTTGAAAGAGAAATAAAATGCAAGGATGAGACTCTTAAAGCACCTATAATTAATTTTATAGACCTAAATTAAACAAAATTAATTTATTACACATGGAAACATCTTCACAACACCTTCAATGGTAGCTGTAGGTATAAATTCTTGAGTATAACGCAGTGGTAGTGAAATTAAACCAAAACAAGATTAGGAAGAATCCTCTTGAACTAATGAGACCTCAAAATCAAGATATAAATGGAAAAATAATGGATAATCCATAATAAATAGATGGAACAACTTACCCTATCAGATCAAATCAAAATCTTCTAAATTAATTATAAATAGTGACCCCTTCTTAGATGCACAAGCATAAAAAGCTACCTAAATTCAAACTAATTATTCATAAAGGAGGAGTCACTAAATTTAAAATTATTTATATGAAATTTAAATGAACTAAGAGTACTATACACCCCAAAAACACTCTTTCTAATTCCACCTGTATGGCCCATGCCAAGTGATTGAATCTGGCCTTTCTTTGCTTACCAAGTGAAAATGGAGGAAAACAAGATATAGAAGAACTGTCTTCAATTATGATTGCAATCCAAATGTGTAAATGACTTATGTGGAGGTGAAGAGTCACTCCACCATGTTTTCAACTAATGATAGACTTGAGAAGTCCATACAAGTTCCCAAAAACTCCAATTTTTTAGGAAAAACTACCATTTTTTTTTATCATAATAGACTTATAACTATCACATGCCTGATTATAAAATGATTTTACCTTATAAAAATTTATATCCACCTTGATTACATATTTTTTAAATCCCACCATCTGTACAAGTCAATTAATTAGCTAGAAAAGTGGCCAAATGACCCTTTTACCACATAAAACCTAGAAAATGGCCAATTTATGGCTTGAAAACACCTTGAAACAATTCAAAGACCATTTTAGGACATTTCAAATATAATTTTGCACTTTTAATAAGTTTTAATAGGTTTGACTAATGTTGAATTTGGTTGACTGTGCTAATACAAGGAGGATGACTTTCAACAAGGACTAGGGAAAGGGTAAGTGAGATATGTAGGATAATAGATGACCCCATAGGACATATGAAACTTTATATAAAAGTTCAAAATAGTGGGGGTTGACCAAAATTTAATTTGGGGTCAAATTTGTTCAACATTCTTAGTGATTCCTAGGGGTGGGATGCCTGCTATACCTAAGACCAGTTGCCTAATCCTTCCATTGGGCAAGGAGTCATGCATATGAGAACTCTAATTGAATTGAACAAAGCTTTAAATCAATGGAAAAAAAATGGTTGACACACACACACACACTAAACAAAGGAAAGGATACACACTTGTGCTCTAAAGCACTTAGGAAACACTAAAACAAATACAATCTAAAGTGTACAAACTAAATAACAATAATTGATCCTCCTAGATCAAAAATAAATATTTCCATACCATCTCCTTCAAGTTGACTAGAAGAGTGTGCAAGCTACCACTTAGGTCTTGTCCTTGTTTGTTCAACACTACTCCCTATGGTGCTTGAATTGACTTCATTTGGTTTCACAGCCAAGAACCTATGTTCAATATAAACATACTCCTTTTGATTAGTTTGAAAGTAAACCAAAGTCCTTGGTTCAAGTTACTTTCCATTGATTATAGTCTCATTTTAATCTTCACATTTAACCTCAACCTCAAGTGTCTTTTCATCATCAAGGTTATATTCATTTTGAAAAGGAAGTTCTCCATCAAACTTTGGTGTTTCTAACAACTGAATGCATGGGAGAGGTTCTTAAAAAATTACTCCCTCTCTTGGCACCTTATATTGTTCATCCATCTCATACATTTGATATTCTTGAGATGAATCATGTTTACCTTACTCTTTTTGCGGAGGTGCTTCATGATCTTCAATAAGTTCATTTGTAACATCTCCTTCAAAAATATTCTTAAGCTCATCATGAAGTGGAGATGCATCATCCAAGCTCAAGAAATTTTTTTCACGATCATCCGAAAATGCCATATCTTCATGATCAATATTAAATACTTGAATTTTATCAACATTCTTACCAATCTCTTGTGGAACATCATGTTGGCTAATGAGTGCCTCTTCTTGATCTTGTGTTGTAAGTTAATCATCATCATCCTCCATATCATCAGTTCCTTCCTCAAGCTCAAAGACTGATCCATTAAGGTGAAGAGGTGTACCAATGATAATCTCTTCATCATAGCTTCTTGAGGTATCATATTCAATATGTTCAAGGGACTCATCTATGGAAACATCACCTTCTAATTATTGAGGAGTCTTAGGAACAATTAGCTGATTCTTAGTTTGTGAAGGCAATAGAGAAAAGGTACTAAATGATAATCTTTTAAGTGCTTTGTCAACCTTGTTCACATGGTTTTATTCTTTTTAAAGGTTTAAAAGAGTGGTACCTTATTTTATACCTTCTCCATGAGTATCTATTTTCATGATATTTTGTTCTTCTAATGTGAGGCAAGGAGTAGTTTTTTCTTATGCCATGAAGGCTTGACAACCTCCTCCACCA
The DNA here is from genome assembly GCA_037957365.1 of Torreya grandis. Lineage (NCBI taxonomy): Eukaryota > Viridiplantae > Streptophyta > Pinopsida > Cupressales > Taxaceae > Torreya > Torreya grandis. Next base: position 999,865 of record JARHVA010005508.1, on the reverse strand, counting down.
TAATTCACAAATTGAACTTAATATTGTCCCCAATGATCCAAATGTTCCTCTCCTTGAACTAGGTTGGTATGGACTAGAAAAATAGCCTTTTTGTATGGAATGGAATTAGGATTATAGCTATTAGGCTGTCTATTGAAAAATTGATAACCTTGGTGATTATATTAGGGATTGGGTGGAGTACTTGTAATTGAGCTTGTTTGAGTTGATATTGTAATGACCTAATGATTTCATATTTTTCTATTGCATTATCCACCTTCTTGGGAGTTATTATAGACTTGACACTGGAATTGGGAACATTATCTATGCTTGGGGTTTCAAATGAGCTATGAGATAACAAAGGCATGGCAACTCTTGGGGATAATTTCCTAGCTAGTATCAAATTATTCTTAGCTTAGATAGTTATCTCATATGCATAAGGTAGAGTAAATCCTCCTATTGATTGCAACATTACTGCCACATCAATGCCTATGTCATTGAGATAAGTGGGGACCACAAAGATTGGAGGGGGTCTCATGATAGGTGGCAACCAATGCCATGCTTTTTGAAATCTTTTAGTGAAATCTCCCATGGAATCATTAGGACCTCTCCTTATCACATTCATCTAATGGATTAGTGAAATGTGATCACTCTTATTCTCAAACCTATTTACCAACAACTCTCCAAATCTATCCTAATTAGTAATCAAACCACCTCCCAATGTCCTATACCAATCAAGTGATTTACCCTTTAGAGATATGGCAAGTAGCCTAATATCTATGTTGACTTGAGTGATATTATAGAAACTATAAAAACTTGAGATGTCACTAATGTGTTTAGATGGGGTAATAAGACCTTCTACATGGAAGTTAGGGAGACTTTTGGTGGGAAATGAGAGGGATAGGATCATATGTAGGAAGATTTATTTGATTTTGGGTGTAAAAGGCTAAGAAAGCATGTTGCTTAGCCATCTCTTCCCCTTCCTCCTAACCATGAAATATAATGTGCAAAACTTGATCTACAATCAGATATTCTCACATTTTAGAGTTTTAAAATGTTGGATTAGAAACACTTATATAACCTTAGGCTTGTCAAGACCAATATTCAACTTGACATGGAAGCAATTAGGACCAATTATCCCATCGGGTGTGCCAGAGCTATTATCTTCAAATCTTACACCCTAGAAGAAGTTATTCAAGCCTCTTTAAGGTTTGGATAACATGGCAATAATTCTAGGTGTGTGGGGCACCTATAGTAGAAGTAAACCTCTAGATTTTAAGGGTTAGCTCCCTAGATATGACTTGATGTGCTTATGCTACAAAAACTACCTATTATGGGTGAAAAGGGAGATAAAGCTACATAAATAAAACCTAAATTATGAGGTGATACACCAAGAGTTGCTTCCATTCATACACTTGGAATTTGCATAATGAACTAAGACAAATAAGCTAGCCTTAACACCATTAATGGAGCTCCCTAACATTAGTGTTTCTCATGAAGGCACGTGAAGGGAAGGTCAAATATGACACTACCAAACTCATAAATACTTCAAGAGTCTATTCCAACAGTATACACTTCATGAAACCTATTAGGAGAGAAGCTATTTGTAGCAACACATTCAAGGATTGCATGAAACAAGATGAACTCAATTTATACTTGACATTCAAGATGGATCACTTCAACATGTAGTGAAAATGGACTTAGAGTATAACCAACTTGATTCTCATTAGCTTAAGTACAAATAAAGGTAAAATTTTGGTAGGGCTTCTCCATACCAAGAGTTGGAATCCCTTTCAATAGCCAAAATGGCTCATACTTATAAAACATGGAAGATGAGAAAGAAAGGAGAAGTTGAAGAGACATAAGGACAAGTGTCCAAAGGTGAAAATAAGTTATTTGATCACATCTAAAATTAGCCTCTTCTCCAAGTGTGGTGTAGCAAATCTTCTCCATCATTCTCTCTTGTGAACTACCTTCATCATAGGCCTTTCTTGAGAATTCCAAATGAAGTGATGGATAAATGTCTCATGTGTGATGATGAGAGGGAGTTACAAATATGATTCAACCGACATTGGGATTTTTATTGATCATGACATTCTCTTACACAAGCTCATCATCACTTTGTAACCATGATCACTCTCCAATAGGCTTGTTGTGACACTTGGCACTAGCATATTTATATCATCCATAAATTATCCATACCAATAGTCTTTTGGCATGTGTTAGGACACCTCATATGATTAGATTCATTAGAAACATTGTAAAAGGCCACCAAACTTGAGTTTCCACTTTTTCCACTATGGCATTCTATATGCTAATTTAGATGGGCTAAATAGAGTGAGATAGAAAAGGAATTTGTGAGTATTTCCAAGGTCTAAAAATTACATGGATTGTTGGCTCAATTTCCAATCTACCTCCCAAAGAGATTGAAATCTCATGGTCATCTTTAAGACCTATAAAACATTAAAAAATATAAATAAAACTTATTTATTGCAGCACATATATATATTTCATACAATATAATTATTTTTATTTTATCCTAATGGAGTTTTAAACAACTAATCTTTAGAACTTATGGTCAAATTCATCCATTTAGATTCGCTTTTGGCCTCATTTCTACTATCAAGTCCTAAAATAAGGTTTATATTGATGAAGTCTATAGTTTTGTTGTAGGAGTCTATAGCTGGACTGATGGAGTAAATTTTTTTTATGGTTTCAACATATCTAAAATACCCTTTCAAGAATGAACTAGTCAAGTGTAAATCATGAATAAGGCAAAAAATGCACATGATCCTCAGTTTGGCCTCTAGGTTCAAAGGTTTCTTTCACACATGACAACAACCCTCCTTGTGTATGGTATATTGATTATTTTCAAACCTTATAGGTTGATTTATCATGTTCCCATAGGCATTTTACATCTATAAAAATCTTCACTTGAGCTCTCTTTGGCTTTTGGTCCATCAATTTTCTCAAAATTGTCATCTCTATGAAAAGGAAAATTGCCCCTACTCTAAGATATAACAAAGAGTATTTTCCATGATGGTTTTAGAAAATTAAATATTGTAAAATATTATATAGGTATTTATGGTTATATTTACCAAATTTTGGCACCTAAATCCTCCATTTGACTCTCCAACTTTGGACATCTCTTAGGCAGACTTTATGAACTAGTAGTCTATGAAGGTGGGCAGGGTATGACTGTGTTTGTTTTAGAGATGGCCTTGAGATTTATATATAAATTTATGTATCATACATTCTTATCATGATTTATCCCAACTATTATATATTATATTGACCATTCAAACACCTTCCATGCCTTTTGGAAACCTAGACTAGGTCTTTAACTACCTTTTGAGGACCACTATTTAGGATACTAGTTGTACGTGGTTTTGAGTTTAGTTTGGGATTGAAGGACACAATAAAACATAAATTTATGTTCATAATCTCTTTTAGGTGATATCTTCATCAATTTTACAAGTTTGATTTCAATTTCTTTACACTATTTAATGACCTATTCCCAAGATTAGGCTCACTGTTTGTTTGGATTGAGACACTTTCAACTTGCCTATAGGTGGAATTTGAACCTTGAATTATGGATTAGGGATATCTATCTTCATGTTATTTATGTCATTATATTATCTTTATTCTCTGATTTCACTTTGGATCCTTTAATCTAGCATCATTTCATGCTTAGGTCCTCAAGGAGACACCTCTACCTTGACTCTGTTTCATGTCTATTCACAAGCCTATTATAGATTACCATGGAAAATTTGGGGTTTGTTGATGATTATTTTACTTCCTATGAAGGTATTTTAATCAAAAAACACTCTATATCATCTTTAGTTATCCAAAAAATATATAAATTCCAACCTTCTAACTCACTATTTACTAACCTTGCTATAGGTGACCCTTCCCATGCCTATGTCAGATAGGGGAAGGTGCATTGGTGATCAAAACCTCAAAATTCACCTTTTATTGATAATTTTTGATAAAGAGTGATATTTGAATCATTTAGGATAGTTTTATATTTATTATATAGTTATAATCTTCCATAATAATTTCAAAATCACTTTTCCATCAACCTTCTGTAGACATCATTACCCTTTTTCAGTGTGTTTGCAAGCACTTTCTAGGTGTTCAAACTCCATATTCCACTTAGCTTTTTGTCCTCAAAATTGGCATAGAACTTTTATATGGATAGGAATACTAGGCCAAACAATCAATAGAATTATAAACCCCTTTTTTCATACCATATCTTATCCCAAAAAGGTTTAAGGATATCTATTTTTGTCCTTTTGGCACTGTAAGGCCAATACAGTCAATAGGATTTTGGAAGTGGTTTTCATAGCCTCTTTAAAATTATCCATTTTAAAAATTCATAACATGATTCTCATCAATATCAAGGGTTAAAAATAGGGTTTCATCACACCTCCATAAATGCCACCATGACATCAACAAGGCCTATAGATGAAGGTTTAACTATGATATGCAATCAAAAACCTAAAATAGCAAGAATATGCAAGGATAAGACTCAACAAGCACCTCTAATTCATTTTATATCCCTAAATTGAACACCTTCATTTATGATACCTAAAAAAATATTCATAACACCTTCAATGGAACATGTAGGTGTACATTCCTTAGTGTAGAGTAGTGGTAGTGAAATTGAAATAAGACAAGCTTAAGAAGAAGCCTCTTGAACTATTGAGACCTAAAAAATAAGAGATCAGTTGAAAATGAATGGAGAAGCCCTGATAAACACATGTAAAAACTTCCCCTATCAGATAAAATAAAAATCTTTTGAAATAATTATAAATAATGACCCCTACTTAGATGCACAAACATAAAAAGCTACCTGAAGTCAAACTGATTATTCATAAAGGAATAGGCACTAAATTTTAAATTTTTTATATGATTTTGAAATTAACTTAGATTACTATCCACCCTTAGAAGCACTCTTTATAATTCCACCTGTACGACCCATGCAAAGTGATTGAATCTAGCCTTTCTTTGCTTACCAAGTGAAAATGGAGGAAAACAAGTTATAGATGAACCTTATTGAATTATCCTTATAATACAACTGTGTAAATGACCTATGGGATGATGAATATTCACTCCACCATGTTTTCAATTGATGGTGGACTTGAGAAGTCTATAGAAGTGCCCAAAAACTCCTATTTCTGACAAAAAACTACCATTTCTTGATCATAACAGACTTATAACTATCACCTAATTAATTATGACATGATTTAACCTTATACACATTGATATCCACCTATATGACATATTTTTTAACTCCCACCATCTATACAAGTCAATTAATTAGCTAGAAAAGTGGCCAAATGACCATTTTACCACATGAAACCTAGTAATGGCCAATTTGTGACTAGAAGACACCTTGAAACAATTCAAATACCATTTTAGGACATTTTCAATACAATTTGGCACTTTCAATAAGTTTGACTAGGTTTTACCAATGTTGACTTTGGTTGATTGATCTGATACAAGTAGGATGGGTTTCAGCAAGGACTAGGGAAAGGGTAAGTGAGACATGTAGGACAATAGATGACCCCATAGGACTTATGAAACTTTATATAAAAGTTAAAAATAGTAAGGTTTGACCCAAATTTGACTTGGGGTCAAATTTGGTCAAGACTAAGATTTTCATTGATTATTATTATAATATGTCATAAGTACTATTATGTGTCTAATATAAGTGGACAAGTGTGTGTGGATGACAAAGGTGTGTATGAGCATGAGGCCTATATAAAATCAAGGTCAAATAGGCTTATTTATGCAAGTAAGAGGATTATATTGAGGACCGAATGAGTTAAAATATTCTTGAGTGGAAGGAGTTATTATATACCATCATAATAGAGTAAAGTTACTATCATCAATATCTAATAAGAGGTTTAAGTATGAAGATCAAGGTCATATGACCTAATAAATATTAAAGATAAATAATTGAGCAAAAAGGCATAAAAGGAAATTCTAGAAGGATAAGAGTTTGAAGAGATGAAGAGGTGGTCTCATCTATTGTGTGAGAAATAAGGTGTTCTAAAGGTGATAAAATCAATCAGGTGGTTGAATTGGTGCTAAATCATATAGGGGGTTTATGCCTCCTTGCAAGTGGGTGCTTGGCTAGTTGCAGTTGGTGCTCCATGTGGATTTGGTGCTTCACTAATTTTTTTTGTCTTATAGGACTATAATCCATTTGTAAAGATCAACAGGTTTTCTTCCCCTTGATGGTTTCTCACATATGTGATGTGTTCTTATGTTTCATGCTTATGTGGATAGTTATTATACTTGCTGGATATATATATATATATATATATATATATATATATATTTACTTGAATGATTCATTATTGCTTAAGTGTAATTAAAATAAAGGTTTTAAAGACTGATTCACCCCCCTCTTAGTCATTATGCTTCTAATAATTGGTATCAAATCATGTACTTTAAAGTAGTGTTAACAGCGTAAAGGAGATCCTAGAAGCACAAACATGGATTGTGATGATGATAGTGTTTATCATGATAGCAATGAAGATCAATTAATTTCATAAGCTAAGCATGTAAGAGAGATGTTGAAGAAGTTTGAAGGCAATAATAATTCATCTAAGGTAAGTGATAATAATTTTTCTAATGATGATGATAACTATGTTGATAAAGTTGGCAATGGAGTTCTATTCTTGGCTAAAGAACCAGGTTACTACAAGGAAGAAGACAACATGTATGATGAATAAGTCTACTATTATAGTGAAGAAAGAGAAGCTAATGTAAATCTTGAAGATGAACTAAAAAGTACCCTAAATTATTTGAATCACCAAAATAATAATAATCATGAGTTGATATCTATGGTTAAGGGTCTTAAAGAACAAATATGTACCTTGAAGAGTGACTAGGTCAAAAGCTAAAAGGGATGAGAAGATCATCAAGGATCTCAAGAATCAATTAGAAGGTGTCAATACAAAGTTTAGATCTAAAGAAGTTGAGTATGATCATTTGAAGATAGGGTTAGTTTTTTTAAAGTTTGAACATGAGTAGCTCATAGATATCATGAGCAAGTTTGATAAAGATCGTGAGAATCCAAAACAAGTCAAGAATATCAAAATGAAAGTCAGCATGAAGAGACTAATTAGGCAGCCCAATACAATGAGCTATTTCAATTATTTTAATGGTTATTGTTTTACTTGTCATAACTTTGGTCATAGAGCAAGTGATTGTAGAATGGTCTCAAGGAATGAGTTATCATGGGACTACAGGAAGATTGATCATTCAAGAGGTATGTAAAAAAATGTATTTTATATAGTTGTCATAATATGGGACACATTGCAAGATTCTATCCTAATGGATTAGAAGGCCTTCAAGACCTAACAAGGTATATGGAGATCCTAGAGTACACGAGAAGGGTCATACATTGGTATGGAAGCCAAATAAATTAATGACTAATCATATTGATCCCAATGGTAAAAATGGATTATTTTTTTAAGATAGATAAATAGTAGAAGTAAAGGAATGGCAAAAACATGTGTTATCTACATATATTGATAAGTCAGTTAAAGAGAAGAAGGATGACAAGGTGGATAAGTCTAATTATTCAGTCAATCCTAAGTGGATTCTAAAGAGGGACTATCTTTGTCATAATTTCAATATGGTTGAGAAGAGTGGATTAGAGATCTAGGAATCTCCAAATTTCATGGTGTTTTAGTGCCCTATGAAAAGGGGTGACTCCATTAAGCTCCATGGAGACACTCATCTATCTGTAGAAGCATAAGGTTATAGTTAAAGAAGGATTCATCTTGATATGACTCCAGGTTGTCTATGTTTCAAGGTATGAGTTATGTCTTTGTAGATTATAAGTATATGACAAGGTAAAAGCTATTTTGGTTAGTATGATCATTATTTTTAAAGATCAATTCATGAGGAGCCATGGTATGGAATTCAAAAGTATGTGCATGATTCATTTTCATATTTTCTTTTGCATTATTGTGAGTATCTATGAGGTTTGACATTAATAGGCATCATGGTGAGATATCTAAGGTTGACATTAGGCTTCTAAGGTTAAAAATTAGTCAATTGGTATATGAGAGGTAACCAAGTAGCTATTTATGATTCTATCAGTTGATAGCTAAACTTGATTTGTGTCAATATTTAATTTTTTTATCAAGATGATTGGAGGTAATGGAAGATGATATATGAGTTCTATTGATTCATATGGTGTGCAAGCTATGAAAACAAAAAAGGAAGTCCCTAATTTCGTAGTTGGTGTTAAGAGTGTGGTAGCCTAGTGAGTGATCAAGATTTTGATCTTCTTCAGTCATGTCAAGGAAGGCAAGTAATATTGAGTTCCTAGTTCATTTGAAGAAGATATTCTTGGTTTAAGGTGGAGCTTGGTATCTTTGAGTTCCTTGGCAAGAGATTGGTTTCCCTTCGATATCAGAATAGAGGTATGCATGGAGTTAGTTATAAAAAAGTCTAGATATAAGTTCTGAGGGAGATTTTTCAAAATGGATATATAGCCTATTGAAAAGAGTGTTTTTGAAGATTGTTTACCATTTAGTGTCTTTGAGAGGTTGCATCAGCTCAGGGGGAGAAAGTGTGTTTTCAAGAGTTGTTTATAGCAACTAGTATTAAGGTGACTATTTTTCAGCATTTCATTATGTTGTTTATTGAATTTCAGGATCAAGGATTAGATAATAGTTTGTGGAATATTCTTTACCATTAATGTCAAAGGAGGAGAAAGAATAGAATGGGGGAGATGAGAGTGATCAAGTTGTAGTGTGTTTTCCATCAATGATAAAGGGGGAGTTTGTTGATAAGTGTTTTCATTGATATCAAGGTTGATTTCATTGATGCCATTGATGTTAAGGTGCATCTAGTGAAGTTGCATAGGAGTGGTCTTTAAGGTATTAGATTGTGAGCTTGATGTGATAAGGTGTGTTTGTTGAGATTTGTCTTCTTTGTTGGTTGATGTCAAGGTTAATATCAAGGTTTAGATCATCATGAGGTTATCAGTGTTGTCATTAAAGTTTCTTGTGAATGTATGATGATAAGTAGGTCTGCAAGAGTATTGTTGTGAGCAAGACCAGTTGGTAGTGTGCATTGTGACAAGCTTATTAGTATTGAAGGTATTTAGTGTGAAATATTTTATTGAAGTGGTAATGATTGTTTTGTCTTGTTTCCATTGTTGACAAATGCATAGTTATAATTCAAAGAATAAAGTGCTTAAGTATCATAAGCCTAGTAATAGAATGAAAAGACCCTATAAGAAGGTATGAGAATGGTGGCTTCATGAGATGAGTGCACACAAGCATGAGTGGTTGTACGAGTTTGTTTGAGCATGTATGTGAGGCATTGTATCACTCATGAGAGTCTTAGAGTGAGCCTATAGGGTTAGGATCTTCAAACTAAGTTTGCACCTAGAAGACTCCTAGAATTTTCCAAGCCTAATGAGGTATCATGATCTAGGTAGATACATGAAAATGGGTGACAAAAGGAATGGGTATAAAGCAACACATTTTTTTTTAAAATAATAATATTTGAACTTGGAGAGAATGTTAGAGACACTTTGAAAAGGAATTTGGCAATGACATAAAAAAATGAATTGTAGAATTTTGAATGTAGTTTCTAAATATATAATTTTTTCCAATACCCAAATGATAAAAGTCTAAAAAATATATGCATTTAGGACAATAGGTTGGTCATTTTTTATAAAAAGATAAGGAGAGTGAATGTGTACTTACACACTTTTTTGAGTAAACAATTGAATTTTTGTATGAAATTTCATATATAGATAGGTGAAATGTCAAAGATTGTTGAGAATATTTTTTATTATATATAATTTTTAAATGATTTCATAAGTCAAGATAATTATAAAATTCAAATTTTAAGTGTCCAAACACAACTTTCTGACCTTAACTTCATGAAAATCACTTTTTTAAAATCATAGTTGATAATGTGTAAATTGCTGAGATATAAATCTTATAAACTTTAAATTAATATTGAAAAAGTTATAAGAGAATTTGTGATGATATGTATATAGTCCATAATGAGGTATGTTATGTATAAATTAAGTAATAATTATAAATAATATTTTAACATTAAAAAAATTAGATATTCTAAAACTACACTTTCTCCTCTACAAACCCATATAATTTTTTTAAAATAATAATAAAAGTTTCATAATCAAATGTGTTGACAAAGATGAAAAATACTCCTAAATTTCTTAGAAACTAAGTGGGCTACTCCATGCCTAGTTTCAAGGTAAGTTTAGACCTATCCAAGCCTATACCCAAGGCAGATTTCAAGGGAAAGTGAAAACAACTAAAATGTTTAAAAGGTGTAGGCTCGATGCAAAGGACACATGAACTTTGCAAAGCATGCACACCCTTTATAAAGGATGCATGACTTTTGAAAATGGCATGCATCCTTTATAAAGGGTGTACGTCATTTTCAAAGGGTGTACACCCTTTTTGGAGTACAATTGTTTTTTTCAAATTGATGTTATTGAAACATGCATATATATATATATATATATATATATATATATATTGCAATTAGAGGTTATTTTTAAGAACCTTGGACTACAATGCTTTTGCCATGTTTGATGTTTTACAAGTATATATTTAGTAAAATAAATATAACAAATTAGTGCCACTCAGTATCTTCTAAAATTACAGAGCTATAGGAGTTACCATTTAGAAGTTAGTTTTTCAAATTTCATTCCATCAAATACTTAGTTTGTATAATTTCAAGATCAAAAGATAGAATAAGAAATGAGGTTATAGATCATGTTATGTATGTAATAAATATATATCATTGAGGATTACATGTATGTTTTACCTAATTATAGTTAACATTTATTTTACTAAATTTATGCTTGCAAAACATCACACATGGTAAAAAAAATTGCAGTCCAAGGTTCTTAACAACAACCTCTAGTTGATATATATATATACCCTTTTTGGAGTGCATTTTTTTTCAATTTGATGTTCTTGATATATATGTATATGTGTGTGTGTGTGTGTCTATATATATATATATATATATATATATATATAGACACACACACACACACACATATACATATACATATACATATACATATACACATACATATACATATATATCATGAACATCAAATTGAAAAAAAAAATGCATTCCAAAAAGGGCATACACCCTTTAGAAAGGATGCACACCCTTTTCAAAGGGTGTACTCCCTTTGAAAATGGAATGTGTCCTTTAAAAATGGTGTCCACCATTTGGATTGAAAAGGGAATGTGCCCTTCAGAGTCAAGATTGACCCTTATTTATGTTTACATTGGATTTTTTTTTAAAAGGGGATATGCCCTTAACATAAAATGTTTTGTATTTTTTATTGTGTCACTTTTATTGTCCACCAACTTTGTGAATCTACATATTTATTGTCAAGGAATGTGAAGGATGTATGAAAGTATTTAATAATGAGATAGGTTACTTGAGTATGTGAGTGAGGTGGAGAGTGCATGGAAAGAGGCATGAAGATCAGTTTTAAGGCCTAATGTGGTTTACAGGTTAAGGTTTAGAGAGTAAAGAAAGAGAGTGTGACCTAATGAGGGGTCATGATCATATTTCAAGGTTTTTTAGCTCATGTAAGCATATTTATAGTTTAAATATGTTTTTTCAATTTTATTAATGAATTTTGATGCTCTAGTTTGAAGGATAAGGCATGAAAAGTTATTTGGAGGTCTCTCAAGTGCTTAGAATGAAGGGTTCTCAACCTGATAAGGATTTTGTTGTGATCATTAGCTCATAAAATATTTGAATGGGAACCCAATAAAATAATTGGATATGGGTAAAGGTCATATCTCAAAATTATAGGAATTATTTTTTAAATTGAAGGGCTATGCTTTATGAATGATTGTTAACAATGTAGACAAGTTTAAACCCTCTTAGAACCCTAATAAGGACTCGATGTTGAAGATATTGATAAAAATTGCCTAGAATGGATTGGTATGCTTAGGTAATATATTATATATTTTATTAGACTCTCTCAAGTCCCTTTAGGTGGTATTGGTTAGAGAGAAGAGATAAAAATTATGAGTTATAGGCTTGTTTCTAAAGAAGTTACTATAGAAGTCAAAAGTTGCATTGGACATAGTAAGAAAATGGATTGAGGAAGAAGGTAGAGACTAATGTTTCATGTCCATGAATTATTATGGATGGATTTTATCACTCAATTTTTATAAACTAGTCGTCCAAGTTAGTTATTCGCTAATAGGCCAAATGGTGCAAACAGTGAAAAATGCAAGTAACAGTGAGAAGATGAATTATAATATGTTTTAATGATAGAATGATGAAAAAAAGCGTATGGATATGTTTTTTGATAATTTTATGTCTTATTAATTATTTTTATATATCTTTTAATTCAATTATATTGGTGAGAATGAAGAATCCAAAATGGCTTGTCTAACTTAGTGAGGTCTCTATGTCGTGAGATCAATAGATTGGTCTATAAGGCTAATAGTTACAACTATAACATATGATGTTTATATTTGAAGATGGTTAGGAGATGTAAAATTATAATTTTAATTCATTTTAAGTCTTTGAATGTCCATATACATGTGTTATAAGGTCAATGTATCATGACTATGTTTTTGATAGTCTGGGCATTTTTGAGTAAGCAAGTTAAAGTGATGAAAAGATAGATTTGAGTGTGATTTAATGAAAAAATGATTAAATTTAGTGCATGGTGTTTTTTTTTTCAAATTTAAATTCCTATTAATTTTTTAAAAATATTTTAATTTAGTGTAAGAGGTTTAAAAGTTGAATCCAAAATGGCTTGTTTGGTTCGAGCAAGACTGTGTGAGATAAGGTCAAGAGATTGGTCTGTAATACTAATGTTTGTTATTAGAGATTATGGTTTTTTTATTAAGGTTATTATAAATATATTTTATAATATTTTTAATTTATTTATAATAATTTAAATTATCATTTTAGGCGTTGTATGTCAAGAAGTTTCATGACTAGTTTTTGACAGTTATCGCAGTTCTGAGTGAGCATTCTAAAGAGATGATCTTAAGAATTTTTGCCTTGAGTAAGTGTTTAAAGCATATGGTGATGACCATAACGTCATGTAGGTTATGTATAAATTATTTAGTATCATGTTTATGTGTCTAAATTATGCATTATCTTTAGTTTTTTAAGACAAACTTTTCTGTGTGTTCAAAGGTCTAATGTGAATAGTGTTAATAGAGTATTTTAAGTGGTGGTTAGACATAAAAGGTGTCATTATTGTTAGATGATGTTGGATAAGGAATATTTTATTATTATATGATATTTTACTTCCATTTTTGGATTTTTAAATTGTTCCAAGGAAGGAAAAGTTTAATGTATGTCTAAAAAGGCCTAATATGTCTCCATGAGACCTAAAGAAGGAGTGTAGCCTACTGATTTGTAGCTATCCCAAGATTGTGATTGAATATTTTTGTAACATGCAATAAGTCATATTATGTGGAAAATATAATTTGAAAACTTTGTGTGTACTAACAAGGTGTGTATGAGCATGAGGCTTGTATAAAAATAATGTCTAAAAGCCTATTTTACCAAGTAAGAGGATTCGATTAAGGAGCAAATGAGATAAAAGATACTTGAATGGAATGATGTACTATATAAAAAAATTTTAGAGTAAATTTAATATAAATAATATATAATAATATTTCTTAGTATGAAAATCAAGATCATATCACCTAATCAGTCTTGAAGAGACCTAGTTGAGAGAAGAACCCTATAAGGTAGTTTGAAAGGGATAAGAGTGTGAAGAGATAAAGAGGTGGTTATCATGTATTATGTGATAAATAAGGTGTTATAAAGGAGATAAAATAAATAAAGTATCTTATTTGGTGCTAATTCATTTAAGGGGTTGGTGCCTCCTTTCAAGTGGGTGCTTGGCTAATTGGGATTTTTGCTCCATGTGAAGTTGGTGCTTCACTAAATTTGGTTTTTGTCTTATAGGACTTTAGTCCATTAATAGATATCAATGGGTTTTCTTTCCCATTAGGGTTTCCCACATATGTGATGTCTTATTATGTTTCATGTTCATGTGGATAATTTATTATGCTTACTAGATCTATATTTTTGCTTGAATGGTTCAGGATTGTTTATGCGTAATTGAAAAAAGGTTTTGATCACTGATTCACCCCTGCTCTTAGTCATTGTGCTTCCAATAGTTCAATATGGACTATTGAATCATATTCAAGATCACATAGGGGACTTTAAACACCCTTATCCATCTACCCAATAAGGAAAAACATTTGGAACTAGTTAATCAGACAGTTGAAGGGAGAAATTGAAACCTAGGATTTCAAAAATACCATAAACAATGTTAATAAACCTTAAACATTGTGAAAGAGGTCTATAAAAGCATTAGAAGTTAGTTCATGATTTCTTGTTCTTGAGAGCCATTATGAATTTGGTTCCTTATGAGAGAGGTAATCTTCCACATGTGTACAATACCTATGTTACCTATCTAGTGCTATAATGATCTTCAACAACCATTATTATGAAACAATATGTTTACACTTGCAGATAAAGTCAAACTACACAAGCAATTTTACTTGATGACAAGAGATCACAGGATTTGAGTGTTTATTTGATCATTAGTTACAATATTAATGATGATAAAAATTGAATGGATCTATTTATAATCCATCATTAAAATCAATAGACTATCCTTGATGCATATTATGTATTGGAGGCTCAAAAATGCCAAGAACTAATGTTTACAACTTGTAAGTGTAACCATATGAAGATTTTCTTTCTCTCACAAGCTCACACATCTCAATTTGGGGTCTTAGGTGACGTATTATTACCTTGAAGGATTTTATAAGACATAAAATCACCATTTTCTTCAAACAAGCCATAAGTGCATTGAAACTATTATATAGATTGACCCGATGTAGACGCAGGAAACTAGTTTGATTGTGTATATTCTTAACCATTATTCATAAAGCCTAGGTCATCAATATACAAACTAATTTTGAGGATTATAAGGCCATTAGACCACATTCATTTATCCAAGATCTTAGCTCACCATTTCTCTCTCCTATCTATCATATACAAGAACTTGAGAGGCTATCCAAGGTTACCAAGGAGGATGATGGAAAGGAGGGGTTGGGTTTTGACCTTTTTTTACTTGAAACTCATGTATTTTATTACATGTTACCTAAACTAAGTTCCCTCTACTGACTATGACCATACTTTATGGATTCATACAATCTTTAAAACACCTACCAAACACCAATTTCTTGTATTTTCTCAAGTTTTTAGATCTTGAATGTTATTGGTGAGTAGGAGTTGGGTTCAAATGAGGAGTCAAAATTCATTAAAAATAGGGAGTATGGGTGGAGGGAAGGTGATAATCCATTATTTCATAGTTAAGGTCCCCTTTAGTGGCAAATAAAATAATTTGACTTATAAAAGGACACCCTTTTTCATATGAAACCATTGTATAATGGTATTATGGTAATAATGGAGAACTTTGAATGCATAATTGATGGTTTTGGTGGTGTTTTGGGGACAAAATAGCATCATTCACATAGTTAGACACCCATTTTGGAGGAAACACATGAATAATTCTATGTGAAACATCAATTGAAGGAAATAGCTTAATATTTTCTAAAGAACCTTAAAGTATGCTAATGTTTCAAATAAAGGTCAAACATATTTCTTCATATTGGTCTCCAATCTCCTAAATTCTACCTCATTTTGTAGGTTTTTGTCATTATCACATGGTTTATGATGGCTACAACATCATAAGTCACCACTTTTATGAATGAATTGGGTCATAAGGACCATATTAAGACTTGTCAAGATCTCTTATATATAGATATCATAGAGTAGAGACTTGACACATGCTCTAGAAGGGTGATAAGATTAACACCATGAAACTCCTTAACATTACACCTCACTTTAACATGATTCCTTGATATGATGACAAGTGATCCCCCTTTTAAACTTCCCTGGCACTTCAAGAGACATAAAAGGTTAACCAAGATGAGATCAAATACTCATGACATAGGTTGACCATTTTCTAATCCCAAGGGAATAAAGAAGTCAACAAAAACCTTTACTTAAATCCATTGGTTTAAAAAAAATGGGGGATAAATGAAAATCAAACAAAGGGAGTACACCCTTATATATTTTTAAATGGTGTATTCCCTTTAGGTTTAGGTGTCAAAACTAAGCCTAGGAAATTTTAAATGAAGGGCACACCCACTTTGAAAAATAATTATAAAGGTGGGGGATGTCACCTTTTTTGTTCCCCAAATTTTTGAATCAAGCCATAAATCATATGAACCACCGACATATTATCATACTGATACAATATACACACACCATCTATATAATATCATTGGTGTGTTTCATAATATAGTGCCATCTAGGCTTCTTATCACTTTCTTAGAATAAGATATCATTGATGATGACTCAAATTTATATGCATTCTTTGTATGATATTATATTTATGATTATCCTATTCAGAGTGTCATGGTTGAGAATGAATCAAACACTAATATTTTTACTACTAAACTTCTAAATCACTTGGGTTATTTAAATTAAGATATTTATCTAATAGATAAAATTATTTATGGCTTTAGTGGCCATGTCCAGAGCTCCATTGGGGAGATCATACATCCATTATATTTTGGGCTCACATGTGTACACTAGATTCATACCATATCATTTGATATATTTTTGGGTAGGCCTTGGATATATATTAGCTTCAATCCATTCCCTCCACCATACACAAATGTCTTAAGTATATACATACTACTCAAGTTGTTATAGTTTAGAACCTTCCATATGAGTATCCTTTACGTACTCCACATCTAGTTACATAGTATTCATCACTAAAAAATCCACACATAAATTCTATTATCACACCTTGGATATCAATTGAGCCATAAGTGTAGTTGAGGTCTACTTCTACAATATTACCATATATACACACTCTCCCATGGAGACCTTAATTAGTTATACCCTTATGTTAGATACTTGTTATGGATTCTAGAGAGCCCATCTATACCCCATTCCCCACACAAATTAATATTAATGAGTCCCAAAAGCACTTTACATAGAAAATTTATGTCAGTTACTACTTATTCTACTAGATGGGTGTCTAAGAGCCCCATAGCTCACAAGCTAGTTGAGTCAGCTCCAAAAAATCATAACCACACTCCATATTAAGTTTTAGCTATAAATGATTTAGTAAATCTAGTTGTAATATCTTAGATACCTCCCATACATCATGTGTTGTCACTCTTCCTATATTTGATACATGTCACCTTGATAGTGAGTCTCTTACAAGACTCATCGGTTATGTTCCCCTATCACTTATACATAGTTTACTTTATCTGATCCTTATACATAGTTTAATTTTCATGTTTCTTGTACATAAATTATTCTTAGAAAAAAAAAAAAACATAATATGTTCAAAAATACAAAAGCATTCAAATATTGTTCAGAAAATACAAAATTTAAATTATATGCATTTCCATGTTTTAAATTCCTTATATTTAAGATGTATTAAATATGTTATAAATGTTAGTGTAGTTAATTTTATCATACATACATGCTTCACTTGTTCCATTAGAGTGTTCAAATATTACTATAGGGATTTTGTCCTCTACATAGATCTAGATTTTCTACTATTTACCCATCGGTGGCACATATACATATACACCAATTCAACATTGATATATTATCCCATTAGGGACATCATACACAAAAGTTTTTATTTTTCCAGTTATATTTTTCTATATTCCACACCACATATTTAACATTTATTATATCTTGATATTTATCATTTCATACTACAATGATTTTTTACTGAATACTACTATAGACTCAACTTATGTACATATTTATGCTTAAATGAATTTATACCATGTGCTTATGGATACTTTCATTTCTCACTTTACTAGTCTATATTTAATTATATATCTTTGATTATATATCTACTCAAGGGGATTTTAATATGCCGTTATCCTTTCATTACTTTTATTCTTTCGAAATGGGACCATGTCTTTATGTATGCTTATTGATTGTGTATGCAGACTTTTGAACATGTCATTCCATGTGGATAAAAGAAACATGTATGCTCTTTTATGTATGTGTACATTTGAACATGTCCTTGTATGTGTTTATTTTATCAAAATTAGTGACATGTGTGCATTTCCCTTGTATTTTGGCCCCTTGTCATACTTTACATGCCTCATGTGTTTATATGTAAGCTTTTGTGTATGCATCATGGCCATGCCACTTATCTCTTGCTTAATTATTTCACATCATGTTTGTGATTCCATGAGGGACCTCATGCATCTCCCCTTCCTTCTTGGGTGCCTTGGTTGATATCATGCCCCATTCTCATAAATTGTTTACTTAGATTATATTCAAATTTGTTGTTCATATACATGTTTACTTTATACAACTAAAATTTCTTGCTTCATTTATCATAGCTAATATTAATATTAGACAACACTAATATCACATATTTCATTTAATACCATTTATCTCTTCTAATTTTATACTAATATCACCCCTTCTAGTCATTTATCTAAAATATCCCTTCATTATACTTCATCATACTATCCTCACCCCATTCCCATTTCTTCACTAATCCACTTAATCCCAAATATCTACTAACTAATCCCACTTGTCTAATAGTTGGGAATTTAAAATTCTCATAACCCACCCACCTACCTACTCCTATGATTTACTACAAACCTACCCTCATAGATTCTATATAAACCCATAATCACATGACTAATCTACCACTAATCATGATGAGACTTCCAAAAGAGATTATAGAGGATTCTACCTCTATAACCTTCCCTCCTCTAGAATCATCTAGGCAAATTTTAATTCCTTAGATAATCCTCCACCATTGATCATTCTACACCCAAATTTTAATGTTGGTCATTGATCTTCCCTCATTCATTATATTTAAACACCAACCCATCCTCCATTGAAACTAACTAAATAAACTAAGAAATCCATGTCCAATCTATGATAAAATATTATATCAACATAGTTGTTTGATCAAGTCATCAAGACAACATTATGTCATGTTAAAATCTGAGTGTTTGGTAAGCAAGCCATAATCCATAATCCATAATCAATAATCAATAAGTCTTTTTATTTTATTGCATCTTGTTTATAGCATTTAAATTTAGGTTATAATGGTAGTTTTAATAGCTATTTTTATTGCATTATAGTCCAATGGCTCTAAATTATGAAGTACATTGATGTCTTGAGTGATTTTGGTTAATTTTCACATCCAAATCTATTTTCTCAAAATTTACATCTAACACTTACTTTTTCATATCTATCTTGACAACCTTGTGAATGCTAGATCTAACATATTGTTTACTTATTCTACCCTTGGTCTTAGAAAGGGTCAATCTATGACCATGAGCACCTGAGCTTAGCCTTGGTAACCTTCTTATGTCTTTTGAAGTGTTAGGGCAATTCAAGGAGGGTTCACTTGTCATCAAGTCAGAAGCAACATGTTCAATTAGTATGATATGTCAAAGAGTGTCATGGTGGTCATCTTATCACCATTTTTCAGCTTATGTCACATGTTCATTTTGTAATATCTATGTACAAGAGTCCATAACAAGTCTTGAGGTGGTTTTAATGATTTAAAATCACTCCTATTAAAGATGACTCAAATGTTGAAACTCATGGTGATTTGTGAATCCATCTAAGCATGTTGAGAACATAAAAGGTATGGAAAAATAAAAGGGTTAAATCTATTATAAAGAGAATGTTATTACCTTGCTTAAATCCTTATCATGCTTTAAGGTCTTTTAGAAAATATTAAGGTAACTTACAATTTATATTTCACTTAAGATCATGCATAATTACATTTAAAGGGTATTCACTCCATGGGAATAGTATTATTGTGACCCCTAGGACATTATTAAATCTAAAATGTATTCAAATGGGTCTCATTATCACCACTAGAAGTTAAATGCTTTGATTCACCACTAAAGGGGCCCACATGTGTGAAAGAATGAATCTTATCTTCCCTCCACCCACACTCCCTATTTTTAACACATTTGTTACTCTTGATTTCCCTCCTATCCACCAATAACATTTCAAGATCTGAAACCTAAAAAAATGGAGGAAAGTAGTGTTTTGTAGGTATTTTTAGGCTTGTACGAACCTATACAATATGGTCATGACCAGAATAGGTTAGGAATGTTAAGGGGGAACTCAATGTAAAATCAAATAAGAGAATCCATTAGTCTTAGAGTCAAAAAGATCAAAAAATTTTCCCTTCTCTTTATCCCTCTTCTTAGAAACCTTGGATAGCCTTTTAGGTTCTTGCTTAACAAAGACAAGAGAGAGAAAATGGTAACCTAAGATCTTGGAAAAATGAATGGGGTTTAATGGCCTTACAAACCTTAGAACTAGTTTGTATATTGATGGCCCACGCTTTATGAACAATGGTCAAGAACTTGGGCAGCCAAACATATCTTTTACATCTACACATGATCAATATTGGAATGGTTTCACTGTATTTATGACTTGCTTGATGAAAATGGTTATTTTATATGTCTTATATAAGTCGTCAAGGTCCTAACACTACATTATCCACCCATAGTTCACATGTGTGAACCCATAAAATTAAGAAACCTCTAGGTTGTCACAAGTTATAGGTTGTAGATAGTAGTTTCTTAGCATTTTAGAGCCTTTAATATATGAAATTTATCAAGAATAGTTTATTGATTATAACGATGCATTCTTATATATCCATTCAAGTTTTCTCAAATCATTAATGGTGTACTTGATGATCAAATGATCACTCAACTCCTTCAATATCATATCTTCAAGTGAGATTGTTTATGTAGTTTTAATTCCATTTCAAGTGTGAGTAGAGTGTTTCATGGTTGATGGTTGTTGAATATCATTAGAACACTATAAAACATGTAGAGGTGTTATACACATGTGAAGGATTCCTCATTATGGATCTCAAAACCAAGAAATCATGAAATAGATCCCAATGTTTTCATATACCTCTTTTAGAAAATTTTAATGTTTATTACCATTTTTTAAGGTTTTTATGAAATATTAGGTTGTAATTTCTCCATCAAGATGCCTAATTAACTAGTTCCAAGTGCTTTGAATTGTTGAGTATATAGATAAGGATTCTAGGGCCCTCATAGGTGGAAGTGAATAAGGAGTAATGGTCCATATGAGATCCCTTAAAAGGCATCTACTGTGTAATGGAATTATCAAGCTATTTCCACCCCATAGTAGGCTTTGATTTACAAACTAAAAACTTTATAACTTTGTATAACCACCACCTATAGGTTTAAGCCCTTATGCCCAAACATAAGGCATGGATGTAAGGAAAAATGTTTCACAATGACATGGAAGGTCAATGAGGCTATGATAATAAGAAACATTAGTCAAGTTTAGGCATATGGTTGAATGTCAATGATAGAGTCTAGGAAGTCAAGTTCAAAGCTCACCCTTCAAAGAGTTTCCCAAAACCATCATCTACAACTAAACCTAGATAGAATTAAGAGATGATTTTATGTTTTGGAAAGTGACTGTCTTAAGGGAAGTATTGAGTTTTAGTAAAGTCAACTAGGTCTCTAAAACAATATATAAATCCTCCTCTTAATCATGGACTTGTGTAAGAACCCCCTTTGTAATTAAATATCCCTAACTACCACCTACAAGACCACAAATAGTCTACCTCCAACCTTGAATGTGAAGTGACATATAAATAGAGGATATAAATAAATTAAAAGGACAAAACATAGGGGCCATGTTATTTAAATGAAAAGGAAACTTGAAAAGTTAGCTGAACAAGATGACTCAAGCATATACAATGAGCTAAATGCATACATGTTTGCCTAGTCATCTGGGGTGTCTATCTTATTTGAATGATAGTGCAAAGTAAATGTAAGGGTGACCCCATGGTAATGTATGAAATAAATCTTCCTCATGACCTATAAATATATAATCAAGTTTGATAGAGTGTTTTGGTCCTAATGGAACATCTATAACACATAGGCTTGTATGTATGGTTGTAGAGTGAGTTTTGAGAACAAAGTTGAGGAAGACCTAGTTCAAGAGGTATTTTCAAAACCTTGAGATAATATTAAATGATCCCCATAATTTTAACAATAGTGAGTAAAATAAATACACAAATCACTAAGGTCTCTAACACTAACTGATCCAGACACTTAGACTGGACTAGAGGTGATCATGGTAGACCTAGAAGAGAGAAAGATAGAGATGGGAGTCTGAGAACTTGAGGAAAAATGAAAAAGGTTGAATTTAGATGGATAAGAGTGATAATATAATGTAGAATTCATAAATACATTTACATGTGGTTTAAGGTCTTGAGGATTAGTTCAAGCTTATAAGGCCTAAAATCCTTATTAAGCCCCAAAACCCCAAATCCCTCCTTGTGACACATCAAAAACCCCAAAGAAAACTTAAGGTCATGAAAATAGATATGATGCTGATATAGGTCCTAAGGAAGGTTTTTTAGATAGAGGAAGAAAATGAAGTGGGAAATTTTGCCTCATTACCCCTCTCAAGCTCCATCGCCCCAGTCTACCATTTTGAGCCACCAATTCAAATGATCATATCTTAGATGGAAAGATGAGTGGGTCCTAATGATATTAGGGTAGATTAGGAACCCCAATTCAATTACTATCTAGGATAGAGAGTTTCAGTTAGGAGATCAACTATATGAATGATATTTAACACTGTCAGCCCACCCAGAATGTTTAGTGAACACTCGAAGGATGATAACTTTCACTCAAAGCTCATTGTACAAGGTGCATGGGACCAGGAGTTGTTAAGAAGTTTTGAAGGGGTATATGATATCAAAATACATGGAAATAAATTTTCAATCTAAGGCCTATACTCTATGAAACATCATTAAGATGGTAGGCCACTAAAACCCTTCCTAAACCTTGATAAGGAACCAATGAAGGAATTTTGCCCTTAAATGCCTTTAAATGAGGTAGTTAAGCCTTGATACAGTATTTATGGTCTTCTCAGGTGTCATGGGCACCCAAATAAGCCACTTTTTGGCACAAGGAGACTATATGGTATAATGATTAGGCCAAAGAGGAATGATATTTGCCTATGTGCAAGAAATTGGAGAAAGTCTAAATGTTTTGCATAAGTATGAAGGGTAAAGGATACAAAGAGGTTAAGATAACTACAAAATCACCACCTATAGGGGTCTCCACATTTGATGATTACCTACAACCATGCCTAAATGTCTAGTTATATGATTGTGTATGCATGAGGAGGAAGAAAGTGGCTTAACCAAGCCATCACAAGTGACCCAAGGGCTCTCAAGGTAGGTTACATACTCTCAAAGTGGCCAAATTATTATATGACCCCATTTTAAGACAAAATATAGAAACACTATCATTAGTTATATTGGCCTAATACCCTTCTCAAAGCATTTCTATTTGGAGACTAAATTTAAAGGATAATAAGGGTTGAATGAGACCTTAAACTAACATGGAAGTGTATCTCAAGGGTTTTTATATATGAAAGAAGTGTTGGTTTGTAGAGGAGAGCTCAAAATTGGTCATTTTGGCCTCAAATTACCTTAAGAGTGTTCAAAATGCAAAATAATCACTTGAGGAACACCTTTTTATGCTCATAACTATACAGAGGATCTACATGGAGTATTAATCATGTGGGGAAGGTTGATGGGAATTTTATAATAGAATTTAGTGGCATTAGTTCATAGGTTGAAGGCCTAACATTTATGAAATATTGTTAAGAGTCTAAGCTTCCCTACGTCTCTCTAAAACCCTAATTAAAGCTCAATGAGAAATATATTGAGAAATTTACACTCAAATGCATTGAGTTGGCTTGGGAGACACCTAAAACACCTTGTGCACTCTAATAAGATCCTAATCATAACATTAGTTTTTAGAAACAACTGTATGGATGTACCAGAACCTTATTTTTTAATAACATTTAGTGATAAATACAAGGTATAGAAATAGATGAATAGTTTTAAACCATTAAATAAGGTAGTATGAAGTGTATTATAACCTCTCATATTAGAAACTAGTCTTAGTTCCTCTTGAAAATGTTTCTACATACCTAGACTAATGAGGCAATCTAGAAGTGTTAGTGAGAGTTGACCTAGTCACCTAAATGAGTAGGAGTTACAAGTGTTCATAGTTTAAAAAGGAATATGTCATAGTGTGAGATGAAACTTTGGACCTAAAACATTATCACTTACATATCCTTAATTTTCTATGCAAATCTCATGTCTATCCAAGCAACTAGCATTGAGTGACTAGGCTTACTTATTTAATAAGCCTATTTGGTCAACTAAGGGAGATGAATATTAGCATATAGGGATGATAAGGGAGTAAATAAATGATCATAAACATCCTTATAACTACCTCATGGAGGATATCAAGCACACTTCATGCCCATTATGGAGGATGGGGCATTTTTTCAAGCCTTATTATATGTAAGAGAGAGGTAGGCTATTTATTGCTTCATGGAGACCAAGATGGACACATTTATACCATTGTAGTTATCAAAAGGAGATTTATTGGACTGATTTCATGTGATATCATTTTGAATGGGGTCAACCAAAACTGAAAGAGCCTCCACTAGACCATTTTGTATGCCATACTCTCATTCCAGGCCACTATGTAGTCAAGGCAGAACATGAGAGAGGACAAGGTTCTATGATTGTTCCTTATGCATGTTATAATTGATTGTTAAGTAAAATAGAATAATTATGTACTATTTTACACACTTTCACTCTAGATTATTCCTCCTTTTCCCTCCATTTCTCTATAAATTGAGGCTAAATTTTCAATATATGCATCCCTCAATTGGGTATGAAGAAACTCTACCTAAATTATACCTCGTAAACCTTTTGAATGAATATAAGGAATAGTTCAAATTATCATGCTATATTAGTGTGTTTTATACTTGTTTATTTTCATAAGTATTAAGTTTTATCTTCCTTTTTAGGTCTTTATTCTCACTTAGTTGCTAGGGTATTATCCTAAACATGTCATATGATGTATGGAAAGGCTAGTGACTATGCTTGAAGTGTAATCTAGTTGGTAGTGTCTTGAATCAGATATCTCATCCATCAACTTCAATTTGCATCCATATACCATAACCTTTGTGTGAATTAATAATGCTTAGGAATATTTTGAAGAACATGTTTTAGTCACTAGTCCTTGTTTGATTCATAAGTGTTGTTGAAGGGTTAGTTAGAGTGAGAAAGAAATTATTAGTGCATCACCTCCCTTAGATTATGTTTTTTCTCATGCATCTCTTTATCATTTTTCATAACCAAGCTAGTATATTTTAGGATTAGATCCATAGATTATGCAACAGGGGAGCTAACCCCAAAACTAAAGGTTCACTTCAACAACTTAGCTACCCACAACTACAGGTGATCCCATTGGATTAGCTATGTGAGGTAGGTTTCAAACATCTCTGCCTCAAGGGTAAAATCTAGATTGATAACACAAACATCATACATTACCAACTTATGATCAATCTATTTTACATTCTAATGTCATGTATATACATTATATTGGTTTATCATGTAGATATCATATATTTTTAGTCTAAAACACATCATGCATAGATTTTATTCCATGGAAAATTATTTCAGAGGTTCAATAAATCCCCTTAAAATATGGGGCATGCAAAAGGGCTTGTCACAGAGATCAAGCCATCCTAGTGAGCATCTAAAACATAATTTTTAGCATGCAAACATAGATTACAAAGCTCAAACTTAGGAAAATATAGTGATATATAGTCATACACAGATCAATATCTATTTTTATTAGAAACAACACTTTTGGACAATAACACAATACACTGCCAAGAGTACAGTGAACTATAGTCCACCCACTATGTTATTTTCTAGAAGCCTAAAAAATAGAAAACTCTAGAATTATCAAAAAGGTACAAAAGTTATAGTTTAGATTAGCATAGTCTTAGTCACAAATTATTAGATATGATTGATATATATTTAATCTTTACATAGAATTACATTGGTTTTCTAATTTTGGGGGCATCATGCATGGCATAATCTCTCCTATTTCAATTTCAGATATGCATAGACACATATTACTATAACTTAGTCTAGAATCCATATGCATAGATATTAGAATTGGGGACATATGAACAACCCATTACTTCCATATGCTCATTTTTGTACCAATTCTCTTAGATGGAATGACAACTCCATGTCATTCTTGTAGACACATAAATTTGGCCACCAATGGCTTCTTATTTGGCTTTAGACTATTTCTTACCAACCATTGACCATTTATCCTAAAAAAATTTAAATGTTTCAAATTTAGCTTTATAACCATGCAATAAATCAATTTGGCCTATTAATCACTTAAATTGAACAAATACACCATCAATTAATCAAAATAATTCAAAATCCCAAAAAGATTAATTACCATGTTAAAAAAAATCAAATCCTAATTGAATTAATCCATGAAAAATTAAATCAATTATCAAAAATAAAATTCAAATAACAAGAGCATCTTAAAAGCTAAGCATTACCTTTTATGAGTTGTCACATGTATAAAATATCTAAAGAGTATCCTAAGATATGTCAAACTCAAACAAGGATAATAAAATCAACCAAGGTTCCAATTTAACCCGTTTCAAGTGATTTTGAAGCCTATGAAAGCAAGCCTAGATCTCTTAATTTAGAGAGCTTGAAACATAGTAGAATTCTAATGCTAGAGTTGATCTACAAAGTAAATGTATAGTGTTGTAATGCCAAAATAAAGCCAATTCAAGCTAATCCAAACTAATCATGGTGTCAAGAGGAGATAGAGATAGCCAAGCCCCATTGATGAAGACCTTTTGAGCACAATCCGAGCAAACCAACAAAGAAATCATTTGGAGCTCTCAAGGAAGGTAAAGATTGTTGTTCTTTGAATTTTAGTTGGGTTTTAAATTATTATTATTTCATTAAGATCCCTCTAAGATCTAGGCATATAAATTTTAGTATGTTATTTTTTTGATTTCATGATTTTATGGACTTACACTTGATCTAAAATCCTCTCTTTGTCAAATTTTTGGATCACAAATGGCATGCCCGATGGGACATAATTGTGGACCCTACATATTTGAGTAAAAATGGTGGTTAAGATATCTATTATTTTTACTATTTTTTATGTATTTTTTATAGAATTTATTTTAAGGGTTTCATCTTAATTCTCTCAAAATTTTATTAAAATCTGATTTTTAGTTTAGAAGTTATGGCTCTTTTAGTGACTGCCACTTTTTGTTTTCTATTTTTCTAGTAGAAATGACTAGTACAGAGTCCATAAATTTTTTATATTAACTATTTGGATCTAAATTTTTGCATAGAGGTGCACATTGGAGTTATTGACAATTTAAAAAAATTTCATGACAAACTGATGTATATTTTAAATGTTATAATAAAAATATTAACTACAGGTTTTTATGTTTTATATGTTCAATTTTATTTATTATAACCTTCTCACTTGTTTTTTGCATGTTTCATATGTTTATTTTATTTTTTGAGATTTTTTGGTTATTTATTTATATTTTTTACACCATTACTTAACCTAACATATTTATCTTTTGTGGTTTTGCCTTCAAGTCGATAGGTCATCCAAACCCAAGAGCATACTTTTCAAGTGTGCTTATTTTATTTAACAAAGTGATTCTAAACAATGGTTTATATTCTAACATTTAAAGGTTGAAGGGTTGATTTGAAGAGTAATTTTAATGTTTTTGACTAATCACACATCCCATTTTGGTATTTTAAAAAGAATGAGTCAAATTTCAAATATTTCTATTTTGATCTATAATGAACTTGCTAACTCTTACACATTTGGACTTAAATGCTTAAAATGAACATGGTTGTGTTTTATTTTGATTATTTTGTGTTCATGCAAGTTATTTCAAATTAGTTATGAATAGTAATCTAAACATTTCAATTGGTGCATAAAAAAGAACCTAATCAAGTCTATAATTGTTTTAAACTTACTCACATCATCTATTAGGTATTTAAAAAAAACTTCATTCATTTTTTATGCCTTAGATGTTTTTTCAAGTTTATAATCAAAGCCAAGGGTCCAAACATCACAACACATTTTGTTTTGGTGAATTAAAATGGACTTAACATCATATTAGTTTACATGCTTTTTTTATCAAGTTAATTTTCATGCAAGTTGTTTGTTGATTGTTTATTTAGCAAAATATATTTATTGCATGTATGTTCTCCTCCTATCCCCTTTAGAGAACTTGTGGGATCAAAATCACCATTTTCATTTAAAATTGACTTAGTCAAAATGTGTAAAAGAGATTTTGTAATGGCTCTCCCCAAGACCCCGATAGCTTGGATGATCTAGAAACAACCATAAATCTCTTTTACTTAGTTTTTATTTGATTGCATCTTGGCTTGTGAGGGGGACTTAATTACTTCCCATAATTTATATAGGGAAGCCTTTACTTTGGAATTAATCTCCTAGAATTGTATTTGACCCCTCTCCAAGGGGGTTGTATAAATTAGGATCACCCCACTACGATGGTGGTTTGAGCAGTTAAACCATTTCCTATCACTAGGGTTAAGCCTAAGATGTTTGAGCATGTTGGGAATCATACTACACTAAGAAAGTGATGGATGTAGTGGTTGTAAAAAGGGTAAGACATTTTACAACAAGATATATGATGTGGATCTAAATGACATGTTTCTTCTCTTATTTATTGATTTGAAAGTTGATAGACATGGGATCCATCTAGAATGATCAAAAACCAATTAGTTTTAGTCAACCCCACTTTACCATACCCTTGATAGGATTAGGATGATTATAATTAGTTTTATTTTGGTCATTTAAGTTTTTCTTGCTTGGTGTTTTGAGACTAGAACTAATGTTTTTATTTATAAACCATGCCAAAATAATTTATATATACACCACTCCCTTGTCAAGGATGTGTTATGCTTGTCATTTTACACTACACTTATGCCTTGTAATTTTTACTAAACTTATTTGTGTGTGTGTGTGTGTGTGTGTGTGTGTGTGTGTGTGTGTGTGTGTGTGTGTGTGTGTGTGTGTGTGTGTGTGTGTGTGTGTGTGTGTGTGTGTGTGTGTGTGTCTTAAGTGATATGGGCATCATTTTCCTACCCAAATCAAATATCAAGTTTGTGCCTTTTAGTCTAAATTTTTTACTAAACTTTTATATGTGTGTGTCAATTGATTGATATGGGTACCATCATGCTGCCCAAATTGGATATCAAGTTTGATCCTTTGAGTATTTGTAACATAACATTTATCACATCATTAGAGCATGCTTATGCTATTACACTACTCAAATTATTTTAAGACTTGTTTACCATTGTATCAAACCCATTGTTTCAAACCATTCCACATATGCCATTTAGACCTTATTCATGCACTATCATGCTATCCAATATTGTATAGCTTATTTTGTCAATTCCTAGTCTTTAATGTTGAGTTTCTAATTAACCTTGTCAAGTTTGGATTCAAACATTGATTGATTTCTATTTAGGCTTCAATTCATGGGGTTGATACATAGATCTTTCTCTTTTGGGTTGCATAACTTCAATTAATTAATTACCCAAACTTGACAACTATTTATTGTTGGTTTGTTCTTAGAACATAATCCTCACTATTATTTGTTCCTTTATTTGGGAAAACATAGTCTTTTATCTAGGTGCCTTTTGCCTCATGTATTATACCAATTGATCATGTTTATATTTGATTTTGTATGTCAGGTCTATATCAAAGTTATTCCAAACTTGTTAGATTAAATAAAATCAAATCATCTTTTATTTCAAATTTAGCTTTTAAAAGAGTATATGGCCAAAAGTCCTAGCAGATCATGTTTGTTTGAGCCTAGATTTTAACTCTATGTTTAGAAATAAAAACCTAGCAACTCAATTTTTCCCTTTCCTAGTTTAGATCTTTTTTGGAACACTTTGGACTATACTTTGACATATCAGTTTTTATTCATTGCTTGAGCTTTTATGTGTATGACATTTGACATTATTTTTTTTTATGCCATGTTTTAGCACAAACCATTTTAGAGATATAGCTTAATTTTTAGACCATGTTATAGATATAACTCCACCTTCAACCAAATTAGACCATGTTTTGAACCTTTTATCCTTTAGACATAATTTTTTAGAGTTTGCAAAAATCTAAGCCTTTTTATTTTTTAGAGTTTTCACCATTATGTGGATATGTCTAGGTACACTTATGGTAGAGTCACATATAATCCAAGTTATGATATAATGGTTGCACAAATTGACTATAACCAAATGCCTACTTATGATCCAACTTGAGACCTTGATTGGTATGAAGAGGTTTGTGAGGAGGACTTTGTTGAAGACCTAACTATAGCTAATATTATTTGGGATGTAGATCCATTCCATCTTTATAATAATTAGTACACAGAACACATTCAAGAACTATCTTATGATACAACTTGAGATTGGGATGATATGGTTTATCAAGAGTACTTAGATGCTTTGGCTTGTGCAAGTGACCAAGTTCCATGACATCTTTTTTATCTGATCATTAGCTATCAATAACCCTCTTTCAAACTATATGAACTATCAAACTCCACAGTATCCAAGGAATATCATTACCATTCTAGGACCTTGTCCTTTGGATTGTGTGAGTCGTTAAGATCCATAATTACCTAGCCTTATCCTTTAGCTTGTGTGAATAATTAAGCTCCATAGTGCCCTAGCATTATCCTTTTAAGACCTCATCCTTTGGCTCATATGAGTAATCAAACTCCCTGATACCCTAGCTTTATCCTTCCATGACTTAATCCTTTCTCTTGTGTGAGAAACCAAGCTCCATAATTCCCCAAGCTTATCATATCAGGACCTCATCCTTTGGGTTATGTGAACAACCAAGTTCCACAATACCATACCATTTCTATCTTAGGACCTCATCCTTTATCTTATGAAAGTAACCAAGCTCCATAATGCCATTTTTAAATCTAATCATAGGTCATTCTTCATTTAATACCTATTATTTAGCATAAACCCCAACCAATCCAATTAGTACCTACCCAATTGAGCAAATCATTCAAGGACCAACCTGTGTTTAATGCTGGTAGTTTATAATTGCTTGTAAACCAAGACTAAATAACCAACCAATCTATGATGTTCTTGTTGAACCAACCATTTGTGATAATTCAACCTATGATGAATCACCATTTATCCCTATACCTATTTTTCAAGAGCCTCCTATTGTTAATCTAGTCTCTAAGGAGTTATATCTTGACCTTTGTCCCACCATTGCAAAATCTCACTTTGATAAGACAATATTTATGGAGCCTATTATGCCATCATAGGCCATTACTTATCTAAAACCAAACATTAAACAAGACATAATTATAATAGAATACCCATCAAACGAAGAATTAGAGTTAGAGTCAGGTTTTATTCTTGAATTGGAATCAAATTTAGCATCAAAAGTATAATCAACATCAGATTTAGAGTCCTTTGAGTTAGAATCAGATTCAAAAATAGAATACATTCATGACTACTAAAATATTGGTTATACATGTTTAGTATATTAATACAAATACATTTGTGATCCTTTTATGATTTTTGAGGATAATTAATTTAGCATTGACATAAGTTCTCCTAGTATCTTCTATGAGTATTGTGCTGCCAACCTCCATTCTATTACCATTCCACATGCCATTACCACTAAACAACATAGCCATATTATTGACTTTCCATATCCCACAAGTGTTGATTGGGACTGATAGAATCACACCTTATTTAACTACATCCATGGAAACATAGTAGTTGGAAAAGAGAAAGGAGACTAAGACCAATATCATATAGAATAAGAACACTCTCCTAGTTAAACCTTTTTAGAGGTGCCAGGAGATAATTAAAGTTAAAGTTTAAACTCAACATATTTTAGTGAAACCTTTTTGAAGGTGCTAGAATTCAATCAAAGTCAAAAGTCAACATTCCTTAGTGAAACCTTCTCAAAGGCATTCTAGGACAATCAAGACAAATTAATTGGTAGAAAATTCTTTAAGGTGACAATAGCTAAGCACACAAGTTCTTTATTATTTGATGAATACATTATCAGATAAAAAATAAAAATAACTTCCAATCTTAGCCTAATCATATGTAAGCTACTCTCAAGACTAAATAAAAGAATAATCTAGTGGTCTTATTGAGAGAATATGTAGAAGTCTTCAGCCCTACCACATCCAAAGCTATGATGAATTTAGAATTAGAAACATTATGTGTGCCTAAAAATCTTGATCTTCATTTGTTTCCTAACCACTATACATTCCATTATCATCCACCATTAAGTATCCAAATTAAGCCTATCATCTAACATTTATCCATAATTACCATCCATGACCACACTTTCCTTTGTAGAAGCTACAAGGATACCTTGTGTCAAATTTTGAAAGAAAAAGGATCAATGATCAATGAATATCACAACAACATTCTTAGCTTCCAAATCTACAACCATTTCTTCATAGAGAAATTATTCAGATGAGGTGTAGGCTAGAAATTAACATGATTGAGTATTTTATTTGTATCAGTTATTAATCAAGATGTGTATCTCCACATTATAAATAATAATATAATTAAACACCACACCCAAGCCACAAACATGTACCATACCATCATCATCAACCAAACACTAGGTTGTTATTATTTGCCACCCTTTTACCATTATTCCATGCCCAACCAATCACATTACCACTTGGGGGAAACCCTCTCAACATTATTCCTATAATCTTATCCAATCTACTAGCATATCATTATCCTATCAATTATCCATCCTACCATTTCATTCTACTAAAACATGTTTTGATCCATGTTATCTTAGCCTATTTAACCTTGGTTCATCCATTGGTTCTGCTTTTAGAATAAAGGTTGAGATCAGTTTCAATATTTATTTTAAGAATTCTAAATAGAGGTTATATTTTAGATCAGTAAGACAAAAGTTTGATAGTTTCATCCTTCATATATAATTCTTTTCTATCAATCATGTTTGTTTATGTGACCCTGATTATAACCACCTATGGGAAAATCAGTGTTCCATCGATCTTGTTACTAATTAT
Source organism: Torreya grandis (assembly GCA_037957365.1). Classification (NCBI taxonomy): domain Eukaryota; kingdom Viridiplantae; phylum Streptophyta; class Pinopsida; order Cupressales; family Taxaceae; genus Torreya; species Torreya grandis. The sequence goes on along the minus strand of JARHVA010005508.1, from coordinate 966,724 downwards.
AACCACCAATGAGAAAATTATTATAATTGACCTATGTCATTATATCCTAGTTATAACCACCAATGAGAAAACTAGGGGCAACACTTGTTTATTATGCCTTGACATACCAACTAGCCATTCTTATTCCATATTATGCCATCATACAAATTGTGCCTATTTTGTTTGAACTAGCTACTACACTAGTGAGATTCATCCATTATAAGGTGGAACTACTATGATTGAGGGCCTTTTGGGACTATGTGGGTCATGTTTGATTCATGTTGAGGTTAGCTCGGTCCTCCTTTTCCATCACACTCACTATTTTATGAGCATCAATTCAATTTTTCCATGCTCTCACTGTTTTGTGAGCTTAGACCATGTAGTATCTTATAACTCCTAATCAAGTCAAGATGCTCAAAATTACAAAAAAATTCAAAATAATTAAAAATCCAAAAACACTTGTCTTGTCTAAGACTAGTCAGTTATTCTCTATTTGCCCTATTGGGGCAAATCCATTATAGGATGTTAGTTTACTAAATTTGGGAAACTATAGGTTTAATTTCTTAAATAGTAAAGGGATCTAGATTAAGGGGAAAATTAGTAAATGTATGTGCTTAATCAACCTAATAATTTATTAAATCTAAAATTAATTAATTAATTTTTAAAAATAGCAAACAAATGGATAATGGGTAAAACTTAGCTGATTCTAGGTTGAGATGGAGGAGATAGAGGTTACAAACTAATGATCTAGCTGGGTAGACTATCAAAATAAGGATCCAAAAGTCTATTTTATACCCAGATAGGAGTGATAGAAATGGGAAACCTAAAGATCTAGCACTATATTCCAAGTTTTAGTACTATAGTCCTTAGTGTTTGAGATTTTTATGCTTTTTGGGTTCTATTTTTCTACTCTGGGAGACCCTATGCCTAAACTATCAAGTCCTGGTTGTTTGTGAAGATCTATGTGTAATAGATTTTGCCTTCAAGGATCCTATTTCATCTTCATGCTTGATAGGTGATATTGAATCCAACTAAAAAAATGGGTTAGTGTGTAATATGCACTGAACATGCAATCACACCTCATGTATGGGCATGCTACTTACATACTAATACTTTAAAGAAGGATCAAGGCTAATGTAGTTCTTCTAATTTAAATGTGTATTATGCAATCTTGTGTATAAAATACATGTGTATGTTAATTTATATAAGCTTGAGATGACTCATGACTAGTGTAGGAGCTTGGATAGGCTGAAAATAATAGCAGTTAGCTATATGCAGAAAATAGGAAAATTTTCTTGAGTGTGCTTTAGTATATTTCTATATTGTGCCTTTTAAATGATTTCAAACCCTTCTAAATGAGCTTTGAATGGAATTTTATAGGGAAACTAGTGATCCTGGGTTAGATTAACTCGCATTAGGCCAATAAGGGAAAACATAAGGAGTCAAGAAAATATGATTATTTGAGGCTATTATGGACTTAGACCAAAATGATAGAAAGTGGAAACCTTGGGTCCCAAAGTTGTATTCCAACCTATGGAACTATTCTCCAAGGGGAAAGGGACCCTATGGGATAGATCTATGCCTAGGAGAGGAGTCTGAGATAGTAGGGGTTGAATCTAGAAGGCTTTGAATGACTAGGAAATAGTAAAAACATGCCTAAGTGGGTTGTGTAAGTAAGAGAGACCTATGGTCTAGGTGTCACAAGTCATTCTCAAGTTATAAAAATTAAATTTTAGTATGACTACATTTCCCCCCCTTTATTCTAAGTATGTAGCAAATTCAAATACTAGGATAAAGGAAAAAATAGAAGCGTACCTAAACTTATCTATGAGGCTAAGCCTAAGAAGCTATGTGATGTTGGGTTATGCGTAGTGAGTACACATTGTATTATGTAAGTTTGCAAAAAGAAAAGTAAAAGTAGATCAGTTCTTACTAGATATGTTATATCTAAAATAATAACATACAAAGTTGGGTAAAAAGGGAGGAAGGAAGAGAAAGGAATGAATACACCTCACCAGGTATGTGAACCAATACAAAAATTATTATGATGTTGGGTTGTGCTAGGTAATGCCAGAAGTATGCTAAACCAAGAGTTATATCGATGAATGAGTTGAGTGATCAATTCCCTAAAACTTGTCTCAAGAATGTAAAGGCAAGCCCTTTAGATCTATCATCACCAACTATGTGAAGTTAAAAAATCATGCATGTGTTAATCTATGTTTGGACCATGTTTCCAATCCATTTTAATAGGTGGCTCAAGAATACAAAGGTTATTTAGGCCTTTAGCTCCATCATTGCCCCTTGATGTGAATCTAAATGAGAAAATACTGATATATATTAAAATCAATGAGATGGCTCATGGAGCCCCTGAATGTGTTGTGATCTGAAAATGTTGGCATGGATAGCCAAATGTAAACTAGAAACTAGGCCACTTTTGGCCACTTTGAAAGATGGAGATTGGACTTGTATCAAAGCCCCTCCTAAAACTAAAATCAAGGCTTAGAAATCCACTTGAGTACTTGAGAAGCACACTTGTATGAAAGTTTACTTGAATGTGATGCAAACCACTTGTAGATAGACTAAGGAATGTAATTTATAGAAATGTGTAAGAAAATATAATAAATTCAAAAATAGAAAAGGCCCATGTATTATGCTCATTGCCCCCAATAACTAGTGTCTAGAACATAGCTTTTGAATTGAAAGTTGTATCAATTAAAATGTATAAAATAAAAATGAAAACCCTTATGACATGCATGATGGCCCCCTATGTCTGGATTCTCTAAGTGAAATAAGTGTTAAAAATTATTGATTTCTAGATTGAATTATACTGGCAAAATTATGACTGAACTCACCTCTTTGCTTGATATTAGAAAAACTAAATATTCTACTATTTGGAAAATTGCACTAAAAAATAAACACTTTCGGGTCTAAAACTATAGTCCCATTTTTGGTGATGTTTTCTAAACTCAAAACTAATGATTGATCTAGATTCTCTATTATCTACTAGGTCTAGTTTGCCTATGCTGAGTTTTGGATTCTAGACTATATTGTTCTAAAACTAGGTTTTTGATTGTTAGGAGCTTTGATCTTTATGACAAAATCCTTATTTTTTACCCCCTCTTTTGAGGGTAGGAATGAATACCTTGTAATGACTTCACTAAAAATAAGAACCCCTACAAGTGTGTTAATCTATGAAAACATTTGATATAATATTGATATACATTATCTCAAGATATAGAAAAAAATTTAGAGAAAGATTATTAGATCAAAAAGGGTATGCCTAGATATATATAATAATATAATATCATGTACATAAGATTAATTTGAAATTTGAAATGTTAGTTGTTAGTTTTTAGTGGCATAGAGGGATGGAGAATGATGTTTATATTGGCATCGAAGAAGCAAGGTAGATACATGATTGGAATCATGGCATTTCACACAAACAAAAAGCATAAAAATCAAGAATCAAGAAACATGTGAGGGTAGCCAAGAGGCAAAATAAGCACACAAGGCATATAAGGCATGTTCAAATGTTGCATACACACACAATGGGAACAAATAAATATTGGCACAAGGGCCACAATCACACGAAAGGCACACACATATAGATAGGAACAAGGGACATTGGAAAATGTCCTAAAGTGCAAGAACAAATTAAACAAGAACTATAAAATGTAAACACATATAGCTAATCAAGGTGAAGAGTGGAATCATGCAAATTACTAAAAATGTAAACATGCATCTAACTATGAAAAGTAAGAAGCAAAAGTATACAAGATATATAATACAAGACTAATGTATATACTAGGAAATACAAATGTGTGATATATGTTAATAGATGTCGATGTGATATCTATGTAAGAAAGTAAGGAATGTGCTAAAATAATATGTCTAAAGTGTATAGTGTAATAATTACATATCCTAGATGGTTTAGTCATGTAGAGTATGCCCCTAATGGGTAGATGTATCGATATGTAGTTGGAATGTAGAAGTGTGATGCCCTCTCGATGGGAGGAGTGAAGCAATCAAGGATTTGGATGCACTAAACACTCAAAAAAAATTAAGTAAATCTTGGTAATAAAGATAAATCAATAAAAAATAACTTAAAACATTGTAATGTAAGTCTAACATAATGGTTAGCAATGTAAAACATAGATGATGCATATAATTGACATGTTTTTGTATTTTTGAATTTTTTTTTAATATTTTGAAATATTTGAGCTATGTACAATCAAATAGAGGAAACTATATACAATCAATACTGGAAGGAAATGATACTAACTCATGAGTCTCATATGAGACTCCCTATCATGGTGTCTTATATCAAAGAGTGAAATCATGCATGATTGTGAAGCATGATGGAAATACTAAGAATATGGATCTGAAAGTTGTAAATGTTGTAAATGTTTTGAAATCTCTGAAGTATAAACCACCTATGGGGACCCTCTATATGTTTGAAAAGTGGATGTATTTATAGGGCTCTTAGGGTGTGGAAGTAAGATAAACTCACTGAACATTGCTTTATATGTAGATGCATGAAATCTTGATGAAGTTTTTCTAGGTGTGAATATTGTATCTAAAAGCTATATAAAATCCTAAAGCTATAAAGGTGTATGAACCCTCTATACTAGTGATCAATATAATATCTATGTCTAATGTTGAATTGGAGAAAGAAATAGTGGTGAAGCTAGAACTTGTAATGGAACTAAAATTGGCTCTAAAACTAAAACTAGCTCTTAAACTAGAAGTGGCAACTCATATGGAATTCTAGTAACTATGATAACCTGATTAGTGTGAATGAATTTTATGCATCAATGTACTATAGATGTAACTACTCAAAATATTTGTATCCAAGGTCTATCAAGTAATATTTCAAAAATTCCTATGTTAGGAACTATAGTAAATGAGGTGGTAATGTGTGTAGGACCAACCTATAGAGGAATGAGGATCTCACCCAATGTAATCTGACTATGTCCACTAAAACCATTGATAACTATATTTGTTGGAGTAATATCCTTCTCTGTATAACTCAAGTGCTATATTAGTGTCATAGTACACATTTTCATGCTAGATCCATTATCAATTAGAACACTGTGAATGGGATGACCATGAATAAAATATCTAATAAAGAGTGCATGATAATCTATGTCATCCTAAATAATCTCTTTTTTAGAAAAGGAGATGGAAAGCTAAACTAGAATACTAGAATGAAAAGTACCAATCATGTGGCTCAATGGATGTGAATCAGCTATTGGTGCCTTATATATAATTGGTCGAGGATGTGTCTGATATGCATGATGTACACCTAATTTGACTTATGTCTCTAACTTACCATGTTATGGAAATGGCTATAAAAATATTTTGAGTGACTTATCCTACATTGGTTTCGCCAGAGGAGGCTCAACTAAAGTGCCTAGATAAATTTGATTGCCATCAATTGGATCATGTATATTATGCTTAAGACTAATGCATATGTTTTTAGTATGGCCTGGTGACTTGTGATAGTCATAAAATACATTATGATCATATCCCAATGGAAGAGGCTTTATTAGATCAATTTCTCTGATAGGAGGAAGAGATATGATGTTACATTCTAATAACTATTATAGAACTCTAGCTAGAGAAATTGGTAGATTTGTAAAAGGTCACTAAGGAGGTACTGATAAAGTGACTCTTTGTGAGGACTCTAAATTTACATTAATTGTCTACTAAATTAGTCCTTTACTGTCATTGAATTTGACCTTAAATGGGGTTTTGTTGTTACTCTTATTAGTTGTCTCTAGTGCACTTGTGTACTTAAGTTTTCCCATTGAAATGAGTTTGATTTCTATTTTTTTGAAAGTGTGACATAATTCAGTGAAAGAAGAGAAATGTTTGAACATGATTGTCTTATGAAAAATTGGTAGATGACTTTGTTTGAAGAGGTCCTATAACTCCTGATATGCCATAGGGCTAGTCATCCTAGCTAATATGGTTTTGTATTTGAGAGTATACTCAGTGAGAGGCTCATTTGATTTCTATTTTTGTTGTGAAATTTGGGAATATGAAACCTTATCACCGATATTGATACTAAAATGTGCTAGGAACATGTCAAAAAGAGGATTAAATGCATTAACTAAGTCATTTAGTAGACTGTAAAACCATTATAATTCATAATCTTTGAGGCTCCTCAAAAATAGTTTAGTTCATAACCAGTCATATGGTATATAATCCAAACATGCTACATGAAAGGCTCTCAAATGTGTTTGTGGATCACCCTTTCCATCATAAAGAGTGAGCTTAGGTGGTACAAATCTAAGAGGCAAGGGTGTAGTAGTTATATCTCATGTCAAATGTGTATGCAATAGAGTGAAGGAGTATAATGCCTATGTAGATCTAGTGGTACCTTGCTCAAGATGTTGCACCTTAGATTGAAGAGATTGAATCTATTGTGAAAGGGCTACCACATCAAGAGATAGAGATGTACTAGCTACAACTAGTGATAGAGAAGAAGGTTGGGCTACTATAGAGGGTTGTTGTGACATAGTTGCCCATGTAGTGTCATGTAAAACTGGTGTCTCTATGTTTTGAGAAGACTGACCATTGGTTACCTTTTGTTGTTCCTCTTGGAGGATTCTAATTATGTCATCTTGCATATCTAGATGTTTGGTTAAGAGTTATTGAAGCTCTCTTTTATCAGTTTCATCAAAACTGGTATAATGAGCCATTATTATAGTAGGAAAATAATTTGAAATATGTTTGAATGTTTTGTAATAGGCAATGTGCTAAAACTAGAAAGTATTGGATATAAGAAATGTAAAATTCTAAAATAGTAGTTTAGAATTTACATGTAAAATTATACGAAGCTTTCAAACATGTAAGGTAATACCATAAAAAGTAAATTAGGAAATAGTATATGCAACTAAGGATTTTTTAGAAATATTATTTTCAAAATATTATGAACTTTTGAATTTGAAATTGATTTTTTGAGATAAATATGCAAGATAAAATTAAGAAAATTATGAGAAATTTCTTGCTTGAATGGAACCTAGTAGATGAAACTAGGGTTTTAAGACAAATATTTTTTTTGGAATTACTATGAATTTTTTAAATTTGAAGTGATTTTTTGATTTTAATATTCAATCAAAATTTGCAGAAAATAAGTGGCATATTACTTGAAAATTACTAGGATTTAGTTGATGTAACTAGGGCTTTGAAATTATTTTTTTCAAAATTAATGTAATAATTTTTAAAAAAAAATCTATAAATTTATATAATTGAGCTTAAAAATTTTAGGAAAAATCTTAAAATATTTCTAAAACTAGTTATATATTTTTCCTAGTGGTTTGAAAGTGTTTGTACGTAACTAGGACCTAGTGTGTGCAAACTAGGGTTTTAGTGAATTATTGAAAATATTTCAATTAATTTGTAGGTTTATGATTTTTAAATTCAATAAAAATCAAAAAAATATTTCAAAAAGTTATAAATAATTAGCCCTAGGGTTTATAGGGTTTTTGTTCAAAAATTCAAAGTCAAGTTCACCAAATGTTTTACTGAATTTGGAAAACTATAGGTTTAATTTCCTAAATAGTAAAGGGGTCTAGATTAAGGGGGAAATCAGTAAATAAATGTACCTTAATTTACCTATTTATTTATTGAATTTTGAAGTGCTTAATTGACTTCTAGAAATAAAAAACAAGGGGATAAAGAGTAAAACTTTGCTGATTTTAGGCTAAGACGAAGGAGATAGAGATTACAAATTATTGATCTGGCTGGGTAGACTATCAAAAATATGATCAAAAAGTCTATTTTCTACTTGTATAAGAGTGCTAGAAATAAGACACTTATAGGTCTATCATTGTATTTCAATTTTTGGTTTTATAGTCCTTAGTGTCTAGGCTTTTTGGGTTTTGTTCGTCTACTCTGGGAGACCCTATGCTTGAAATATCATGTCCTATTTATTTGAAAAGCTCTATGTGTAATTGATTTTTCCTTCAATGATCCTAGTTACTCTTCATGCTTGATAGGTGATCTTGAATCCAACTAGAAAAAGGGGTTAGTGTGTAATATGTACTGAATATGTGATCACACCCCATGTGTGGGCATGTTGCCTACATACCAATACTCTGAATAGGGATCAAGGCCAATGTATTTCTCAAAATTTGAATGTGTATTATGTAATATTTTATATACAATACAAGTGTATGTTAATTTTTGCAAGCTTGAGATGACTCATGACTGGTGCAAGAGCTTGGATAAACTAAAAATAATAGTGGTTGGCTATATGTAGAGAATAGGAAGATTTGCTTGAGTGTACTTTAGTATATTTCTAGCTTGTGCTTTTTGAATGATTGCCAACCATTCTAAATGACCTTTGAATGGGATATTATAGGGAAACTAGTGATCCTAGGCTAGATGAACTCACATTAGGCTGACAAGGAAAAATATAAGGATTCAAGAAAATCTGATCATTTGAGGCTATTATGGACTTGGACAACAATGATAAAAAGTGGACACCTTGGGTCTCAGTGTTGTAGTCTAACCTATGGCACTATTTTATAGGGAGAAAGGGACCCTAAGGGATAGATACATTCATAGGATAAGAGTCTAAGATAGTAAGGGTTGAATGACTTCGGATGACTAGGAAATAGTGAAAACATAACTAAGTGGGTTGTATAAGTGAGTAGGAGAGACTTATGGTTTGGATGTCAAAAGTCATGATTATTTTTTCACTTGCTTATTTGTTTGATTTTATCACTATTGCCTCAACTTAATTTATATGTGTTCATTAGGTGGTTCCTTGAATGTTATTATTTAGTCTATCCATATTAATATTTCAACATTTTCATCATGTTTTTTATCATTTTTTTTATTTTTAATTATTTATTAGATTGAGAGTTAGTCCTTATGCATATTTTGAGATAGTCTTCATGGTGTTCTATCATGATGAATACCATCATATGCTACAACAAAAATTATCTTCAAGAAGGTATAAAAGCAATAGAGCCTTAAAATTTTCTCCTTGGTACCTTGGCAAATCCTCCTATCCCATCTTGATCAAATTAACCCATTGACCATTCTATTTGTATCAATGCTAATAAGGATGAGCATCTCTACATTGGTAGGTATAACTGAATCATTTTTAATGATCAGTATTTATTATTCTATCCATCTATTTCATCACTTTGTGTCCTCATATGCTTGGTTATTTTTGGATTATTTAGTCATTATACCATCGCATCTACATTTGTGCCCAATCATCTTTAATATATATCCTAGGTTTAATCCTTTATTCATGCTTGCTAGTCTACCCTACTAGGGCACAACTATATCAAACATCATCTTTATCCAATCTAGGTCGTCTTAATGATTATAACCACATATGGGAAAATTATTATTTTGACTTTTATTCTTGATTGTAATCACCTTCAGGTAAATTAGTACTTTTAAAATTAATGCATGCAAGCATTTTATCATTTGGATTAATCTCACCCATGGGTTAATTCCACCTTTCTTATTGATTATTTTTGAGGGATAGTCCATCAACAAATATGATGGCCACTCCCTCAAGGGGGCATCATCCTAGGCTTCCCAAACATTGTTAGGAGCTTTTTCTTCAACCATCATCTTCTTTTTGCCATATATGCCTTTTCTCATTCTTTGAGAAGACATTATTGTGCCTATGGTTTGTAACATCTCCCCAAATAGGAGAAAATTTTAGACACCTAAATTTGGCCACCAATGGCTTCTTATCTGACTTTAGACCATTCTTGCCAGCCATTGACCATTTAGCCTAAGAATTTCTAAATGTCTCAAATTTAGCTTTATAACCATGTAATAAATCAATTTGGCCTATTAATCAATTAAATTGAATAAATATACCATCAATTAACTCAAAATAATTCAAAAATATTTAAAATCCTAAAAAGGATTAATTACCATGTTAAATAAAATTAAATCATAATCAAGTCCTAATTGAATTAATCCATGAGTAATTAAATCAATTATCAAAAATAAAATTCAAATATCAAGAGCATCTTACAAGCTAATGATTAAATTTTGTGAGTTAGCACTTTTGGAAAATATCTAAAAAATATCTTAGGAATATTCCAAACTCAACCAAGGTTAATAAAATCAATCAAGGTTCCAATTTAATCCATTCCAAGTGATTTTGAAGCCTATAAAAGCAATCCTAGAGCTCTTCATTTAGAGAGTTTAAAACATAGTAGAGTTATAATCTTGTAGTTGATCCAAAAAGAAAATTCAGTGTTGTAATTCCAAAATAAATCCAAGTAAACCCAATCCAAGACAAGCATGGTGTCAAGAGGATATGGAGATACCCAAACCCCATTGATGAAGACCTTTTGAGCACAATCTGAGCAAGCCAATGCATAAATCATTTGGAGCTCTCAAGGAAGGTGTAGATTGTTGTTTTTTGCATTTTAGTTGGGTTTTCAACTATTATTATTTTAATTAAGCTCCCTCTAAGATCTATGCCTAGATATGTTAATATATTAGTGTGTTGATTTCATGGTTTTATGGACTAACACTTGATCTAACCTCCTCTCTTTTTTAAATTCTTTGATCAAAAAGATCTACCATTTATAATTTAGACACCTTATGCACCAGGTTTACACTAGATTAATAACATTCATTCCATATGTAAAAAATGGTATTCACAAGTTACCAAGTGGCCCCTAAGCTATTTTACATTTAAAAGCTCTTGAGTGGCCCAAAGCCATCTTTACATCTTCATGACACCACCCATTTTTAGTTTAAGCATATTCTACTACACATGGGTAGGTAGTAATGGATTAATGACCTACTTGAGTTCCTGAGACACCTACATAAGAGGGTTGGATAACTCATCAATCCAATCCAAGTGATTCACATAGTATGATCCATCAAAAAAGGGTGGAAATTGATGGAGTCAAGGCCAACTTGATTTACTAATCCACCCACACATGGGTATTGGTCAAGCCATCAGCTCAGTCCAAGATATTCATTATTTAATCACCATCTAAATGTACACACAAAATTTCACCAAGTTTTTGTATTGGTTCACATACCCAGTGAGGTGTATTCATTCTTTTCCTCTCTCTCACATGTATTTACTTAGTTTTGTCTTTATTTTTGATATTTCTTAAGGACTAATTCATATATGTTTCATTTACAAGACACATAATGGAGCACAGTTCATAGACTCAAACCCACATTCATGGGATTCACCTCGTAGGTAAGTTTAGGTACATTTTTCTTTCTAATATCCTAGTCATTTCACTTTATTGCATTTTTAGAATGGGGGGGGGGAATGTATTCATATTAAATTTTATTTTAATGCAATGAGTGTCACATGAGAACAATCGATCCTTAGCTTAACCATAGATCTATATTAGGTCCTATTTTGATCCTTTTCCACCTTTGATGTATGTCTATCCCATACCTAAATATGCCAAGAGCTACATTGATCCATCACCTACATATTCCCAATCCTTTTTCACATGTGCCATCCACCTAGACAATAGTGCATCCCCATTAGTCTATAACGTAGTGCTCTATTGTCAAAGGGGTAGTAATATTGACACTTATCTTCCTTTGCACTTAATGGATATCTTTCCACTTCTAAAACCATCTTAGGAGTGCCCTAGACTCATTTCATGTCTTGAAAAACATCAAAAAACTATATAAAGACCATTTATTTATCTCCTAAATGGAAATTCTCATGAAAAAATTCAAAAATAGTTATGTGAACTAAGGTTATCAATCCTTATTTACCCCTATTTATACATATATCCATCTACAGTAACCTAAAGCTCAATTTTACCTAGGTTTCTATTCTCAATTCATGTTTAAAACATTCAAATTGGCATTCATAATTAGGCATACTAGCATCACTCTCACTTTCACTAGCACTTAGATTAGGAGAACTACATTAAGCTTGATCCCTTTTAAGTTATTGGTATGTAGGTAGCATTCAAAACTTGGAGCATTGAGGTCATGCCCAACCTACCCTACTAATGCCACTCTCTTTCCACTTATGTTCATCAAAACTATAAAAACTATGAAGGCTTAGGGTTTCATTATGAAATTACTCAAAGTGCAGAATAGACAATGATCTAGGTCTCATTCATACAAGTATAAGCTTCTTAAAATAGAGTAAAGTTCTACTTAAAATTTCATTGCTTCACCTACACAAGGTTAATAACACTATGTAGAAGGCCTATAGTGCAATGCACTACTAGCGAAAAAGGTCATGCTATTACTTGAAGAGGGTTTTGACACCTATTCTCTACTGATGAAACTATGCCCTACTCATACATCACTTCCTAACCTACCACTTATTTGTCTCAATCGTATTTTCTAGCTAAGTACACCTTTTATAATTCAATGCTATTTATAGAATATTTAAATAAATAAATTATTATGCAAATCAGTGGCTATTGATACTACAATATTTTATTCTCTGATTTATTACTCATCTCTTTATCAACCTAGGATTACATTCCATAATCCTAAAATAGATAAATCATCATGAATAAAATATTTTTTCCAAAGTAGTTTTAATCAACATAGATAAAACATTGATGCATTGGAAAGGATATAACTTAATGCATCTCCCACTGCTCTAGACCTAAAAACCATAAAAATTTTATTAAAAATAAATAAAACATACTTAAAAGGCATTTAAAATATTATTATAATCTAATAAATGGAAGATGAGTTTTTTAGGTACTAAATTTTGGTTTTTGGTACTTGAAAATGACAAGCTTGACACATATTTACCATGCATGATTTAAGCACTAAAATGAGGTACTAATTTCACCATTCACTCACACTTACATGTTACCTCTTGAGTAAAACCTTATGTTATACTATCATAAACTTATATGAACCTCACTATTTACTTCAAACTTGATAAATATACTTCAAAAACATCTCCAGACCCTCTATTTAGTCCACTTGTACATGGGTTAGATCCACTAGTTCCAATCATTATTGTAGACACCTAAAACTAGCCACCAATGGTATTTTGACTGAACTTCAGATTGATTCTTAACAACCTTTGAAAATTAAGCCTAATAATCACTAAACATCAAAAATTTACTTGTACACCATTCTTCAAAGCTCAGAATCATGTTGAGACATCCCTAATTAGGGTATCTTACCATAAGAAAAAAGAACCTCTCATGGATTCATCTCTAATAATCATGCAACATCACAACATGCAGTTTGGCCTATAGACCTATTAAGTGGGGCACATGGACATAAATAAAACCTTGAAAATTCTAAAATCCTAAGAAAAAATAATTAACAAGATAAACCAAATTAAATTCCATATTTGAATTATCCATGTGCAATTAATGAATTACTAAAAAAGGAAATTAAAAAATATGAAATATCCTAGCTTTTTCATAATTACCTTTTGTGAGTTGTCAAGTCATGAAAATATCACAAAATATCTCACCCATGTTTATTCATTTTGAATCATTCATTCTTGACACCTTTTATCTTTATTTGGGTTAATTAACTCGCTTAGGTTAGTTTTAAACCCATTCAATGTTTAAACTACACTTTAACTCACCTTGAATTGGGGTTAGTTCCTAAGCCTATAAATACTATCCTTTACCTCTTCATTTGAGAGCTTGAAATTCATATCAAGCCACAAGCCACCATGGTGCCAAGGAGAGAGGGAGCAAAGAGAACTCTATTGCCAAAGACTCTTTGAGCACAAACTAAGCAAGCCATAAAAAATCATTTGGATCTATCAAGGAGGGTAAGTATTTTTTTTATTTGCATTTTAGTTGGGTTTTCAATTGTATTTTGTTCATCATGCTCCTGTTATGATATATGCTTAGAGATGTTAGCATGTTAATTACATTGTTCTATGGACTAACACTTGTTCTAACCTCCTCTTTATTTTCAAATTCATATGATCACAAATAACACAATCGATGGGATATAAAGGCGTCCCACATACCAACAAGACCAAGATGAAACTCTAAACTTTTTAAATGAATGCTTGAATATCTTCAAAATTGGAGTTTTAGCTTTATTATTTTTGTATTCTATTTTTTATGCTAACTCAGATCTACATAAAGACCAACATTCATTCAGCATAATCAGCATCAATTCTACCTAACCATCATCAATTTTACCTAACTGACCTTAGTTCATGCTAAACATCATCGGTCAGGGTACAAAATAGGACATGGCTTAAAAAATAGGATTTTGAATCTCTGTAACATTCCTAGTTGTTATTTTTTGGTTTCATTGACTTGTATACTCCCTATCTAATCATTAATTTTTAGTTTTTGTGTATTTTTTGTAATATCTTGAGATAAATAAAAAAATTTTAACTATTTGGTTTTTCCTTCAAATTCACAAGTAGTTAATATCAGTCTTTACCAACCAACATCAATTCATTTCAAATTGGAATTAATTCTCTAGTAACTGACATCAGTCACAGTTGACCAACATTGGTCTCTATGTAAAAATAATATAGAGAAACTCATAATCTATCTTTTTAAAACTTGTTTGATCATCCATAAATGTGCTTCAAACTAGAAGGAAACCATCTAATTTATGTACTGCCAAGGTGGGATTAGAACATAAATTTACAAGTTTAATGTTTAAACACTTCATTTTGGTGCCTAAATAGAATGGTTAAGTCTTGAATATTTGGTTTTAAGTGCTTAAAAGGAACCTAGGTGATTTGTGTTAGGTTGTTTTGTGAAAATTCTTACATTTTTTTGCAAATATAAGCTAAGGGACCAAAGAACTTCATCAAAACATTTCATTTGGTTCATAAAATAAGAATTCACTTAGTTTTCAAATTCTTAAAAGTATTTGTTTTATATTTATTCGTTTGTTTATTCAAGATTTAGAGTGTTTTTCTGCTCTCACCCCATCCCCTATAGGGAACTTGGGTGACCAAAAGTGTCTTTTCACTTGTAATTTGTGCCTAGTCCAAGGCATGAAAAGAGTATTTTCTAGGATCTCCCCAAAACACATATGGCTTGGGTGATCTAAAAACAACCTCTAGAGGATTTTCACTTAGTTTTACTTTTATGCAGCTTGTCTTATGGAGGAGAGACCATAGCTTCTTCATGAGTTCTTTAGGGAATCTTTAACCTAGGGTTTCATTTCCCAGCATTGTTTGAACCCCACTCCATGGTGGGGTATATAAATTATGGTGCACATATTATCTTAACCATGGGGTTGAGAGGCTAACCTCTCCTTTCATAATGAAACATTGAGCCAAATTTGCTTAACCAAGGGATTTCGCTAATTAGTATGAGGATGGAATCATTATGCAAAGGAATAGACCCTTGAATAGTAATTTAATTTGTATGAAATCAATTGATGTGAGGCATCACTATCATTAGACATGATTGAGACCAGTTGTATGGTTGAAAATTTAAGTTTTAGACAAACCCCACTTAATGTAGAAATATTATTGATGCAGGGTGAGTAGCCCAAAGGAACATGTCATCGTACACTCTCTTAGGAAAAGGGGGTATAAAAACCCTACTACTTCATGTACTTTTATTTTTATATTAAAACTTAATCCTTCCAAGATCATGTATATATATGGATTTCAATGATACAATGTAACCTTATCAATTATAGGATCTAGCATGTTACATTTAGATGTTATGTCATTTCATCCTTTATTTATTGGTCTTTGAGTCTAAAACCATTTTTGTTTTTTTTTGCCAAGTCAAAAAAATGAGTTTAGTTTGTATGTCACTCCTTTTTTTGAA
This sequence comes from Torreya grandis, assembly GCA_037957365.1. Lineage (NCBI taxonomy): Eukaryota > Viridiplantae > Streptophyta > Pinopsida > Cupressales > Taxaceae > Torreya > Torreya grandis. The sequence continues at coordinate 951,002 of JARHVA010005508.1, read as the reverse complement.
GATACATTATGCTATCCATTTTGTCACACACTTTTGCCTTAGTCTTTAACAAATCTTTGTGTGTGTCAATTGATTGAAATGGGTAATGTTACATTGTCAAAACCATTTCAAGTTTTATTCCTTAGAGTCTTGAAACATACCATTTTTTACATATTTAGAGTGTAATAATTCCATTACACTTCTCAAATTTGTTTCATATACTCGTCTTTCCTTGTTTACAAATTTCACATTTGAAACCAATGCCACATATGTTATTTGGGTCCTTGCCTAGTACTATTATGTTGTTCAATTTTTTTAAGCTTATTTGTTTAAAGGATCCTAGTTTTCATTATTTTTTATGATTTTTATTTGGGAGAAACAACCTATCTCTCTACATTCCTTTTTCCTTATTCCTTATGCCAATTGACCAGGTTCATGTTTGAATTCCATATGCTAGTCTATTCCAAAGTGTTCTAAATTTATTAGTTAAAAATCTCACCTTTTTTTAAACTCTAGATTTTGATGCCACATTTGGAAAAAATTCATAGCACATATGATCGAAAACTCAGAAGTCTTCATTGAATAATATTTCAAGAACACACAAATAATAATGTTATCTCTAAGAAGATATGTTTTATTGCTCGAAATTACAAATATAACATATGCCTATCTCTAGGAAGAGATGTTTGATTTCCATTTTGGGTTACATCTTCATTTATATAGATTTTTAAGGTGAGAGGAGGATATGGAATGTCACAAATCTCAAGGGAGATTAAGTGGTTCGACTTTCATGATTTACAACAATACAAAATTCAAGGAATTACTATTTTTAGAAACTTACTATTTTTAGACTACACTTCTAAAAATTAAATTTGGGGAACTTATATTAGGTTTTTGGGGGTCAAAACCCACCAAGTATATCTTTATGATATCTCACTACTTGTTCCTCATTCTTAGATTTTTAACAGTTCAAACAAGGAGTCAAACGGAGATATGGTGCAAAAGTTATGACTCCTAGAAGTTCTTCCACTAATTGGGGTAGAACCGTCACCTGAATTATCACCCAAAATTTTACTTGGATTATTCCTTCCTCATTAAGAATCAATGGTCACCATTGCATCAAGATTTTTTATAAATTGTGGTAGTTGTGTTTTGATTTGATTCCTGATGTATACCTGGAATGGACTATGCTTTATGGAACTGTGTAGGGCCTAATTGTTCACTATTTCTATCTGACCATTAGTCTATGGATGGAAAGATTTGAACTTTCTGAAGTTGGTATATATTTTATTCTATTGTTTTTTGGTTTATGTAGTCAAGGCTATAACATCATCCCTTTTATATTTTTGTGGCTTGACCACCATGAGAATGAATTTTTTGGCACTAATGAGGGAGATAGATGTAGAAGGTGGTACCTCTAGTACCCTATAGTGTTGTTTTCTAAGAGTGAGGGTGATCCTTTGAGTTATTGATTCATAGATTCCATGTTGATCATACATGAATTTTTGACCAAGGAGTATATCATAAACATCCAAATTGACCACATTACACAAGACCTCATCTTGGAAAGGTTTTATTAGATATGAAAGAAGACATTGATGGGTGACATAGAGGTTTCTCCCTAGACTCAACCATCCAATACTATATGAATTTGGGCGAGGATTTATGGACATATTTAGGATTTTCACAATATTAGTAGAGATTAAATTCTTTTTACTCCACTATCAAGAATGAAATTTAGAGGCTTACCTTTCACCCATAACTTAGAGTAAAACAAAATTTCCTTGTCATTTGGCCTCTTCTCATGGGTCTATGATGAAGTAATAATAGCATCAAGCTTAGCATCTACAATTGCTTCTTAATCCTCTTTGACTATAGGGTGTGTATGAGGTAGAGTAGTAGATGTTGAGGATTGTGACTCAAAGGGCAGGGACTTGATGGCTTGACATTCTTCTTTGGAGTGAGTTCCAGATTTGTGGTAATCACACTATTTCCTAGTCTTCCCTTTATTTTGATTCTAATTTTGGCCTTGTGTTTTACCTTCTTTTTCACTTTTCCATTTTTAAGGCTGACTCTTCATATTCATTATTCCATGCTTTTACTCAATCTTCACCATGAACTTGTATGTCTCATTGAGGGTTTCTAAATTGAAGAGTTCCATTTCAACCTATATATACCATTGTAGTCCACCATTATATTTTATAACCTTATGTTTCTCACTTTCTTGGATTCCCAATCTCATATATAGAGAATGAAAAATATTAGTGTAATCTTGAACAGACTGTTCCTTACCTTGGTAAAGTTGTTTCCACTCTATATACAGATCATCATATGCTCCAATGGGGTGGTATTCTTCCTTTATAACTTCTATGAATATTGTCCCAGGTAGCTTCTACCTCAAGGACAATATCATCTATACCTAATCTCTTTTTGTACACTTCCCATTAATTTTTTATAGGTAATGATGCTTTTAAAAGAGCAAAAGTGATCTTCTCTTTATCGATGAATTTATTTATAGAAAAATAAGATGATAATTGATCCAACCAATTTTTTACTACATCAGTGTTAAGTTTTCCTTCAAATGTAGGGATATCAAAATTCACCTCAAAATTCAAGGGTGTTGGGGCACTAAAAATATGTGGGGTTGTAGATGAGAAGCCATAATTTCCATTCAAGATTTGTTAGAGAATTTGGGTGAATTTTTGTAGCATCTATGCTTGCTACTACTATAGGGCTTCATTCACCATTTATTTGAAAGGATTAGATGTCTCAGTGTTATCTAACATTTGAGGCCATTTGGAGTGAATATGTGGATAGTCTATTGGTTCTATTATTTTCCACCCAAGCTTCCTATAATCTGACATCATCCTCAGGATCATACACTCTAAATACAAACTACTATGATACCACTAATCCAAAACTTGAAAGTCTTTTTTGAAGAATATTTTAAGAACACACAAATAATAATGCTATCTTTTAGAATAGATGTTTTATTTCTCAAAATTACAGATACAACATATGCCTATCTCTAGGAAGAGATGTTTGATTTCCATTTTGGGTTACATATTAATTTATACACATTTTTAAGGTGGGATGAGGATGTGAAAGGTCGCCAATCTTAAGGGAGATTAAGTGGTTCAACTTCCATGATTTACAACAATACAAAATTTAAGGAATTACTATTTTTAAAAATGTACTATTTTTAGACTACACTACTAAAATTAAAATTTGGGCTCTTCTATTTGCTTTTAGTGGGGAAAAGACACTAAGTGGATCTCCATTCCATCTCACCACATTATCCTCATTCTTAGATTTCCAATAGTTCAAACGGGGAGTTAAAAGGAGCTATGGTGTAAAAGTTATGGCCCATATAATTTTTGCTACCAATTGGGGTAGAACCATCACACGAATTATCAACTAAAATGTTTCTTGGATCAACATCCCTTGTTTGAGCCTATATTTTGATGCTATGTTTGGCCAAAATACCTAAAAAAATTTATTCTCTTAGATTAGACCTATTTGTAACACTTTGTACCTAGAGTTTGACATGCTATTTTTTTATTCAACAGCTTAATCTTTCATGTGTGAGACATTTGACATTATACATATGATGTTAGATTGATTTATACAAAGTTTTATTATAGAAAAGTTTAGAGATATAGCTCCCCTAGGCCAAATTAGACCAAGTTTGAACCATTTATCCTTTGGACATCATTTTTATGAGTTTTTAGAATTTTAGGCCTTTTTGTGGAGTTTTAAATATTGATGTAGATATGTCTAACTACACTTATGGTAGAGTCAGGTAAAATCCAAGTTATGATAGAATGGCCACACAAATTTACTTTTGAGATAGATCCATATCTTCATTACAATCCTCAATCTGGGGAACAAAGCTAAGTGTTATGTTTAGTGATCACCTCTTTAGGCTAATTGATGCATGATATTTGTACTTTTGTGACCACTCAATCCTCCACCTATACCATTAACCCTCCTTCAAAATACATGAGCCACAAAACTCCATCACATCTAAAGAATATGATTAACATTTTAGTACCTCATCCTTTAGCTTGTATAACCAAGCTCCATAATGCCCTATCATTTCCATTCTAGGACCTCCTCCTTTGGCTTATACAAGCAACCAAGCTCCATAATACCCTACCATTTCTATACTAAACCTTGTACTTTTTCTTATGTGAGAAACCAAACTCCAAAATTCCCTACCATTTCCATTTCAGGTCCTCATCCTTTAGCTTATGCGAGTAATCAATCTCCATAATGACTTACCATTTCCATTCCAACCCCTCATCATTTGTCTTGTGAGAGCAATCAAGCATGATGATGTTGTACCCTTTCTCTTATAGGACCTCATCCTTTGGCTTGTGTGATAAATCAAGCTCCATGACTCCCTACCATTTCTATTCTAGGCTCTCATCCTTTGGCTTGTGTGAGTAGCCAAGCTCCATGATGCCCTACCATTACCATTCTAAGACCTCTTCCTTTGGCTTGTGTGATCAATCAAGCCCTATGATGCCCTATCATTATCCAACCATTGGGCATTAATAATTAATTACAAAATTTTCCCTACTTTAGAAAACCCATAACAATAATCCAATCTTAATCGATACAATCCATACCTCTCCAATCAAGCCAATCATTCAAAGACTAAGATATATTCAAAAATAATATTTTAAAACTAATCATAATCCAAGGCAAAGAGAACCAACCATATGTGAAAATTCCACCTATTATGAATCATAATTTAATCCTATACCTATTGTTAAGGAATCTCACTTTAACAACTTAGTCTTTGTTGAGTCACTTCTTAATTATTATAACTGCCTATGGGAAAATCATTACCTCGACCATATGCCTATTTTTAAAGATCCTCCCTTTGACAAGCCAATCTCTAAGGAATTTTATCTTAAAATTTTTCCACTCAATAAGGAGTCTCACTTTGCAAATCAATCTCTGTGGAGACCATTATGCCATCATAGGCCATTATTTGTCCCATACCAAACATTCAATAAGACATCATTGTAGTAGCATCCACACTAGATGAAGAATCATCATTGAAGTTAGGTTATATTATTTAATTAACATTATATTGAGCATTTAAAGTAGAATCAACATCAATATCATCAATGGATATAAAGTCCTTTGATTCAGACTCAACTTCATAATCATAATATATTCATGGTTGTTACCATATTAGTTATACATGCCTCATATATCAATTTAAATACATTTGTGATCCTTCTACAATTTTCAAAGATTATTAATTTATCTTTATCAAAAGTTATCCTAGTATATTATAAAAGGATTGTGATGCCTCCCCCTATTCCATTACCATTCCACGTGTCATTAATAGCAACCAACCTAGCCATTATATTGACATTCCACCTCCCATAAGTGTCAATTGGGAACAATGGAATCACACCTTGTTGAACTACATCCATGGTGATATATCAGTTAAAGAATATCAGGGGTACCAAGACCACATTCATGTAGAATAAGAACAATCTCCTAGTGAAATTTTTTTGGAGGTGCTAGGGGATAATCAAATTTTAAACTCAACATATTCTAGTGAAACCTTTTTGGAGGCACTAAAAGAAAATCAAAGTCAGAAGTTAATATTCCTCAGTGAAACATTATCAAAGGTGCTATGGGACAATCAAGATAATTTCATTGGTGAAAACCTTATCGAGGTGCCAATAACTAAGCATAATAGTTCTTCACTCCTTGATGAAGACATTATCAAAGATGAAATCCATAAAAATTCCAATATACAACATAATCAGATTGTATCTACTCTCAAATCTAAAAAAAAGAAATCTACTGGTCCTATCGAGAGAATATTCAAAATTATTTGGCCCCACCACATCTAAACTTATGTGGAATTTGGAATAAATAACATTACGTGTACCTAAAAATCCTAATATTCATTTTTTACCCAATCATTATGCATTTCATTATCATCCACCATTACATTTCCAAATCAAACCTATCATCCACCATTACATTTCCAAATCAAACCTATCATCCAAAATTTATATGTGTTTACCATCCTTAGTTGCACTTTCAATTGTAGTGGCTATAAAGATATCTTGTCTAAAAGTTTGGAGGAAACAAAATCAATGACCAATGATGATCAAAATAACATTCTTGGCATCTAATTTTATAAAAATTTATTGATAGAGTAGCTATTTATATGAGGTGTGGGATAGAAATTTACATGGATTAATTATTCTTGTTGTACCATAAGTTGATCAGGATGTGCATCTCCATATTAGCAGGAACAAAAGAAACATTTACCTAGATAGAATCATAAAACCAAAAATATTTACCCTTGTTTTTACCATTTCCCATTTACTTGACTTTTCAATTTGTCATTTACCTTGCCATTTTCATTTTCCATTCCTTGTGTTATTATTTCATAACCTACCATTTGCCTTATATGCATTCTCTTAGCTCATTTTTGTAGCTTCCACTGGTTATAGTGAAACTATGGCTAGATTTGTAGTTGTAAAACTCTTAAAGAAATAATACAAGTTATTTACCACTCACATGTTGCATTGTTGTGTATTGGTCCAAATCATGTTGTTCTTGTTTTGTGAAAGTTATCTTTCCTAACCTGTTATCTTTGATTGCCTACCAAATGTGTAGAATGAGTATTGTTATAGGTCCTTTTTATTATTATTTCATAAGTGTATAGACATTTTATAAGTGGTTTGAGACTATATTCTTTCCTTGAATTATCTGTTACTGTCTTGAATGTCAAATACCTTATTGAATATAACATGTGAAACACTGATGTGATAATGCACAATTGTTGTGAATTTGTGTAAAACATCCTTTTTTACCTTTAAGTAGTAGATTTGTAGTTAAATAGGAGGATAATACATATTGGTACATCACCATTTTATTTCCTTATCTATTTTTTTCTTAACCTTTTTCACATACAATTTATAGATTAGAGAAAGCTTTAAAGGTACATCAAGGGGAGATAGCCCTTAATCTAGATATTCATCTCAATGATATTTTCACCCACATCAAGATAGATGATTATATTTTGTTGCATGGATGAAGAGAACTAAGCATCTCTTCAAGGGTGCAAATTCAAGTGTCAACAATTTTTGTCACGCCTGGTGGGACCATTTGTCCAAGAAGTTTAAAAATTATTGGTGTGTTCTTCAATCAATCAACCTTTTAGAGGCACTTCAATCAACACCAATGGTGACTCTAAGTTGAATCAACTGATCAAGCAACCTTAGTGCATCAAGAGATCATATTTGGTATGTATAATCCCACTATTGAGTAGTATGGATATTATGTTTCTTCATGTAGTTTTGATCAAGCTCATGTTGTTCATGGTATCACCTCTAGCAACCCTCCTAATTTTCCTTCTCTTAGTGAATCCAAGAGTGATAGGGAGATAATATTGGAATTTGAGAAGAAAATGTTGGAAATAGATAGGTTGAATGAGTGAAACAAATATCAATAAGAGATTATATACAAGGAGGAATGCTTGTTTGAGCAAGCTCAAGTCATGTAATCCATAGAGGAGAAACTACTAAGGTGGAGAAGTCAATCTAGTCAAGGCAATCAGCCTTGTACCCTTTCTTCCATCCCAAGACATCCTTCTCCTGTATAAACTAAACCCTTCCCTTGTATATAAAATCCTTTTTATCAAATAGAATTTGCTCACCAAAATAAAATAAGTCAACCTTATAACCCATTTAATGCATTAAATACTCTTATTAATCCTTTATACCTATAAATCCAACACCAAAGGACATTAGAATAGCCTTCTATGGAAACTAATTATTTCAGTTCCTTAGATTGTGATCCCTCCTTTGAAGAAAATCATCCTGCTTCTTTTGGAAAACAACATTCCCATCCTCAAGCAATTCTTCCTATGCATATGCAAACTCTTCCTAGTTCTCCCCAATATTTTCAAGCCCCTCAACATGATGTCAAGATTCTAAGTTGGAGAAATGTCTATCATGAACTAAATCAAGACCTTGAGAAAGATAAAGTCAATGCCTATCCTTAAGAAGAGAGTTCCAATCATAAGATCATGGGTTGGAATGAAATAGTGGAATCATGGGATAAGAAAGAAGAAAAGAGTATTGTTCAAGAGTATGAAGTGGAAAATGAAGCTAATCCTCCTCATGATGATGCACATGATCTCCAAGAAAGACTCTTTTAGGAGAATCTAGCTAAATAGATTAAAGAATTAGAGTCAAGAATAAGGTTCCTTAATGAAGGTGTAAGGGATGGTTTAGACCTAATAGAAGATCCCATGTCTAAACACACCCCATATACACCCCTTCAAGAGATTTATCAAGCTATATTTGATGTAGATGAAATTTTTATCAAATGTAAGGAAGAGAATTAATTGATTTTAGCCCAAGGTTTACCTCCTCTTCCTCATGAGCTTCTAAAAAAAAACCTGAATTCTTATTCCCAATATGATTTTGAGCTCACTAGTGATTGCCTATTTTTAAATTCCATTCCTAAGTACTCTCCTTCATCCCATACTCCATTTTCACTCCCTTCACATTTCATTACCTTCCATACTCCAACTACTATATTTCAAACTCATGAACCTATCCATTTTCCCTTCATTTCATTCCATCCTAAAGAGGAACCTATTTTAAGGGAGACAAGTGAGCAAGAGAAAATGTTATTCTTGGTTAATCAAGAGAATATCATGAGTGATGATGAAGATGAAATAATTATCGGTACTCCCCATGACCATCATCATGGTGATCACCATCTTGAGCATGCAGTGGAAAGCATTATCAAAGATGAAGAACATGGTCAAATCATGTCTCAAAAGGTGCATGTTTTAGGAGGTTTTAATGAAAATAAGGTTGAAGAAGTGACTCTTGAAGGTGACATGATTCAAGGAGGAGATATAATTCACACATACATGTACATGTTCCATTGATATGAAGATGAGATGAAAAAAATTCCCTTTTCAATGTTGGATGGAGAATGTAAGCATGGAGTTCTTGAGGGAAAAAATGATGATTTTTCGAATGAGCTAGAAAAATTGTCTTAGCTCAAACATCACACCAGCCACCCTTCTTCAAGAAAGCCATGATGAAACAAGAGATTAGTTTGGCAAGATTTTCAAAGAGATAGAAAATAAAAAGTTGGTTAATGATGCATACCAAGAGGACCATGAACCAAATGAGCCTTATGATGATGAGATAAATGCTATTGATCCATTGATGTACTACACTAGCATGAAGGAACAACATGAGAGATGATTTAAAGAGCAAGATGAGTACATGTATGTTGGAGACATGCTTGAACCTGGTCCACTTGGGTACATGTTAATTGGGGTGGCAAGCAAGAAGGATGAGTCACCAAGCTCCTACTCTAACCAACCACTTATCTAGCATCATGAGGTTTCTTTCCATGGAAGAGACCTAAGAAGTTTTCCCTTTGATATAGGAAGGAGAAGAGCATATCTAGTTAGATGTACATAATTAGTTTTCTTTCTATTGTGTTTGTATTTTCCTAAGTGTTAAGTAGCACATGTGTGGTTTTTTTGGTCTTTTTTGTGTGTCTCTTTCCTTTGTGTGTTGGGGGTAGTCAATGGTTGCCTTGTTGATCAAGTTCTGAATCATGGTCAAGGTTTCTAGTTTGTTTTAGTCCTTAATTGACTCCATGCCCAATGAGATATTTAGGATACTAGTTTGGTCAGTATAGTAAATACGCTATCCTTATGAGTTTCTAATTTTCAGACCAAATTTTGGCTCTTTAAGCCAAAATCAAGCACCCCTTTTTGAAAAAAAATGTCTAAGTCTATACATTTGTTTAAGTCCAGTATGTAAGTTTCATTCAAAAGAAGTGTTCTTATACAAAGCTGAAGTCTTTTACATATAAAAAACTCAAGTGTTTTCCTTTTGAAATATTTATTCTTTAGTCTTTTGGCTAAGTTCTTTGAAATTGATTATTTTTGGTTTTTGTTCTAAACCTTTGTTGAATTATTTTGGACTTTTTGTTTGAGGCTTTTCTTACGAGAAAATTGTCTATTCAACTTTTTCAAAGGGTAATTTTTCATAAGAAATAGCCTAGACAAGTCTTCTGAAGGGTATGTTTCCTTTCAAAATGGGCACTTTAAATTTTTCAAAGGACACTTTTTCTCGGTTCAAAGTTATTGAAAGCTATTTTTTCCTCTCAGAAGGGTTATTTGTAAAAAATCCAAAAGGGAAATTCTATAGTTCTGAAGGTCTACCTCAAAAAAGCCAAAGGGTATGTTCATTTTTTCAAAGGGACACTTTCAATTTCTTAGAAACATATCTTCAAACCAAAAAGTACCCTTGTAACTCTTTCAAAGGGTATGTTTGTAAATTTTCCAAAGGACTTTTTCAAGTTGAAGGACATTTTAAATTCTTCTAAAAGGTCACTTTCATTTTTTCCAAAAGAACACTTGCCTTTCGAAAGGGTACTTCATAGAAAGTTTGAAGGGCATTTCAACTTTCCTGAAGGGACCTTTCAAAAACTTTTAAGGATTAGTTTGGAGAAAAGGTGGACCATTTCAAAAATTTGAAGGGTCACTTGCATTTTTTCAAAGGTATGTTTTCAACACGTCGAAGGACACTTTTATATTTGAAAAGGCCACTTAGCAGACTATATAAAGGAATTCCTTCAAATAATTTATCGAGAGGAAATGAGAAATTATTCCTTGTAAAAAGACTAAGAGGAAAGGAAGAAGAGTCTGAAAGAATTATTTTAGACAAATAATCAGAAAAAATACCAAAGACAAGAAGTTCAAATAAATACTCAAAAGGTGATGGCCCATAGAATGTTAATTTCAAGATGCTAAGAATAACCGTTGGAGTTAAAAAAAATGTGGGAACTTGAGTGAATGTGGAAGTGACACATGGTAGAATTCTAAGAATCTTATGCACATCAAGTGGAAATAGGCAAGTTTATAATTTAAGTTGTTACACCATTTCACAACTCAATAAACTAGCAAAGAACAACTAAAATCAATTTTTTTTTCAATAGATGGACTCATCTATAGCAAAATACAGTTTACAATATCTTGAATCCATTGATGTAATCATGGTAAAAACATCTTATATAATGTAATCTAACTATTTATTTTTGTGGGGTGACACATGTCCAAGTGACCCTTGAAATCTCTCTCAAAGGTTATATATATTCATTCTCTTGGCTCATTTTTGTAGTCTTAGCTAGTTATAGTGATACTTTAGCTAGATTTGTACTTGCATAACTCATGAAGGAATAATATAAGTTATTTTCCACTCACATGTTGCATTGTTGTGTATTGGTCCAAATCATGTTGTTCTTGTTTAGTGAAAGCTATCGTTCCTAACCTATTATCCTCGATTGCCTACCAAATGTGAAGAAAAAGTATTTTTATAGGTCCTTTTTAGTATCATTTCATAAGTGTATAGACATTTTAGAAGTGGTTTAAGACTATTATTTCCTAGAATTATCTATTACTCTCTTGAATGTCAAATACCTTCTTCAATCTAACATGTGAAACATTGATGTGATAATGCACAATTGTTATGAATTTGTGTGAAACATCCTTGTTTACCTTTAATTAGTGTCTTTTTAGTTGAATAGGAGGATAATACATATTGGTGCATCATTATTTTATTTCCTTAGCTATTTTTTTCTTAACCATTTTCATATACAGTTGATAGATTAGAGAGATCTTTAAAGGTGCATCAAGGGGAGCTATCCCTTAATCTATAGATTCATCTCAATGAAATTGTCACCCATAGAAAGAGAGATGATTCCATTTTACCACTTAGATGAAGAGAACTGAGCATCTCTTTAAGGGTGGAAATCCAAGAATCAACACTAACCTAGTGATAACCTGGGTATAGTTGGGTGTAATCTAAAACTCGGGTAAATGTATGAGAAGAGAATGGCATGTCTTATGATTCCAATATTTATAATCCTAGATGATGAAGAACATGAACTTTTGTGCCCTAACCCTAAATCTAATATGTGAGTGATACATACATACATACATATACATATACATATATATATATATATATATATATATATATATATATATATATATATTATGGTAATATGTATAATCACATGTGATATGACCTATCATTCCATGCCTGATGTGAAAAACTATAGATCCAAACATTGTGCTCTGCACTATGCCTATAATCTATTATCTAGTCCTATAACTATGTCATGTTGTATAAAGTTGTACATGTGAGATGTGTATTAATGTACATGCCCCCAAATATGGTATCTGAGTATGAATTTGTATCAAAATCATTATGAATCTATATAATTTGAACCACTATATTTGAATAGTCTATGTACTTACAAGCTAAAATCACTATGGATCCATATGATCTAAACCACTATATCTGAATAGTTTGTGTATCTATAAATTGAAGGCATATCCCCTTGAATGTTCTAAGTAATTCTTAGTGACCCATTTAATCTAAATCACTATATATTTTGATTGATCTAAGCCAAATATGATAATATAAATGTTAGAGGTGTAAGAACCATGTTTTATCCACCTATGAGAGTGGATGGGCATGTTGGTTAGGTGTAGAAATAAGAATAGTAGGAATGATTCCCCCCTTTTGGGGAGAGGGACAAAATTTTTGATAGATGAGGTTAAACCAAAAGAGATGACTAGTGGTGTAATGATATAAACAAGGTTGGTATAGTTTGAATTAATTAGCCTCAGTTATTGAAATTAGAACAAGTTTTAATTAATGATGATCAAGGCATGTGCATGGGTGTAATATAAATATAGAGATTCACATGCCATAGTAGGAAAATGAAGTAGTAAGAGATCAAAGATTATCATAATGTTGAACGTATCATTGCCATGATTCTATGGAAAAAAATGGTTTACAAAAAGGAGTTATGGGGTTCTTCTTATGGGTAAAATGGTATTTTACTTTGGCTGAAATAGTTGTTTGTTATAGGAAATTTGGATTGATTCTTGATTCATTTGTGTATTGACTAGTTTAAGATTTAGAGCTCTAGATTGAAAGATATGCCAAAGAGATGAGCACCTATCCTGACCTAGTTTGATCAGTTGGTGACCCAGGTGGAGACTAGAAGTGATGTTATCCTAGTAAGCTTAATGCTTGATTTTTTCCTATTTAGAAGCCTACTTTTTGATGTTTTTGAGATATTTGAAGTAACCTATGAATTTTTTGACTAGTTCCAACACTTTTGTCTAGGAGTCAGTACTCCTATCCAAGCTTCAATGTTGTTGTCCAGGTTCTAGTGCTTATATCAGTGCTAGTGTCCTTTCTATAGTGTTATTATCCATTGAGGCTAATTTTTTATGATTTTGATTTGTTACATGTTGTTGTGTAGATTGACTATTTAGTATGGCATGTTTCACTAATATATATACTATTTTATGTTGTTTTACAAGGTGAGATATGGATGAGAGAGTTTTTTAGGGGTCAAATAATGGAGACACCAAGGTTTCTACCTTTGTCAATCGATGAGAAAACTATGATTAAGAGGGTAAGTTTGGATTATGTGTATGACCTAAGCATTGTGCAGTGGGATATGTATATGATTACCACCTTATGTGAGAGGTGGAATGTAGAAACATGTACTTTCTAGCTTCCTATAGGGGAGATTACTATGAATCTAGAGGATGTGTATCATATTTTCCATTTTTCAATTAATGGATGGTGTGTGACATTATAGGATGATATGGGTGTTGATGCTATCGATGATGCATCCTTTTATTTTACTAGTGTACCTTTAGGTATAGATCAAGGAGGTAGTGATAGTGATGTGTTACTATCGATTATAGTATAGTCTACTATTCTATGTCTATAAAAGTGGTTGGCTATGTTGTTGGATTCATTTATTTATATGGATTGAGTGGGGCATCGATTACATATAGGATGCATAAGATCATCTGTAGTGTAGAGTTATATGACACTATGTTATCATGGGGTATGACTATTCTTGCCCACTTACTTAGCAGGCATTAAATGGTGATGCTAATGCAACTACGTTATTACATTATTGGGCTTATGAGCACATTAAAATTATCCATCTAAATGGGTTACCTAGGCTAGAGTAGGCACATCCACGAGCATTTAGGGAGTGGTGGATGAGTACATTGGCTATCTAATCTCCTAAGATATATCATTATGGATAATTTTTAGATAGATTGATGGCTTGTGATATCATATGGAGGCCCTATAGAGGATTTCTTGGATGGGTTGAGGATGGAGTGCAGTTTTAGTATATGAGGGTCAGTTGTTGTTTACATGATCATTGTGTTATAGTGTATGAGTGATTTTAGTATGAGCACATGACTAGATAGTTTGGGTTACCAAAAGATGTGCCCCTTATAACATGGGTGTGGGTGATGAGTACATGGGCACCAACAAGTGTAGGAGCTTGTGCAAGGCCTACCAAGGCTAAATTAGCACCATTACCTTTAGATGCACAATACATGGCTATAGATAGTCTAAATATAGATGATGCTAGATGTACAAAGGCATCTACCACATGGTGGGCTAGGCATCAATGGGCTCCATTATATCTTGTTTATGGAGGGGATGCTCTCAAGTATGAGGATCTTACACTGATCTAGATGATGAGAGGTAAGTAACTATCGCATTTAAATTATGCACAATTTTTTTATTGTTTAGTTTGATTTGAAAGTATATATCTAATGTAGTGTTATAATTTATATGAAAGTGGAGTGGGAGGTGTGCAGGATGAAGCACAAGTTAGGGAAGGAAGTGGAGATGATGGGTTTTGGGAGACCATCATTGAGTCGACACTTCAAGAGCTCACATATCATATTCTTGATGATGTGATGCAGGGGTTGATAGAGTGAGCGATAATTACATTTGGTGTTTAAGCTCATTTTTTTGATAAAGTTGCTATAGTGATAATTGCATATGTTAGAGTACTGAGAGAGAGAGATGAGTTAAGGGCTAAGCTAGATAGGCATAGGATGCCTCCACTTGATTATGGATCAATGAGTATGAGGATTATGGATGAGTATACATAGATTTAGAGGTGGTATTCATACTTGTTTAAGGATCATGGTCATTTTTTGGAGTGAGATACTTATCATAAAAGGCATTGAGGAGCTCAAAGAGGTGTAGGGCCATCGAGTGTGAGAGTGGATTATGGGACTAGTAATGGTGGGGAGAGTGAGATTGAGAGTGAGGGAATGACACCCATTCATGATTGATTATATTTTATGTGATGTATATGTTTTTAAAAATTTGTTACATATATGGATATTATTTTTATTTTGACTCATGTGTACTATATTATGGATTTTGAAATATATTGGTATATTAATTTACAATGATTGATTTAGAAATAGTTGATTTGGTACTAATTTTGAGGTTACATATGTTTTGGTAAAAAAATTTTTGGGATACATTATTTGATTATTCATGATATGTTATAGTGTGATGTTAGGTTTTCATTTTAAATGATATGTAAGTAAAAATTTGTTGTTTTCTAATTTATAAATTGATTAGATAAAGTGAGTTGGTTTAAGATTGGAAAAATGGGATATTGGTATGGTCTTGAATTGGATAATTTATTCTAGCTAGGGATGATTATTTGGAATTAGGAATGTTAGTTGTTAGTAGGAGGGGAGGTAAGAGAGCATTCTATGCTTAATTCTTTAAGAGTTTCTCAAGAATATAAAGGTTGGTCCTTTGGCTCTATCATTACACTGCTATGTGAAGTTATGAACTAATACTAGTATGAATGTGTGTCATATCACTTTATTCTCTATCACTATCTAAACCTTGATGGCCAATTGAAAAAGTGCCGACACTACTAATGCTATGCAAGAATATGCTAGTATTTAATACTATATATGGTGCACTAACTGTAGCTTTGTGTGGAGACTCTACCAAATATAACCTTATTATATGTACAACTGAAGATGTCTACTGTGATGTATATAATTTACAAATATGTTGAGATAGAGATAAAACCTATGATGGTGTCTCATCTAATATCAATCGTAGTGTGTTACTATATGAAATAGGTCCCTAAAAATCTAACCATAGTTAATATCTATCTAGATTAATACTCTGTGATGTGGGTTCATTTAATCTTAATTGTAATAAGTTGCTACATGATATAAGACCCTAAAAATATGATCATAGTGAATACCTCTCTAGAGTGGTACTCTATTGTGGTGCCTATGACTATGTTGGATATGTATATGGAATTACACTATATACTCCTTAGAATACACTACTATATGTAGGCTACTCTCACTGTACTAGTTTCCAAACCTTATAAATAGATGGAATAAGAGATCTCCTATGACGCTCTATCCCAAAACCCACATTAATCTCATGATGAATGACTAATGATTCTTGTAAAGGAATGTCTTGGGATGACTCAGTCATGGATGAATGAGGTCTATGGTTTCATGATGTAGGATATCTTAGTGCCCCATGTGTGAATACTATGATGATATTATCAACACATCTATTAATGCAATCCCTGAGTCTATAACAATTATTATCTCTATGTCCATAGTTATGATGATAGTTACAAAAGGGTTGATGTGGCTATCTATGTAAGAGATGTGGATCTCATCGATGAGTATAAGGTAGTGTGATTAACCTC
This sequence comes from Torreya grandis, assembly GCA_037957365.1. NCBI lineage: Eukaryota > Viridiplantae > Streptophyta > Pinopsida > Cupressales > Taxaceae > Torreya > Torreya grandis. Next base: position 934,379 of record JARHVA010005508.1, on the reverse strand, counting down.
CTATCTAGTAGCACTGATAATATAGCACATGGGCTATCTTGTTCTAAATCAAACTATAGTGGTGCCTTGTTTTTTTATCTATAGTACATATTGTAGGTTTTGCTCTAGGGACTTGCTCTCTATTATTAACTAGTTTCTTTTCTAATTATTGTCTCTTATCTTGTTTAGGACATGGTGGATGTTGTGTGCTAGGAGTTATTGATGTAGCTACTTATATGAAATCTAGAGTAATGTGATCAACTGAATCTACCTCAATCAATCCCAATTTCTTTTTCAAGGCTAGAACTATATAACATAAGTGCCTAAAAGAGGACTATATCTAATATAATAGATGTTCGAGGAGAGGTTGATGAATTCCCTTAATAAAGATATTTTAAATCTCTATATCTACTAGTTTATAGATTAATCTTAACTTGTGCATCTTGAATCATAATATATATTCACTAACTAGATCTGAAGTATTATGATGCAATGTAGCAAGTTTCTCATATGTAACATGAGGGCTTGTGTTTGCTATGTAATGTCTAATAAATTCCTCCTCTAAGTCATCATATGTGTGTAAGGAGCCAATGGGGACTAGATGAAAGAACCAATTATATGTTTCCCTTGTAAATTTATATTGGAATAATTTTAGTAGAATCAAAGGACTTGCATTATATGTCAAAGCATTTCAAAAGTCTTACAGGTGTATGAATAGATCTCTAGTTCCATCAAAGTGAGGCCATGATGGTATCTATAAATGCTTAGGAAATGAAGCTTTTATGAATGTCTTCAGAAAAAGGTTACCATTTAAATCATTGACATCTATCCAAGACTTATAAGCCTTATTTTCTAAGGTAAGGAGATGTACTTAGTGTTGTAATTCACCTAGTGCATGCATCAAAGAAATAATCTCTTGGGATGGTGTATTAGCATCCTGAAGTGGTTTATTTAATCATTGAATTTGATCATTAATTTTAGCCATCAGAATTCTACATTTAGCAATTGGTTCATAAATACGAGATGTGCTCACTTGAACCTTGGGAGTAATGGTAACTTGGCCCTTACTAGAGGGATGTGGGCTACCATTCTCTTTAGGTGAAGAGTGATAATTGGGTTATACTATAGTGATGGGTGGCTTAATATATTCATTGGTATCTTTATGTTTTAGTGAATCACATTCTAATTGAGTAGAAGATGTGATGTTATCATTAACATGTGTATTATTTGAAATAAAATCATGCGTAAAGGTAGAAACAACATTTGGTAGTGCATTATGTATGAGAGGAGAAGTTAGAGAAGAGTTAGAAACATGAGATGAATTTTATTCTTCACTATGTGCATAATAATCATAATTGTTCCATGCATTATCATATTTGAAATGTTTTTCATAATTAATCTCATTTTCATATTCATTTTCATGTTCACTATCAGATTTATTATCACTTCCATTGTTACTAGGGAGAGGTGTAAGAGAAGAATTTAATTATTTTCTAATATGCAATAAATTATCATTTGAAATTGGAATATTATGTGCATATATGTTATCCATGGATGGAGTGTATTCATTATTTCATTTGTAATATGAGAAGGAAGAGAAGAAAAGTTTTCATTTAGACATTCTTTTGATAAAGAAGAGTTGTAAACATGAGATTGATTTTTTGAACTATGGATTGGAAATTTGATTCTATTGTGTTTATATTGTTGCATTTTGAACATAGATGTAAAAAAAAGAAAGAAATATTAGGTTCACATGCAAGAAAATTATCACCAATAAGAGGTTCACTAGGAAGTGCATGACTAATTTGTTCATTTGGTGTATTGTGCCTAGGAGAATGAGGTGAAAAATACATTTCACATTTATCAAAATTATTTTCTTTAGAAGAAGGAATAAAAGAGATAGGTTTGAGAGAATAAGATGCATCTACTTTTTATTCACTATCACTTTCACATGTATCATCATATTATTCATTACAACAATAGTAATTATCTTCATTGTAAATGAAATCATTTTTTATAGTTTTAGCTAATGTGCAATTTTGTAAATTTGTCCATTCATTGTCATAATTATGAGAAAAATTTATAAATTGATATATGGGATGAAAGGGAAGAAGTGCCTTAGTGGCCATTTTATTTATTTCACCAAAGAGAATATGTAAAAGTACTATTAAGCAAATAAATGCAAAAATAACTAATAACATAGACATTTTAAATATATTTTTGACAATCTAAATAATTTACAAAAATTTAAACATATTTTTCTAAAAATTGTGAGGGAAGGCTTAGGGTTTGAGGACCTAGTTTGGAAATCCAAGGTTTTGGGCTGGGTTTTTAGAATTTTTGAAAATTCTGGCAATAATTTAAATTATAAAAATAGTTTTGAATAGGATAAATGAATAAAAATTAGAAATTGGAAATTTAATTTTTACACAAAATAAATACTAATATTGATATTTTTAAAATATTTTTGACACTCCAAACAATTTATGAAAATTCTAGAATATTTTCCTAAAAATTGTAAAGGAGGTAGGCTTAAGGTTTGAGGACCTAGTTTGAAAATCTAAGGTTTTTGGTTAGGGTTTTAGAATTTTTGAAAATTATTACAATAATTTAAATTATAAAAATAATTTTAAATATGATTAATGCAAAAAAATTTATACAGTATTCAGATATTTGAAATTAAATTTATGCACAAAATTTGAAGATAAAACCCTAAGTGTACCTAGGGTTTTAGATTTGTTAGAAGTAAGTCGGGTTCACCAAATGTTTATTACTTTTTAGAAACTAGGTTATAGTTCCTAAACAATAAAGAGTATGGAGTAAGGGGAAAATTCACATCAAATACAATTAATCATACAATTTTTTCAAAATTAATTATATTAATTGCATAGGGAGAGAAATAAATTTATCTAGAAAAATAGGCTAAAATGAATGATTTAAAGGTTGAATTCTAATGCTTAAGACTATGACAGTGCCAAAAATATAGATTTGGCTTTCATTTTGTCAAAGGATAGGAATTTTAGAATAGGACACCCTAGTGTTCAGTGCTATAGTCCATTTTGCCACTATTATCCTAAAGGCGTGAGCTTTCAAGGTTTTGTTTGATGTCTCAATGTGAGCATGTGTATGAAATTTCATAGGCTAAATGTCAACATAACTCATTATAGGTCCATGTCAATATATAAACCCTAAGTTTATCTACACACATGAAACAAAAAATACATCAAAATCATAAGAGGGGAAACTGTGTTAGTGCAAGTACGATCGCATGATCTAAAACCCCTACTATCTTGATCATTGCCTATATTAACCATCAAGCTAGGGTCTCAGATTAAATGTAGTTCTCCCTTAGGGAACATGAATAATCAATGAATATGATAGATACAAGAATGGACTTTCACCTAGGCCCTTCCTTGATCAAGCATGCATGTCTATGTGTGATGCATAATGCTAAGCTATATTATTGACTGATTTTAATTATGTAATGTGCCAAAGTAGTAAGTGCTAGATATAAAATGCATTTTATAGTCCTATATATTAGAATCTTTATTTCAAATTTGGGATCTTTATTTGTATGTAGTTGAAATTAGAAAACTTAATGATGAAGCTAATAAAGGGGCTATCATCATTAAGTAATATAAATTGACCATTAGAGCTCAAAATGACCTTGGACAAGAGAGCTAGAAATGGACGCCATAGGGTATAGTGTTGTAGTCCAATCCTAGTACTCCTGTACTATAAGGTCAAGACTTGGGGGGGGGGTGGAATAAGCCTAGGAAATCCGACCTGGATGAGGTGGAGTGACCATTTGAAAATATTGGGATGATTGGTAATAAGTAAAAGGTGTCTAGAGCATGGAACAAGACCAAGATGAGTAAAAAAAATAACATAGCTACTGTGAAAAAGGCTCATATTCTCTATTTAGAGTCTCCTATGAAATGACTATGAAAAGACATGATATGTATGGTTGTTTTATCAATTTAATGTGTATACAGAAAACTTCATTTTGGTGCCTAAAAAGAATGGTTAAATCTTGAACATCTAGTTGTAAGTGCTTAAAAGGAACCTAGGTGATTTGTGTTTAGTTATTTTGTGAAAATTCTTAAAAGATTTTACAAATATAAGCACAAAGGCTAAATAAATTCATCAAAATATTTCATTTGGTGCATAAAATATTCACTTGGATTATCAATTCTTAATTTTTTATATGTTATACTTGTTTGTTTTTTTGTACAAAATGAAGAGTGTGTGTATGCTCTCCCCCATCCCCTATAGAGAACTTGGGTGACCAAAAGTGTCATTTCACATGAAATTTGTGCCTATTCCAAGGCATGTAAATAATTTATCTAATCCCTCCTCAAAACTCGTATGGTTTGGGTGATCTAAAAATAACCTCTAAAGTCTTTTAACTTAGTTTTATTTTTATGCAACTTGGCTTGTGGAGGGGAGTTCATAGCTTCTTAAGGAGTTCTTTAGGAAAGATTTGACCTAGGGTTTCATCTCCCAACATTATTTAAACCCTAATCCATGGTTTGGTGTACAAATTAGGGTATGCATACTGCAAGAGCCATGGGGTTGAGTAGATAACCTATCTTTTCATAAATAAAACCCAAGTCAGGTTTGGTTAACTAGGGGATTCCACTAAGAAATACATGGATGGGATAGTTATGCAAAAGAATAGACCCCTAAATAGTAAGTTAATTAGTATGAACTCAATTGACATGAGACATCCCTATCATTAATCACACTTGAGACCATATAGATAGTCAAAAAATTAAGTTTTAGTCAAACCCCACTTACTATGTAAATATTGTTGATGCAAGGCAAGTACCCTGAAGGTCCATGTCATCATAAAATCTCTTGTGAGAAGGGGTGTAAAAACCCTACTACTTCATGTAATTTTATTTTTGGATTAGCACTTAAAATACTCCCAATAGCATTTATATAGATGGATTTAAGTGATATGATGCAACATTTTTAGTTATAGGATCTAAGATGTTACATTTAGATGTTATGTAATTTCATCCTTTATTGCTTGGTCTTTGAGTCTAAAACCATTTTTGTTTTTCTGTGCCATGTCAAAAAAATGAGTTTTATTTATACGTCACTCCTTTTTTTGAAGATTTGTTATGATAGCCATTTTATCACACACTTTTGTCTTAGTCTTTGACAAATCTTTATGTGTGTCACTTATTTGAGATGGGTAACATTACGCTGCCCAAACCATTTCAATTTTTATGCCTTAGACTCTTGAAACATACCACTTTTTACATATTTAGAGCCTGATAATGCTATTACATTACTCAAATTTGTTTCATCAACTCATCTTGCATTGTATCCAAATTTCATGTTTGAAATCAATGCCACGTACGATGTTTGTGTCCTTGCCTAGTATTGTTATTTTGTTCAATTTTTTTCTAAGCTTGTTTGTTCAAAGGATCCAAGTTTTCATTATTGTGTTTGCCTTTGATTTGGGAGAAACAACCTATTTCTCCATATGCCTTTTGCCTTATGTCTTATGCCAACTAAACAAGCTCATGTTTGAATTATATATACCTAGTCTATGCCAAAGTGTTCCAAATTTGTTAGATAAAAATCTCACCTTTGTTTAAAGTCTAGATTTTGATGCCATGTTTGGCTAAATGTCCTAGCACATCACTTGTTTGAGCCTATTGTTTGATGATGCATTTTTCCAAAAGACCTAACAACTTTTATTTTCTTAGATTAGACCTATTTTAAACACTTTTTACCTAGAGTTTGGCATGCCATTTTTTTATTTAGTCACTTGATCCTTTGTGTGTGAGACATTTGATGTTAGACATATGATAGATTATTTTATACCAAATTTTAACACATAATATTTTGGAGATACAACTCCCTTAGACCAAATTAGACCAAGTTTAAACCATTTTTCCTTTGGACATCATGTTTTGGAGTTTGTATAACTTCAAGCCTTTTTTTAGATATTTTATTACTGATGTGGATATGTATAGCTACACTTATGGTGGAGTCAGGTAGGATCCAAGTTATCATATAATGGCTACACAAATTGACTTGTGAGATAGACCCATATCCTCCTTATAATCGTTAATATAGGGAAAAAATCCAAGCACAATGTTGAGTGATCCCTTATTTAAGATGGTTGATGTATGATAATCACCCTTTTGTGACTACCCAATCCTCCACCTATATCATTAACCCTCCTTCAAAATGGATGACCCATCAAGATCCACCATATATAATGAATAACATTACCATTCCAAGACCTTGTCCTTTATCTTGTTGAAGCAACCAAACTCCACAACACCCTATCATTTCCATTATGGGACCTCATCCTCTGGTTTGTGTAAGAAACCAAGATCTACAATGCCCTACAGTTTTTGACTATGCCCTTTTCCTTTATCTTATATGAGTAACTAAGCTCTAAAATTCCATACCATTTCTATTCTAAACCCACATCCTTTATCTTGTGTGAGAAATCAATCTCCATAATGCCCTACCATTTCCATTTTAGACCCTCATCCTCTAGCTTGTAAGAGTAATCAAGCTCCATGATGCCCTAAAATTTCTATTTCAAGCCCTCATTCTTTGTCTTATGTAAGCAATCAAGCTCTATGACTCCTTACCATTTCAATTCTACACCATCATCTTTTGGCTTGTGTCAGTAGCCAAGATCCAAGATGCCCTACCATTACCATTCCAACACCTCATCCTTTAGATTGTAGAAGAAATCAAGCTCCTAGATGCCCTATCATTATCCAACCATTGGTCATTATTCATCTATTTCCAATAGTTACCCACTTTAAAAAATCCATACTAATGATAAAATCATAATTGAAATAATCCATACCTCTCCAACTAAGCCAATCATTCGAAGACCAAGATATATTCAAAACTAGTGTTTTACAATTAATTGTAAACCAATTCAAAGATAACCAACCAAGCCATAATGTTTTTGTTGAACCAATGATTTATGATAAGTTCACCTATGTTGAATCACCTTTTAATCATATACTTATTATTGAGGAGTCTCACTCTAATGACCCAATATTTACTAAGTCACTTCTTAATGATTATAACCACCTATGGGAAAATCATTACCTTGACCATATGCCTATTTTTAAAGAGCCTCCCTTTGACAAGTGAATCTCTGAGGAATTATCTCTTAACCTTTTTCCACTCATTAAGGAGTCTCACTTTGATGAACCAATCTCTATGGAGACCATTATGTCATCACAAACCATTATTTATCCCTTACCAAACATTCAATACGACATCATTATAGCAACATCCACACCAGATGAAGAATCAATATTGAAGTTAGGTTTTATTTTTTAATTGAAATCAAAGTTAGCATTAAAATTACAATTAACATCAATCTCATCATCATATTTAGAGTCCTTTGAGTTAGACTTAGCTTTAAAATTAGAAGATGTTCATGGTTATTACAATATTGGTTATACATGCCTCGCATATTAGTTTGAATACATTTGTAATCTTTCTAAATTTTTTGAATATGATTAATTTAGATTTGAAACAAGTTCTCCTAGTATATTCTAAAAGGATTGTGATGTCTCCCCCCATTCCACATGCCATTAACACCAACAAACCTATCCATTGTATTGGCACTCCACCTCCCACAAGTGTCGATTAGGATCAATAGAATCAAACCTTTTTAAACTACATCCATGGTGACATATAAATTGAAGAATATTAGGGCTACCAAGACCACATTCATGTAGAAGAATAACAATCTCCTAGTGTAACCTTTTTAGAGGTGCTAGGGGACAATCAAAGTTCAAACACAACATCTTTTAGTAAAACCTTTTAAAGGTGATAGAATAAAATCAAATTCAAAATTCAATGTTACTTCCTGAAACCTTCTCAAAAGTGCTATGTGAAAATCAAGATAAATTCATTTGTGAAAACCTTATCAAGGTGCCAATAGCTAAGCATAATAGTTATTCACTACTTGATGAAGACATTATCAAGGATGAAATCAGTACAACTTCCAATCTATAGCATAATCAGATGGAAGCTACTCTCAAGCAAAAATAATAGAAAAATATAGTGGTCATATCAGGAGAATACTCAAAAAAATTGGTCCCACCACATCCAAATTTATGTCACATTTAAAATCAATAACATTATGTGTGCCTAAAAATCTTGATCTTCATTTTTTCCCCAACCATTATACATTTCTTTGTCATCCACCATTACATTTCCAAATCAGACCTATCATCCAACATTTATCTATGTTTACCATCCTTGGATGCACTTTCCTTTATAGAGGCTACAAAGATATATTATCTCAAAGTTTGGTGAAAACAAAATCAATGACCAATGAAGTTCAAAATAACATTCTTGGCATCCAAATCTGTAGCAAGTTCTTGATAAAGTATCTATTTTGATGAGGTGTGGGCTAGAAATTTATATGATTAATTATTTTGGTTGTACCATATGCTAATTAGGATGTGCATCTCCACATCATTAGAAATAATAGAAACATTTACCTAGCCAAAATCATAAAACCAAAAACATTTACCCTTATCATTATCATTTTCCATTTGCCTTGCCATTATCATTTGATAATCCTCATGTTGTTATTTCATACCCTACCATTTTAATTATCACTTGGGGGTAAACCTCTTACAATTTTATCCAATATTCATACCATCATCATCCTAAAATTTACTATAACCTGCACCATTTTACCATGCCATCCCTATTATACCAAAGCTTATTTTTAGCCATCCTACCCAACCCCTTTTGATCTTGGTTCCTTTGGTTTTTCTTTCACCTTCTATAGGGGATTCTGATCTAGTCTTAGTATTTTTATAATTCTATATTTGAATGATAGTTGATGAAAGATGTGTGATAGTGGATTTGGAAAGTTATCTTTCATTTAGATTTGATTGGTGTCATTGATTATAACCACCTTTGGGTGAAATAGTATCCCACCTTATATTACTAATTGTAAATACCTATGGGAAAATTAGTATCACAAACCTATGCCATTATTTCCTAATTATAACCACCTATGGACAAATTAGGAACATCTTTTATCATACATTACCATACCACCTTGTCATTACTATTCTCATTTAGCTATCCATTTTCCTTAATTTGAGAACTTGTTATGACCTTATAAATTCTCCTCACCTTTTGTATGGGTAGAGCTACGATGACTTGAGATCCTAACAAGACTATGTAGGCCATGCTTGATTCACATTAAGGTCATCTTAGTCCCTCTTTTCCAGATGCTCTCATAGTTTTGTGAGCAACCTATGCCAATACTCTTGCAATTTTGTGAGTAGTATCCTATTAATATCTAACAAGTTAAGATACCTCAAAATTCTAAAAACATTAAAAAATTTCAACATCCAAAGACATTTATCCCATCTAAGCCTAGTTAGTCATCCTCAATATGCCCTAGTGGGAAAAATTCATTATTAGGAGGATTTATTTTGCTTTTTATTTTAAGTTTTATAATGTGTTGTTTGTTTGTTTACTTTCCTATTTCTTTTATTTCATTATTTTGCCTCAAATTAGTTTATATGCATTCATTCAGTGATTCCTTATGTATTATTCTTAAGTCTATCCATATTCATATGTTAACATCATCATCATGGTTTTTATCATTAGTGTTTTATTTTCAATTTTTTATTGGATTGGGAGTCAGTCCTTATGCATATTTTAGCTATGTTATCATGGTATTTATATCATGATGCATACCATCACATGTCATAGTAAAAACTAGCTTGATAAGTCTTACAAGAAATGGAGCTATAGAAGTTTTTCCTTCGTAACCTTGGAAAACCCTCCCACATATCTTGATCAAATCAACCATTTGACCATTATAGTTGTATAAGTTTGAATAAGGATGAGCATCTCCACATTGGTAGGTACAACTAAATCATTTCCATTGATTAATTCTTATTCTTATAGTCATCTCTTTCGTCACTTTGTGTATCTTTGTATGCGTAGTTATTTATTACTTCCTCAGTAATTAGACCATTGCATCTATGTTTATGCTTATTCATCTTTAATATTTACAATAGGTTATATCCTTGTGTTATTATTGATGCTATGGATTACACCCTTGATAGGAGGCTAAGCTCCTATCTTCCACGCATCACAATGGAAACTCCCCTCTTGCCTGTGGGTCTAGAAAAATTGGGGGGAGAGTCCCTAGATAAGGGCTAGCTCCCTTTGATGTATCTTTGTGGTCCTTGATTTCCTACTGCTAACAATGGGGGGTGAAAATGGAGAAGGATGTTGAAAATAGAACCTAAACTAAATGGTGATACACCAAAAAGTTTGATCTACTTAGCTTGAACCTACACTTTCTACCAAGAACAAGCTAACATACACTTCATTTGATATGAGAAACTCTTCTACATCAATGAGCCAAGGGTCCTATTGAGATATAAGGAGGAAGAACTACTAGAGGTGTTCTAAGACACACTATTGTAGCCTATTCACATGCACCTATACTCTGTTGGAGACACTTTTGGTAGACTTGCAAAAGAAGAAACTTCAAAATACACTAGACATGCAGGAATCATTCTATGAAAGCATAAAATAAAAATGACTTAACACAAAACAAAGCCATAGACATATGCAAAAGTGTAAGCTCAAATGGAGGTAAAAATGCTATGTCTTGATTCAAGGTAAAATCTGGTAGAGCTCCACCTTACAATCCAAGAGATCTTCCTTCTCAAAAAGGAGAAGTTTACAATATATAGAGGAAGAAAGGGCCTTTTGGTGCCTTCTGGAAAGAGCTACCCATGCTATGTTGAATGCCATTGGGAAGAGGAAGCTACTAAAATATAATGTTGTGTCAGCTCTAATTTTGACTTTTAGTCATTTAAGATATATTAAATGTCATATGTGAAATTATGGGCCATGCCATCTGTCTGCAAACAAGACCAATCCTTCAAGGCATTCACGTGATTTTTCTACTCGTTAATGTAAAGTGAATAAAAAATGGTCACATCTTTCATTGTTTGTGTTCCTTAATGACCACTTGGTAGACACTATTTCAACTATAGGAATAACTCACCTCCCCTTTGCCACCTAGGTTGTTTTGTCCATTTCTACACTTGGCTCTTTTGCCTCTTCCTGGCTTTGTCTTTTTTGGCTCCTTCATCCTTTGGGGGCTATCTTCTACTAATTCTTTGGCTCTTTGGACTCGCTCCTCGATGATATCTTCCTTTTGGCTTTAAACCTTTGAATTCCTTTAGGTTTTCACCTTTCATTTAAAGATCAATGGCTATTTCATTGCCATAAAGTTGATGTTTGCATGCCCATCACCATTTGGTCAATTTCCTTGGCCTTTTCTTTGATCCCTTTGCAAGTGTTCCCTGCCCTCTATAAGGGCACTTGTCCTTCAGGCTTTGGGAGACTCCCTTTAACCTTCTGATTGGACCGACTGATTAAACCAACAATTGGTTCAAGAGTTCAACAGTTCAATGGTTCAATGATATGTTTTGCTCATTCATTTGACTACTTGAACTAACCACTTGAACCAACCATTTAAACTAACTACTTGAAACAACTGCTTAAACCAACCACTTAAACCAACTGCTTGAACCAACCACTTGAACTCACTTAAACCAACTTCTTGAACCAATTGCTTGAACCAACCACTTAAACCAATTACTTAAACCAACCACTTGAACCTACAATGGTTCAATAGTTCAATGGTTCAATGATTCAATATTTCTAATTTCAAAGCGATTGAACCAAGTAATTGAACCAACCCATTAAACAGGTTCAATGGTTTAATATTTCCAAGTTCAAAGAGATTGAACCAAGAAATTGAACCAATCGATTGAACCATTTATTTGAACCAAATGATTGAACCAAGTGGTTAAACCAAGCAATTGAACCGACTCCTTGAACAAAGTAGTTGAACCAAGCGATTGAACTAACTACTTGAACCAAGTGGTCGAACCAAGCAATTAAACCAACTGATTGAACCATTCAATGGTTCAATGGTTCAAAATTCAAAATTCTTAACTCTTGGAAAGATCATGTTGTTGAACCCTGACCTTAAACCACTTTTCCAACCTTAAAGAAAAGTGTCTTGAATCATTTTAGCTCTCTTTCCTTGTGAATTTCTTTAGACAAGAGTCTAATGAAGCTTTGTAAAAGCCCTTTCATTCTTTAAACTGGTTTATCTTCTGCCAAAAGTCTTGTGCAACCAAATTTGAACTAGCTCAGATCAATAAGGAAAGAAGGAGACCAGTTTTGGCTTGTAGGACCAAAATGGTCAATAATTTGGTGATTTCTAGGGGAAGTATGCATGCTATGCTTAGAAACTAGTTTCCTTAAAGTCTATTTGGCATAGATTTAGAACGCAACTTTAAAAATTTAGCAATAGCCCCAATAGATCCAAGAATCAATCATGAAGCTTTTACCCCCAAACACAAAGGAAAACACACACAAGGCTAAAAACATGACTTGTGCACACAACACTTAGGGAAAACTAGAAAAGAAAAATGAAAGAAAACTACTATGTACAGCTAACAAAGTATATTTTCCTCCCTCTTGGATCAAAGGGAAAATTTATTAACTCTCCTTCATGGCAAGGAAACTTATGGTGCCAAACAAGTGGCTAAATAGAATGGAGACTTGGTGATCTGCTCCTCTTCCTTGCCACCTCTATTGGCTTACATCTGAGTGGATCAGAGTCAAACATGCTCCTAACATATATGTACTCTTCTTGTTCTTGGAAGCTTGTCAAATGATGGCTCTTCATGCTAGCATGTTTTACCAAGAAATTGATGGATGTTGGCTCATCACCATAAGCCCTTTGATATGCATAGCTCCTTTGATATGCATCATGGTTTGACTTGTCCCCTTCTGCTTCATTAAAAAGACTATCAAATATATCTTCTGCTTGATCATGGATTTCTTGAAGAAGGGTGACTATTGTAATGTCTGAAATGAGATCACAAACTGATTGCTCATCTAACAGAACATCACCTTCTTTTTCAAGGCTCTCTCCTTCAAAGCGTTCCTCAAGATAGACATGCCTCTCCTTTCCTTTCTCAAAGACTAGAGTCTTCAGTTGATTAAAGACATCCTCCTGATCCACCTCCAACTTAAGTTCCATGGCATGGTCATATTCTTCATCAAAGCAACAAGGAATTTCATCAAATAAAGGAGGAGAGAGCTCACAATGCTTATGTTCCTCTTCATATTACTGGAACATCTGCATGTATGTATGACTTTTGTCTTATCCATTGTTGATGATGTCTTCAAAAGGAGCATCCATGATGATTTCTTCCTCATTGACATCCATGAGAGATTATCATTTAGCTACAAATTAGATCCTTTCTTCTTCACTTGCCTCTTTCAAAATAGGCTCCTCCTTGATGACTTCAAAAATATCATCTTCAAATTCACCAACCTCTTGAAAGGATAAATATGAAAGATTTCAGTGCCTTTTCATACTTATTTGAGTCCCAAATCTTCCTTCTTCACCATTAGTCAGCTCATAACCTCCTTGAAGAAGGGATGAAGTGGAAAGTTGAAGGTTAAACTTAGGTGGAAGTAGAGGCAATCCTTAAGCTAGAATCAAATGATTCTCCTCCTTCCATTTGGCTAGTACTTCATATATATTAGATGTGGCTTGATAGTTGTCTTGAAGGAGTGTAGATGGGTTTTTTTTCAAATGTAGGATCTTCTATTTGATTTAAACCATCCATCACCCTTTGGCTGAGGAACATCATTTTGGATTCCAACTCTGTAATTTTCCTGGCTATATTTTCTTGGAAGAGCCTTTCTTAGAGGTCACAAGCATCATCATGATGAGTAGGAGTAGCTTTATCTTCTTCAAGGCCCTGAGCCAGTTCATGATAGGCACTCCTCCAACTTAGAATCTTGACATCATGTTGAGAGACCTAAGGATTGGTAGAAGGGGTGTCTTTTAGTATAGGCTCCTCTCTAAGGTCTAAAACCTCCATCTCTCCTTCACTAAGCAATCTCACATTTACTTCTAATTCCTCAATTTGCTTAGCTAGATTTTATTGAAAGAGTCTTTCTTGGAGCTCATAAGAATCATCATGGAAATGGGGAGTGCATGAAGGCTGCCATGGAATACAAGAAGCTTCCTGAGGAAGGGTGGTAGGGACTTAAAAAGGACTAGCCTCATTTTTTACCTCACACTATTGGACAATGTCTTTCTCCTCCTTGCTATTCCATGACCCAACTACTTTATTCTAGCTCATGATATTAGGACTGGACATCTCCTTTTGGGGTGATGGGGGTATAATGTGAGAGGGTAGTGAGGGTTTGGATTCCATTTCCCTTGCTACCAAATAGACTATTGCATTTGAAGAGTTTCCAATTCAATCTACTTATCAATATTGGCCTTAAAAATAAGATTTACTATTTTGGGACTCTCCTCAACATGATTAGGGAAAAGACTTTGATAGGCTTGACTTGGCTCATGAGTAGGAACTGCATATGGCTAAAATGAAACTTGGGGCAATGAGTATGCAGGTTGATAGACTTGGTAAGGTTTCCTCTCATGAATATTCAGCCTCCCTTCCAAAGATGCAATCAAACCACTCACATCCAGAATCTCATTTGTAAGCCTTTGCCAATTGCCTCTTTTATGGGAGTCCATTCACTCTTAAGCAAATCTAGTGCATTTATCACTTGATGGATGACATGATCAAGGATTTATTGGCCACATCCCCTTTTGGTGTCAAGCTCTACCACATACTTTTCATATCCCAGTAGTGTTTGTTTGAAGGTGGAAATGGGTTGATTGACAAAGATATTAGGTTGAGTAGGAGAAGTGACACATTGAGAAGACTAGGAAAAAGACTAATGTAGTTGATGACAAGGCTAAGATTGATCATATTAGACCTATAAAGGAAAAAAATCATAACCGTATGCATCCTTATTGCTTGAGGTGACTTCATGAACAATCTAAGATTGATCAAAACTATATGAAGGGACACAAGACCCATGGTTCTGAGTAATGGAATTATACATACCAAACTGTGATTTCTTGATGGCACTAGGACTACTTAACTAGCTGATTTAACTTGGAGTCACCATTGGTGTTAAAGAAAAAAGCATCCAAAGGCTATTTTTTGAAGAACATACTAGAGTTCTTCAACTTTTTGGACAAAACTAGTCCCACAATCCCCTGATTAAAGGTCAGATGATGTATTAATGGTTCATTTTGCTATAATAGGACTAGCACCAATCCTAGAACTTTTTTGAGTGTTGAAACGTGGTCCCATCGAGCATGCCAAAAAATGTTGACATAGTGGATTATACCCTTGATAGGAGGCTGAGCTCCTATCTTCCATGCATCATAATGGAAACTCCCCTCTTGCCTGTGGGTCTGACAAAACTATGGGGAGAGTCTCTAGATAAGGGCTAGCTCCCTTTGATGTATCTTTGTGGTCCTAGATTTCCTACTAATAACAATGGGGGGGGTGAAAAGGGAGAAAGATGCTAAAAATAGATCCTAAATCAAATGGTGATACACCAAAAAATTTGATCTACTTAACTTAAACCTACACTTTCCACCAAGAACAAGCTGACATACACTTCATTCAATATGAGAAAATCTTCTACATCAATGAGCTAGGGGTCCTCTTGAGATACAAGGAGGAAGAACTACTAGAAGTGTTCTAAGACACACTATGGCAGCCTATTCACATGTGCCTATACTCTGTGGTAGGCACTTCTAGTAGACCTGTAAAAGAAGAAACTTCACAATACACTAGACATGCCAGAATCATTCTATGAAAGCATAAAATAAAAATGAATTAACACAAAACAAAGCCATAGACATGAAAAAGTGTAAGCTCAAATGGAGGTAAAAATGATATATCTTGATTCAAGGTAAAATTTGACAGAGCTCCACCTTATAATCCAAGAGATTTTCCTTCTCAAAAAGGAGAAGTTTATAATATATAGAGGAATAAATGGCCTTTTGGTGCCTTTTGGAAAGAGCTACCAATGCTACATTGAATGCCATTGGGAAGAGGAAGCCACTAAAAGAGAATGTTGTGTTAGCTCCAATTTTGACTTTTATGCATTTAAGATATATTAAACATCATATGTGAAATTATGGGCCACGCCATTTGTCTGCAAACAAGACTGCTCCTTCAAGGTATTCACATGGTTTGTCTACTCATCAATGCAAAGTGAATAAAAAGGGTCATGCCATTCACTATTTTCACTCCTTGATGACCACTTAATGGACATTGTTTCAACTATAGGAATAACTCACCTTCCCTTTACCACTTGGGTTGTTTTATCCATTTTCATACTTGGCTCTTTTGCCTCTTCCTGGCTTTGTCTTTTTTATCTCCTTCATCATTCACAGGCTATCTTCTACTAATTCTTTAGCTCTTTGGACTCCTTCCTCGACGATTTCTTCCTTCTAGCTTTAAGCCTTTAAATTCCTTTGAGTTCACACCTTTCATTTAAAGATCAATGGCTATTTTATTGTCATAAAGTTGACGTTCATGCACCCATCAACATTTGGTTGATTCATTCAGAATTTTCTTTGATCCCTTTGCAAGTGTTCCCTACCCTTCACAAGGGCACTTATCCTTTAGGCTTTGGGAGACTCCCTTGAACCTTCTAATTGAATCGACCGATTGAACCAACAATTGGTTCACTAGTTCAATGCTATGTTTTGTTCATTCATTCGACCACTTGAACCAACTGCTTGAACCAACCGCTTGAGCTCACTTGAACCAATCGCTTGAACCAACCACTTGAACCAACCTCTTGAACCTACAATGGTTCAACAGTTTAATATTTCCAAGTTTAAAGTGATTGAACCAAGTGATTGAACCATTTTATTGAACCAACTGATTGAACTAGTTTAATGGTTCAATATTTCCAAGTTTAAAGTGATTGAACAAAGTGATTTAACCATTTGTTTGAACCAACCGATTGAACCACTTGACTGAACCATTTGTTTGAACCAACTGATTGAACCGACTACTTGAACCAAGTGGTTGAACCAAGAGATTGAATTATCTACTTAAACCAAGAGATTGAATCGACTACTTAAACCAAGCAGTTGAACCAAGTGATTGAAACAATCGATTGAACCATTCAATGGTTCAATGGCTCAAAGTTTAAAATTCTTAACTCTTGGAAAGATCATGTCATTAAACTCGATGTTGAACCACTTTTCCAACCTTAAGGAAAAGTGTCTTGAATTATTTTAGCTCTCTTTCCTTGTGAATTTCTTCAGACAAAAATCTAAAGAAGCTTTGTAAAATCCCTTTCATTCTTTAAACTGGTTCATCTTCTACTGAAATACTTGTGCAACCAAATTTGAATTGGCTCAAAACAACAGGGAAAGAAGGAGACCGATTTTGGCCTGTAGGACCAAAATGGTCAATAGTTATGCTTGCCAATCTACCCTATTAGAGCACAATCAAATATCAATTTTTAATCTAGGCCATCTTAATGATTATAATTACCTATGGGAAAATTATTATTATGACTCATCACCCCCAACTGAAGCATATGCCATTGTCATTGATTATAACCACCTTTGGGAAAATGGGTGTCTCCACCTTTGTTACTAATTATAACCACTTTTGGGAAAATCACTACATTTTAAATCAATGCATGCGAGCATTTTCTCATTTTTATTAATCTCATCCATGGGTTAATTTCATTATTCTTCTTGTTTCTTTTCATGGGACCATCCATTTACCATCTATGTCAGCCACTCCCTCAAGGGGGCATCATTGTAGGCTTCCTAAACATTTTTGTAGCTTCTTCTTCAATCATTATATTCTTTCAAGCATACAAGCCATTTTTATTATATAAGAAGACATTATTATGCATATAACTTGCAATATATTCCCAAATAAGGGCAAACTATAGACACCTACAATTGGCCACCAATGGAATTTCAACCATACTTCAGACCAATTCTTACCAACATTTCCAAATTAAGCCTAGGAATCACTAAATGTCTTAATTTTTCATGTGCATCATTCATCAAAGCCTAAAATCATGTTGAGACATCCCTAATTGGGGTATACTACCATAAGCAACAAAAAACACTCATGGCTTCATCTCTAACCATCTTCTATCATCACAACATGCCATTTGGCCTATAGACCTATTAAGTGGGGCACATGGACATACAATCAGATCTTGAAAATTCTAAAAGCATAAGCAAAATTAATTAACAAGCTAAACCAAATTAAATTCCTAGTTGAATTATCCATGTGAAATCAATGAATTACTAAAAAAGGAAATTCAAAAAAATGAAATATCTTAGATCTTTCATAATTACCTTTTGTGAGTTGTCAAGCCTTTGAAAATATCTCAAAATATCTCACACATGCCTATTCTTTTCAAATAATAATTATTGACACCTTTTAACTTTTTTGGATTTAATTTACTCGCATGGGTTAGGTTTGAACCCATTCCATGCTTAAACAACACTTTAACTCACCTTGAACTGGGTTAGTTCCTAATCCTATAAATATAAGCCTTTCCCACTTCATTTGATATCTTAGATATTGTAGAGTTATAATGCAAGTTTTTGCATTAGACTTATAAAAATAATGTTATAATAACACAATATTGATCCAAGCCACATTAAACAAGCCAAAGACATATATCTAGCCACAAGCCACCATGGTACCAAGGAGAGAGGGAGTCAATAAAACTCCATTTCTAAAGGCTCTATGAGCACAAACCAAGCAAGCCATGGAAAAATCATTTAGAGATCGTAAAGAAGGTAAGGACTTTTTTTTTTTACATATTAGTTGGGTTTTCAATTGTATTTTATTCATCATGCTCCCCCTATACTATAGGCTTAGATATGTTAGCATGTTAGTGTGTTGATTTTATTATTTTATGGACTAACACTTGTTCTAATCTTCTCTCTACTATCAAATTCTTATGATGGCTAATTTAATAGTCTTGGGAATATTAGAGTTTTATTTATAAATTAATTAAAGGTCTGAGTTGACAAAATTAGTAAATAATATTGCAAATATTTTAAGCATTGATTTGTATTATTTATTTGACCTTCATATCTTTCTAAAAATAGTAATAAAGAGGAGAAATATAACTAATCTTAAAAATGGGTTGATATAGTTGAGACAGAGGTTAATAACGATTGTGCAAGACTAGGATAGTGTTATGAACCAAGATTTGGATTTCATTTGGTAAAAAGATAAGAGCACCAAAAATAGGACACTTTGAGGTCTGGTATTATATTCTAAGTCCTACCATTGTTATTCAAACTAGTCATAGAGAGCTATGGTTTATGGGTTTTATCTATTATCTCTGTGTGAGCTTGCCTATGAAATTTCAAGTTTTGAATGTCAATGAAGCTCCTTATAGAGAAGATTTAATCTTCAAACCCTAGAACTCCATTATTATTAAATGAAATTTGGAAAAGAGGGGGTTTAGTGTGTAAGATGAACTTAATGTATATCCACACCCCTTGTGTGGGCATGCTATCTACATATTAATACCCTAAAGAGAGATCAAGCCATATGTATTTCTCCCACTTGATGTGATTTATGTAAGAGTGTTATGTGGATGCAAAAAATGCTAAATTTGGTGTGTTTAAGGAGGCTAGGGACTAGTGCAAGGGTTTGAATTGGATTGTAGCTATATTGGATGGTTATATGCAGATAATAGGGAAATTTACCTTAGTGGTCTTCTTGTATTCTTTCTTGCTTTTTTAATATTTTCCAACCCCTTCTAAATGAACTTTGAATGGGATTTTATAGATATCTATTGGTCATGGGTTAAATGCATTTGTACTAAGCTGACATAATGAATAATAAGAATTGGGAGAAAATAGTCATCTAGACTCAGAATGTGATTGGATAAGAGCATTGGAAATGGGACACCCTAGGGTCTAGTGTTATAGTGTAACCCTAGTGCTCTTGTCCTACATGCTCAAGAGTTGGGGGATGGAATAGGCATGGGAAATGAGGTTTGGCTAAGTTAGAATAAGGTCTCAAAAGTATATGGATGACTGAGAATTAATAAAAAGGTGTTTATAAGGTTTAAAAGAGCATGCAAGAGGGACCTATGGGATGGGTGTCATAAGCCACACTCAAGCTACCAATTTTGACATTTTATATGACTATATTTGCCTCCTTTATTATAGTGATGTAACAAAGTGAAATACTAGGATAAAGGAAAAATGGAAAGCATATCTAAACTTACTTATAAGGGTGAAGCCTATTAAGCTATGTGATGTTGGGTGTGTATAGAGAGAACATGTCATGAAGTGTAAATCTACAAAATAAAATTAGGAGTAGATCAGTTCTTAATAGATATGTTATGTCTAAAATAAGAACGTAAAAATTTGGGTAAGAGAGTGAGGAAAAGAAAGGAATGAATACACCTCATTAGGTATGTGAACTAATATAAAACTTATTATGTTGATGTTGAGTGATTCTAGATGATGTTGAATAATGTTGGGTATGTTTTATACTAAGATTAATATTGTGAATGAACTGAGTGCTTAATTCTCTGAGAATGGATCAAGAATGCAAATTCCATCCCTTTGGCTCCATCATTTCCCACTAAGTGAATATATGTAATCATGCATGTGTTAATTAATATTTGGACTATGTGTCCAATCCCTTTGAGTAGGTGGCTCAAGAATACTAAGGCTAGATATACCTTTGGCTTCAACATTTCCTACTAAGTGAAGCTATGAACTGATACCAATATGAATGTGTGTCATATGAGATGTCTCCTAAAGCTCATGAATGCTCTAAAATTTAACAATATGGCATGTATAGCTGAATGTGTACTAGAAACTATTTTAATATTGGCCAACTCTAGAAGGAAAAGATAAGACTTGTATATTGCCACTTTGAAACTGGAAACTAGGCTTATATGGAAGCCACTAAAGAATTTTGAGGTTAGGCTTGTATGAAAGTTAGTCCAAAATGATGCCAATCACTTATAGATGGAGTAAGGTATGTAAATTCTAAGAATGCCTAGGTAATATACTGAACTCAAAAATAAAATAAGTCAAATGTGCCATGCACATTACCCCTAATCACTAGTGTCTATAACATGGATTCTAATGTAGAAGTTATACCAACTACCCAATCTAAAATTGGAAGTGAGAGCCATCATGCCATGTATGATTCTCCTTCTATCTAGATTCTCTGAGAAAAAGTATACTAAAACTACTGAATATGAATTGATCTATATGTGACAAAACTATAGCTAAACTTACCTTTCTACCTATTTTTGAAAAATTTAGGTTTTTTTTATTTGGATAGGAGCACCAAAAATAGGACACGCTATTGTCCAATGCTATTGGACATGTCCAATGTTTTTATTTTATGCTAAAACTAATAAATATTATATAATCATCACTATTTTTATAATATGTTATACATGGTTTGAATTTTTATTACTATTTTGAGTGTTCTAAAAACTAAGTTTTTGATTGGTAAGAGCTCTGATCTCTATGACAAAACCTTTTTTTGTTATCCCCTCTTATGAGGGTAGGAATGAATACCCTATAATTACTATGCTCAGAAGAAAGATCCCTACAAGTGTGTTATGCTATGAAATACATGATATAGAAATGATAATTGACAAGATATATCATGCCTTGTATGAGAGATTATTAGATCAACAGGGGTATGCCTAGATAGATATAACAATGTAATAGCATGTGTAGTGTACTAAATTGAAATTAGAAATGTTATTTTTTAGTTGTTAGTTGTCAAGGAGGGATGTATCATGATGTCCATCATGTCATCCAAGAAAGCAAGGTAATACATGATGTGGATCATGGCATTGTAAATAGTGAGAATCAAATAAACAACAAGCACACAAGGAAAAAATAAAGAAGTGTACAAGAGTGGACAATGGGCCAAGTAAACAAGGGACATGAGAACAAGTCACTCAAAAAAATGTTAGCATATAAGGCATGTTCAAATGCCACATACACATACAATTGAAAACAAGCAAGGTTGGCATAAGGGCCACAATCACATAAAAGAGTACAAGCAAAGGACATTGGAAAATGTCCTAAGGTACACATAATAATAGAAGTAAATGACATTGGCAAATGTCCTAAGACACATACTAGAGACAAAATTGGAACTAAGAAATGCAATCATATCTAGCTACACAAAGCAAGAAGGAAGACATATAATAACTATAAATACAATCACATCTAAATAATAAATAAAGAAGTGAAAGTATGCAAGACATGGAGTACAAGACTAGATATATGCTACAAAATACACAAGTGTTATATACTAGTGAATGTTGATAGAGTAATCTATGTAAGTTAGTAAGTAATGTACATTACCATGATAACTAGAGTTTGTGGTGTAGGAATGACATAACTTGGATGGTGTATTCATATAGAAGATGCCCCTAGGGGGTAGATTTATGAATGTCTATCTTGAATATATAAAATAGGATACCCCATCAATGGGTAGAGTGAAGAAATCATTGATCTAGAAGTCACTGCACTCACTTAGAGAAGATCAAGTGAAGCATGGTAATGTAGATAAATCAGAAAATAATAGCATAGAACAACATAATGTAAACCTAGAATGGTAGTAGAAATATAAAGCATGGAGAATGCATACAATTAAAATGTTTTCAAATTTTTTATTGTTTTTGTATTTTGAAATTATGTATTATTTTTGGTATTTTGACTTATGTGAATGTTTTTAGATTTCAAAATTTTGTATTATTTTTGGTATTTTTGACATATAAGCTATGTCCAATCAATCATGAGGAGACTATGTAAAAAAAATACTGAGAAGCTATATACAAGTAATCAAAAATAAACTATGTAAAATTAACTAAAAGAAGGATATATACAAGTAATTTAAAATATGTAATATATACACAGTGATGTAAAAGACTAGGCTAGAGGGGATAAAGGGTCCAAGTATGGAACTTGATGGGGATAGGGATGGCAGAAGGGATCATATACTTCATCAAATGTCTAAAGATCATCATCTTAAGTATCATCATATGCCATATATTTTATATCATGGTATCTATCTCCTTAGGTGCCAGTAAGATCTATAATTTTTATGTAGTCAGAGATCTATCACTCATAATGGTGTCATCCTATCAATGGTGAATTGAAGGTTGATCTAGTAGTGAAGATGTTGAGTCTCCTTAGATATGTTTAGATCTAGTAGTAGATGGATTTGGTGGAAGTGGTGAGGTTGGTATTGGTTATGATGTAATCTTAATAATACCCTGAACCTATAGTTTATCCAATTTATGTTATAAAGTTATACATGAGTTTGTATCATTGCCTATGATCCTATGAAAAATAAAAAATGGGTGACCATCTTGCCTTGATAACCTACCAATATATATATTTCATACTATAGTTAGTGTGATTAATCCATGATAAAGTAATGTCTATAGTATAATCTATGGTTGGTGTTGTGCGTTACCTGCCTAAATATAAATGACTAGTTTTATATCCATAGAGGTAACCATGTGAACTATATGTGATATGTGATTTGTATATGGCTATGAATGTGGGGTGTATCCTAAAAATTTAGTGAAAGATGATAAGAGTGTTGTAGGATGCGTAATGAGAGATCTAGAGTCATCTCAATACTCTCTTGGGCTAATTGGTGTAAAGCTCAATCCAGAAAAATAGTCATTTGTGAGTGTGGGTGTTGTATCATCATCTAAAGTATCCTAGGAATCTATATCAACATCATATACATATATAAACTTAGAATTACCACCAATATTAACTATGATATGAGAGTCTCATTAACTATAGTAGTAGAAAATAATAGTGTTATGAGAGTATCTATAATTATCAAAGTAATTGTATCTGTTAGAGGAGATCTATTTATTGCATAAATTGGTATTTTTGGAACTAATATAAATTATTATATAATTATAATAGTTTTAGGAATCATGACTAATGGAGTATCTAAAATGGCTAAAGCTACTATGATTAGTTGATTATCTGGAGTTGAGGACATAACTATAAGTGGAGGAGTGCGAGATGTGCTAGTCTCTCTTGCCTCATATATATGTATTTGATCAAGAGAAATATGATGAGGTGGGTATTGAATTATGATATGAGGTGTCCCATCTAGTTAAATAGTCAAAGATGACTCTATAATTTGATAATATCTAAATGGTTGGTTATCTATTGGGCATGTGTATAGGTATCCTTAATAGATAAACTTAACACATTGATGAAGAGTAGAAAGAATTACCCCCTTATCATGTATCCAAGGTCCTCAAAATAAAATATTATAATGAATAGGACCTCGCATGACCTAGAACTATGTAGAGAGGGTTTTGAGACCTACCATTGTATTAAAAGCAATGGTGCCCAATGTCTATCATGGTACATCATCAAACCCTCTAATATTATTATATGATTTTTGCATGGATGCCATACCTATGCCCATGGTTTGTAGGAATGTAATATTACATATATTAAGTCTAGAACCACTATCACCTGGAACTCTCTTAACTGCACTGGTTTTGACTTGAGCTTGTATGAATAATGGTAAATTTTGATCAATAACTATCTAATATGGCATGTCTTCATGATCAAAATAAATAACATCTTCTATAGTTTTTAATGTGTTGACCACTATTGCAAAATAAAAAGTCTCTAAATCAATGGGCATATAAGTCTAAGTGAGTGCTTGATAAAGAATTTCATTGAACCCATTGGCTTTCTAAAAGAGTTCTAACATGGAAATCTTAGCTGGTGTATTTTTCAACTGATCAATAATATCATATTCCTTGTGTAGATCTGCCTGTGTAGGTGGATTAGGCCTAGGATGGAAAAGAATAGGAGGGTGGGAAGGCTCCTAACTAGGTAGGGGAGGTATGGTAGCATGTCAATTAATAGCTATAACTTCATTATCTACTATTTGTATAGGACTAGTAGTAGCTACGGGAGGAGAGTGAAGATCATCAATAAGTCAAGGTGGTGGAGGGATGAAGGGTGTCAACTAGGATTTTTAGCAATGGGTAATGACCTGGGGAAGGGTAAAATGGACCATACAACATAACTCCATATGGGATAGAGGCTCTAAGGGAGGTGAAGCAAGAGGTATCTTAACATGTTTAACACTAAATTTCTTAATATCATCCCATATTATAAAAATTAAGCATGAAATGCAAAGAATGAATATTTATATTAACATATGGTAAACTTCATCATTTGTGTACATGATAGGACCAAGTATGGTCTCATTTTTATTTTCAAGAAATGCAAGAAATGTTTTTAAATAAATGAGATTCATTTGTGTTTTTATGTGAAATATGATTTTAAATATAAGGTGATACCTCAAATAAATAAAGGGATATAGTATATGTAAATAAGGTTTTTAAAAATTATATTTTTAAAACTAATAAGGAATTTTAAAATTGAATGTGAATTTTTTATTTAAATACGTAGGTAAAAAATCAAAAAAATATTTGATAAGTCTTGATTTAACGGGACCTAGTATATGCAACTAGGGTTTGGAAAGAAATGACTTTTGTTTACATTAATATGGAATTTTAAAATTTGATGTGAATTTTTGATTTAAATATTCACGTAAAAAATCATAAAAATATTGGAAAATTCTTGATTTAAAGGGACCTAGTATATGCAACTAGGGTTTGGAAGAAAATCATTTTTTTTAAAATTACTATGGAATTTTAAAATTTGATATTAATTTTTTATTTAAATATGTAGGTAAAAAATCAAAAAATTATTGGAAAATATCAACAAGGAATTTACCCTAGGGTTTCTAGGTTTTTATGTGCAAATGAAGTAAGTTAGGTTTACCAAATGATTTAACAATTTTGGGAATATTGGAGTCTTATTCTTGATTTAAAGAAAGGTCTGAGTTGACTAAATCAGTATATAATATTTCAATAATCTAACACTAATTTGTATAATTTATATAACTTTTGTAGATTTCTAAAAATAGAAATGAAAGAGGAGAAACATAACTTTTCCCAAAACTGGGTTGATACAACTAAGACAGACCCTGATAGTGGTTGTGCAAGATTGGGATAGTGTCGTGAACCAGGATATAGATTTCATTCAATGAAAATATAGGAACACCAAAAATAGGACACTTCAAAGTCCAACACTATAGTCCAATTCTTGCCACTATTGTCGAAACTAGTTACAAAGATTTGAGTTTTATAGGTTTTATTTGTTGTCCTTGTGTGAGCCTACCTATGAAATTTTGAGTCCTAAATGTTGATGGAACTCCTTGTAGAGTAGATTTAATATTTAAACCTTATACCTCCATTTAAATTGAATGAAACTTGAAAAAGAGGGGGGGTTTGTGTATGTAAGATGCACTGAATGTGTATCCACACCCCTTGTGTCAGCACATTACCTACATACCATACTTTGAAGAGGGATCAAGCCATATATAGTTCTCTCACTTGATTTGATTTGTGAAATAGTGTTATGTAGATGCAAAAATGCTAAAATAGGTGTGCTTGAGATGGCTATGGACTGGTATGAGGGTTTTAATAGGCTAGTAGATGTACTGAATGGTTGTATGCAAAGAATAGGGAAATTTCGCTTAGTGGTCTTGCTTGTATTCTTACTTGCTTTTGTAATATTTTCCAGCCCCTTATAAATGAATATTGAATGGGATTTTATAGAGATCTATTGGTCATGATTTAAATGCATTCATGCTAGGCTAACATAATGAAGAAGAAGAATCAAGAGAAAATGGTCATCTCAAAATGTCGTATTTATTGATCTAAATTAAATTTCAAAGTCATATATTAATTATATTATTTTCAACCATTAATATAAATTAAGATAAAACATATTGGTGAAGTCATACACATATTGAATAGTGTGAAACCCTAGGTTTCCTTTAAGGTTTCAAATTTCAACTTTAAGGTTTTATATTTAGGTGTGATTTCTAATCTTTTCCCTAACAATACATATTTATCATGACCATTGTTAATGAACATTATTAGTTAACAAAATACGTGAAATTAATATTCGAATATTTTTATATTTGGATAATGTATATTATGTGGATCAATTATGTAAGAAAATGGATAACAAGGATCAAATATAAATTCACTAATAAGGCTCTAGTTACCTATGAACAATCCCAAGCCTTTTTCCAATTATATTGTTACAACATCCAATCTGAGATGCCTATTTTTACTACTAGATTCCCATGGGATTTCAAGTTTCAAATTTTTATTCCTATCATGGATTTTACAAATTATCATATTTATCATATTAATGGACTTATCATGAATATTGGGAATAATGATACAACTACTATAGATTAATAAAATACCTTATAAGATGAAAAAGTTATTTAATTAATTAATATGAATCCATATCAGATTGATGTCATTCTATATATAGTGATATACAAAAAAATGAAATAGATTAAGCTTCTACATCAAGTAGTTAGATCGTTGCTACTAGTACTACTCTTATGCATACACCTTCAGTGACCTATATGATGTCAACCTAAAATTTGAGGGAAACACGAGGCCTTTAATATATTATGTTTACTATCCCTACATAAGCAACCTTCACTAATCTCATGATGTCTTCACATATTCTATTTAAAACCCTACCTGCTACACTTCCCTTGATTAATACTTTATAAATATACATACAAAGATTTTGAGATTAGAACAAGGTGCATAGAGCTAGCCATGCCATGGATTCACATGCCTTCTTCCATAATCCATTCTCCCATAAGATAGTAACCTACCTTTTGCCAACATGATTTGTAGCTCATAATCTCCAATTATACAAAGGTAAAGGTGATCTTAATGAACATCTTAGATCATTCCATGCCATGAAAAATTAGCCACCCTAAAATATCTCCTTTTCAAAAAAAGAAGCACAAATGTTATTTTATATATATTTTATTCTACATTTAATGTTTCTTTTTTATTTTAATAATAATTATCAATAAAAAAAAATTATGGTGACCACATCCTAACTAAATTATTAAAATTTAAAATGTGAATTTCAATGATGAGTCATATACCTTTTAAAAATAACCCTATGTTTATAATAATAAATTAACCTTTTTAAGAAAAATCACCTCACCATAAAATAGAATGAGAATATTATAATCTATAAAAAAATAACCCTTCATTTATAATAAGAAGTTTCTTATTCTAAATTAATTTATCAGCCTTGTGCTTGAATTAATCCTATAAATTATTAACCCTATCAACCACACCATTTTTAAATTCATGGATAAACAATATCTACTGCATGAGTATAATTCAAATTTGTATTTTATCATCTATATCATGCAATAGAAACCATAAGAACATGATAATACTAATGTGTTTACTTCCAAAATTAAAATCAATAGTATAAGTATGTATTTATGAATATATTGAATGTATCTCTTTAGAATCAACCTAAAGTTAGCTCCTCCTTCCACCCATATTATTACATCCCTCCCCATAAAATAATCATGATATATGGTATGAATCCCTCTAGGTGACTCCATTATCATTGACTCTCCCATGAATAGAATTAAATTAATGGAACTTACATTCTCCATAGTAATGGTCATCTCCTTCATTAATATAAAAATATATAGGTGTTTTTATTAACTCAAATTGTGTCATTAATACCTAATAAAGTTAGTTTTGGCACATTTTTACTTAATTTGACTTGATCAATTAATATTTACCTATTTCACCACCTCACTCTATCCTAAGCACCTATAAGAACCTTTCCCTTTATAATTTTTCATCTTACACACACGCGCGCACACACACACACACACACACACACACACACACACACACACACACACACACACACACACACACACACACACACACACACACACACACACACACACACACACACACACACACACACACACACACACACACACACACACACACATTATTAATCACTAATAACCCCTCTAAAAATATTTAATAAAATCCTAGATCCAAAAATTCACATGTTTCCTTGCAAGACAATATTTCCTAGTAGGGGAAAATAATGGTAGTCAGTTTTAATCCCTATGGGTTGATCATATCCTTAACCCTATTAATTGTCACTTTTAAAATTTAGACCTTCCCTCACATTTTGGTACACATTTTTATCATAGGTAGCATGAGGTTTTACCCTCTTGGATTTATATAAAGGCAGATTTAAGTCACTTAATCTATCACTGTGAAATTTCAATATTGAGGCACACTCACACTATTGCACACTAAGAAAAGATTATTTATTATTTCCAAATCTAATTCTAATAATTTCAATCAATCCTTAGGTAATTCAAGTTGATATTTTATCCAAACTAATAAAATAATTATAAATTATTCAATCCATCTCTATATTTATTTATGTAAAAAAAGGGGTCAAGGACTGGGCTTGGTTTACCTCTTTATAGTATAAGAAACATAGGTAGAAATTAATCATCATAGGGGTGATTGGGGTAATTTTATCCCATCCCAATTCACACTTTTCTATTCATAGGTTTTCATATATTTCAAGACTTATTAAGGTTTAGTTTTTTAATAAGGTATTCATATGTCATTCACATTCATACGAAGGTCAATTTTGTACACACATGCATGTTTTAAAAAACCAAAGATGATCATGTCCTCATTTCCCTATTTTTTAGTGAAGGATAGAATCAACCTATAGAGGAATATAGTGCCATTAGATATTATCCCTTTTTTGATGATCTGGACTTTATTTAGTTATAGTTACAATTCTTGTTTCAATAGTCATAGTTAGTTTTATTGATCATCTAGCCACTTTTTAGTTTTACATAATTAGATCATAGATAGTAAATAGTTATGTATTTTAGTTTATTCAATTAGTCTTCTTTCAATTGATTATGTTTTTATCAAAGTTGGTACTTTTCTTTCATTTGACTTATTATAAGGTGTTTTAAAACATTTGATTTCCTTCAAATCAATTTATATTAATTAGGTTTAATTCACTTCATAATTTTAAATTGATAAAACATATTGATGAACCCTATTTTCATTTTAGCATTGATTCAAAAAAATTATCGTAGGGTTTACATAAATTCCTAAGTGTCTAATACTAAAATAAATATCTTTGACCTTGGATCTAAAATCAAATGCTAAAATAACTTGATTTCAAATTTAGATTTAATTTTTGACACTAAAAACACTTTAATTTGACCTCATATTTAAGGGGAATTTAATAATTTCCATTCATAATTTTTTTCCCTTTTAGTTTATGATCTACATTTTAGTTTTATGTCTTTCTCAATTTACAAATAATATATGTATATATTATATGGGTAATTATTTTTATAAGCTTCTTTAATTTTTATTATATGTTGTCTTCCCATAATAAATAACATCATTAACAGTCATGTAATAAAATGAATCAAATCATAGGCTAAAGCATAAACACTAACAATGTAAAAGTTTTTTAAGTCAAGCATGAATATGAAAAAAAGTTGATATAAAATAAAGATGATATAAGGCTTAATTTACACCCTATTGATGGGATTATTATGACCATATAAATTGCGAAGGTCCATCAATATGATTCTACTAAAAATAATAGATTTGAATTGTTTGATTTGAGAGAATTTGATGTATAGTGTGCTACCCACCTAGATGAAATTGAGTCTTTATTATCTACAATTCAAAAAATAACAAAAGAAATAAGATCATGCTAGCACATATGAAAAAAAAAATTATTCTATTGAGAATCCTATTCTAAAATCTAACACAATAATTACTACTTATATTACATCTACACCTTTGGATTTTTGGAACCATAAGGATTAAAATATATGCCCATGCCTAAACAAATGACTCATATAGTACCTGTTATATCTACACATACTGTATCACATACCTTTCAGACTAGAAAATCCCTCATGTAAACTATTTTACTTTTGAATGCTAAGGTGTTATAGTTAGAACAAGGAATACCAAAATATAGCCAATAAATGGATTCATAATCCTTTACTACCTAATGTTGCATCATATCCTTTACCTATAAGGTTTTAAAATCCTAATATTCAATTATATGAAAGTAAATGATATAGAGAATAACAAATTTAATCTTTTCATGTGGCATGTTTGGATTATGATTTCAATAACAAGTTGCTAAGTTGTTTCCAAGAAGAATAAAAGATTACTCATTTTGGTTTTATGACTTATCTTCTCAATCATTCAAACCATTCAAACCATTCAGTTCATTAGTATATCAATTTATCAAACATTTTTCTATCAGTGTTGATGGAAAGCTTTAGTATGCACAAATTACTAATCTTAAGTAAGTAACTAATGAGGATATTATTTATTATGTACTTAATTAAAACACCATGCTTTCCAAAATAACTAACACATTTCAATATAACTGATTAAAAAATAGTTTTTAATAACATTTACTTGGACCTTTACATGAGACAATTATTTTTTAAAAAGTAGATCATTTGAGGAAATTTGTCATAAAATAAGAGAAACATAAGTAAAACTTATTTATATGAACAATCTCAAATATGAACCTACATCTACTTCAATATCCAAATTGAAATTTCAAGTCAAATTATCTGAGAAATCTAAGCCAGCATATACTAAAGTTGATGCAAAAATCATAGTTAAAATTATTTCTCAACCTTATGACAAACTTGTTTTATCAAATCAACCAAGGAGGAAATTATCTAAATTACCACAAGTGCCTCAAAATGTTTTATAAAATTTACTTGAAAGCAATGTTATTACTCTACCTCCACCACTAGATGTTGATATGAGTAGACATTAAGGAAAATATTTTGAAAATAATGTAGATTAAAATTATCATAGATGAAATGGTCATTCTACTAGAAGGTGTTTCAAATTAAAGCACCAAATTAATTTTCTTATTGAAAACAATGTCATTGAGATAGGAACTCCTACAAAAACAACTAAGGCTTAACAGAATGAACATGATAAGTTGAATATTTTAGTGAACCATTTCCAAATCATGATACAAATAAGGATAATTCAACAATGTATCATACTTATAATGCATATCCACCTCATGAGTCAGGTGATAATATATTAGATATAATTATTTTTAAAATTATTTAAAATTATCAACCATGTCTTATGATCACTTCTTATGATAGTAAGATAGTCGATGTTAATTCTGATTTTTGTGCATTATGTATACAAGCATATATTGATCAATAACCCATTTATAGTGTTCTAGGTGATAATAGATCATGTGAGAATGCATACAAAAAGGCATTAACCCACTAATTATGTTACACATAGCATGATATACAAGAAATCTACAAAAGTTTTAAAATATTTAATATGAATCAACAAACTAGTTTGGGACACATTGTGTTTGCCTCTTCAAGTGGGCCTTGCAATACTATCTACTCTTTTTATATCTTGAAACATAATGGAATATTTAACATGATATTAGGATGTGTTTGGTTATAAAATATCTATGTTTTACCTTCCATTATACATATATGCATAAAGTACATTCATTTCAATCAAGTGGTCACAATTTTAATATTACAATATTAGTACCCTCTTCAATATATGGTACCCTATCCTCCCCATTCACCACCTCAATTCATTGATACATATATCTAATAAAAAACACATTTATATTTATTTCACTTATGAAATAGTAATTATATTCAATCAATTAAATAACAAGTACATAATTATAAAAATCAAGCAATGCAAAATCAAGCTTATTGTAAAAAGGTGTTAAGTTGCCAATAAGCACCATCACATTAAATGTCTTATAAATTAGTGATACATAAAAATCAACATGTTCCTAAAAGATCACAAAATTTGGTAGAATATTATACTAATACTCATGATATTTCTAACCATTTTACATCTCTTAGAGCTACTCCTACCACAAAAGATTACATGAGTAGTGATTTAGATAGTTTTATTATAGCATATGATGCATTTTTTGATTATGTTGGGTTTATGATTCAAAATTAGATTTATTGTTTATTCTTTATTTTAATTAGTTTATTTTAGTTGGTTGATTGGTTGGTTATGTGTGAATTGGTTTTTTTAACCAACTTCCCATAAAAATTTTAAATGCTTACATTGTACAAAAATTTAAAAAAATCAATTGAATTTATTGAATATATTTATCTATCATTTCTTCATCCTAGTTAATAGTGGTATCAAATTTTTATTGAAAGAATCTATGTAGAAGGATTGAATAAATTGGGAGAGTTTTTCTTAGTTCATCACACATTGTATTCAATTTTTGATATCATTCAAAAGGAGCTGAAGTTTTTGGTTAAATTGTAGATCCTACAAGTAAAAAAATCGAGCATGATATATGCCATTATATCCCATGAAAAATCAAAATCAAGGATTTTAGTAGAGTAATGAGTGAAAGAGGTAGTTTTGTATCAATATCGAGGATGTTAGTAGAGTATTGAGCAATAAAGGTAGTTTTATCACCACCCACCCTTCTCAACTGCCTATTGAGTTGGTTTACTATTATAAAATTATGACGATTCTCTTTGGAAAAGGGATCTATTAGGAAGCACTATTAATATATCTTAAACTTAAAATGTTATCACAAAAGAATCAAATGACACCTTCAAACTTAGGAGCTCAGAGTATCTCTAAATATAGATTAAGGAAGCATGAATGAAAGATAAAATTATTTTTCATTATTGGAAACTCTACATATTGGGAAAATACACTCAGTGGGCTTAATAAAGTAAAAAAAATTATTGCATGATAGTGGGTAAAAGAATTTACTATATTAATATTCTTTTGCTTTTCATCCCAAAAACTAAGAGGAATTAGCTTTTGTTGCCATTATTTTATTTCAAATTTATTCAAGGCAAGATTGGTTAGTTAAATTTTTTTTTATCACTTACTCAATGAAAGGTTCAGGGTTCAAAACACATTGGTATTATTTTTGTTAAAATTGAATTTTTTGACATTATTTTTGTAAAAAGAGTTATAGGGATATAATTTATCAATGAAAATTAGAGAAATAAGGGTGTAACAAGAGATATAAGGTTTAATATTTTTTACATGTCCCAAGATTATCTTCTATTGAGATGTCTATTTGGAAGGTAAAGGCAAAACCTCAATAACATTCCCTATTTTTAACATTATTTTGATAAACACAATGGCTAAAATTGTGAGCTTAATTTATAAAAATGGATGCTTAACTCCTAAAAATTATAAGAAATGGTCAATGAACATGAAAAACACATTAATCTTCAATGACTTATAGGAATTAATTGAAAAACAACCAACATTTCCCATCGATGCCACAAAGCTTGAAAAAATTCATAGATGTGACAAGTGTGCCCTTGCTTTATTGAAATCAATTTGTAGTGTACAAGTTATAATTCATATAGAAGCCATCAAGTCTAAAGATTAGAAATCATGTAAATCTCTAAAATACTTATATGATAAGAAACATACCTACAATAAAATTAACCTTCTTATGTAGTTACTCAACACTAAACTAACAGATGATGAAGATGTTACAGAATATGTGTCATGGATTAAGAATTTGAAATAAGAATATGGCACTATTGGCAAGAAATTTGATGATGAAATGATCATTTTTATTACTTTGAATGGCATTAGACCTAGCTACAATAACTTTCTATAAATTTTACAACTTAGTCATAAGCTTAAAAAATCTACTTATGATTCCATTTGTGAG
Source organism: Torreya grandis (assembly GCA_037957365.1). Classification (NCBI taxonomy): domain Eukaryota; kingdom Viridiplantae; phylum Streptophyta; class Pinopsida; order Cupressales; family Taxaceae; genus Torreya; species Torreya grandis. The sequence continues at coordinate 899,716 of JARHVA010005508.1, read as the reverse complement.
TTGCTCACTCAACATGAGTGACAATTTTCAAAGAAAAAATAAAAACCTACTAAAAAGGCCTACTATACCAAAATAAGTAATCAATTATAAGAAAACAATAAAAAAAATATTCAAATCACTTTTTGAGACATAAACACTCTCCACATCACAATTATAGACATAAGCATCATTTTGTATATACGGATCATTCCAGTTCTTTGAAGCATAGACATCACTCTAGTTCTCCGAAGCAAAGACATCACTTTGGTTCTCACAAGCCTGAGCATCACCACAAAAATTCACATGGGCACAAGCACATGCATTATTATTCATGTGTTTATTCTTCCTCTACTTCCAATGGACATGAGAAGACATGATAAAATTGTGGTGGCATAGGACACCTCTCTATAGAGTGCCCCTCCAAAAGGAAGTCTTTTCAACATTGACAGAAGGTAGAAGTAAACTTTTTTGGTCACTCCAATCACTATAGTCACTCTTTTAGTTCCTCTTATGGCTATTATTTTGCATATTATTCTAATGGATGGGATTAATATGAAGTTTCTTGCTTCATAGATGCTAATATATATTATGAAATGATAACACACCCATCTTGTGTGACCTGCTAGCTTCAAGATTGGGTTTTAATGTAGTAGCATTTTTTGGCTTGTGTACATTTCTTTCATATATCTAGTGTTGATATGATCTTTGATGTGGAGAATTTCAATGGTTATAATTTTTTTATTTACTACAAGGATTATCAACTCTCTCTTGATAAGGGAGAAGATATTGCATATTATTTTTTTGATCAATTTTCAACGGTTGTGGTATGAGTCAGCATTAAGTTGATAACATTGTTAGTGTTGAGCAAAGGCTTGTGAGAGATGTTGGAAATTATTAATCATATATTTGAGATGTGCTATACACATTACTAGGGTAATCACTTATTAGACAAATTCTGTGTGAGGATCAATGTAGTTGGATAGGGCGTGATTTTGTTCTACTTTAGTGCAGGGATGATCGGGGTGTTGATCAGTTCAAGACGTATAGTGTACCAGTTACAATTGTAGTGATATAACTATTAATCAAGATGAAGAAATAATATAGAAATATATTCAATAAATTCAATTTAAAATTTGTTTATTTTTCTATAATGTAAGCATTTAAAAATCTTATGGGATGTTAGTTAAAGAAAATCAACTCATGGGTAACCAACCCATCAACCAACTAAAACAAACTAGTTAAAATAAAGACTAACAATAAATCTAATTTTGGATCATAAACCCAACAAAAAACCAAATTCAAGTGAAATCAAATTTGGAATAATTAATAAGGTATGCCCTTTGGTTAATGTTTGATGTAAAATTAATATTTTACATTATATTTATTAAAGCCCATGAATACATATTTGGTGAGATAAGCCTAAGAATTGGTTTTGTATGGCTATTGCATGAAGAAACACCAAAAACAATCCAAATTCTCCATTGAAATAATTGTATAAGTTTACTATTTGATCGAAAAATATGATTTAGCAATTCTGAAACCCTCCAAAATATTTTTTTGAGTTAAATGGCCCATTTAATGACCTGTACGATAATATTTCTCATATGCACAACCTCAAAACAATCTAAGCTACTATAAATATAATATGAATGCATTAAATTTCCTTTTGGTAGTCTATAATTGAATTACATGAATTGAAACTCAACTTAAATTGTTTTATAAACAATTGAAACCTTTTTTTGGATTTGTGCTATCTTTCTATGAATTTATACGGTCTCTATATGTAATAATGGTATCCCATCTATTACAATACTTCTCTAAATGTGTTTTACAAGCTTAAAACATAGATAAATATATGTTTATATGGGCTTAATCCTTATCTATGGTGTTTTTATGAATTTTTGGGAACATTTGGAGTAGATTTGGGCATGTATGCAGTAGCAGTATAATTTCAGTGTAGTAGTAAAGTACCTGTAGCATGCCAATCAAAAATAGGGTGCAGAAGTGTGATAATAATTTATTTATCATTATCAATAAGATTTTTTGTGTGGAATACATTATGGAATAAATTCACTACCCTTTTTTCTTACATTCAAGTGAAACATCGAGTGAATTGTATTCTCATCATTTTTTACATGCAAATATATATATATATATATATATATATATATATATATATATATATATATATATATTATTGTGCAAATCAAAAAAATCAAGTTTATATAAAATATTCTCTACTCATATCCTAAAAATTATTGTAGTTGAGTTGGAATATTTTTTAAGTCACTTGCTAAATGATGGTCTATATTGTAAGTCACCAAAGCATTTTATTTTGTCATGTTCATCATTGTAAACATTGTATTGCAATAATTTTTTTTGACTAGTCGCTATTTTGTGCAAAGGTGGTCATGTGACCCATTGATTTATAGGTTTTTGGATATTATAGACACATTAAAATGAATAATTTTGTAATTTTAAGTGTCCTTATATGATTTTTACAATAAATTTATTGAAATTGATGTATAAAGATTCATTTTTGGTTGAAACTGACACCTTCAAAATGAAATTGTTTATAATGTCACTTCATGCTTGTGTAATCAAATACAATACCATCTATTATATGTCCCAAGATCCTTTTAATTGAAACCATATAAATTAAAAATAGAGGTTGGATGATCCGTTAGAGGTTAGAGGAGAATTACCCTCTCTAGTTAGTTATTCACTCAGAGTTTGGGTTCAATGCTTGAATGGAAAATTTTGGCTTGTATTCTTGCTTTCAGTTTCATTTTTGGATTTTTATGTCTGATAATCATGGCATATAATGGATATAGTTAGTCATTTTTATTTCTCTTGATGCATAAATTCTCACCTCTTACCTAATAGAGGGATAATATTTAGGCATTGATTAGACTTGGATCAGTCATCAATGACAATACAAGTTTATAGGGGTTGTTAGCACCAACAATGTTGAGGAAAGGTTATCAATTATTTTTGGGCATCATGAATATGTGCCATACAAATTACAAGTTTATCACTTGGATGGGTTCTTGTGTGGGACCTTACGTGATTCAATGTAGTTGAACATGATTTGATTGGGTTCTATGATTGTACAATATGGTGATCATAGGGGATGAGTAGAACTTGATCATTTACATCATCCTTTTATGTTACAACTCAAAAGGTAGGTTTTTGTGAGAATGACATTGGTTTTGATCAGTATGAGGAGGTACAGTGCACCTATTGTAGTTGTGATAAAGTTTCTATGATGACTTTAGAGTCATTACTCTAGTTCTTTCTTTTTTTAAACCCCTTTGGATCATGGAGGAGTTTATTGGTTTTATGATAAAAAGAGACTTTTATTTTAATGTTTTTAATTATTTGTTTTAAAATAAGTTGGTTCATGGGAATGGTTACATCCCATAACCACCCATAAAATATTTTAAAGCTTTTACCTGTATTGTAATTATCAAACTCAAAATAATACAAAATAACATTTTGTGTGTAAAAGTGTTCACAATGTAATTTTTTTGATTATTCCAGCATTTTATTCTTTTTATACCCCTTTGGATCAAGGGGGAGTTTATTGGGTTTGTGATCCAAAATTATTTTTATTTTTTATTTTTTATTTTAATTAGTTTGTTTTAGTTGGTTGATAGGTTGATTACCTATGAGTTGGTTTTATTTAACCAACTTCCCATAAGCTTTTTAAATACTTACATTGTACAAAAATAAACAACTTTTCAATTGAATTTCTTGAATATATTTCTCTATTATTTCTTCATCCTAGTTAATAGATTCTAAATCATGCACATATAACACATTTCATACACAAAATGAAATCTTTATATTTATTATTATAAATAATTATGATTATCATCTTGATGTGATAATTGGTTAGTGTGTTATATTTATAGATAACATTTATGGATTATATAGAACCTCAGTCTTGTACACTTGGCAAAATCAAACCTTGGTTGTTCCTCTTAGTTTTTTACCTTTCCCACTTTTAACAGTATTGCATCTACTTTATTTTGTGCCCCTTGGCCTATTTATTTGTTTTAATAGTATTATGTTCATGACCCAAGCCTTTTATCTTTCCTAGAATGCTTAAAACCTACTCGTCTTCCACATATGCAAGTTTTGAGTTTGTACCTACTTTCCTACTCCTTAGACACTATCATCCTAGAAAGACACATGGATCAACTGTTCTTCTCTGATGCAAGTGCCCAATACCCTAAATTCATCCAATTTTTAAATAAAATATATCCTAATGGTCAGCCTAAGTGTTTTAATGTCAGTTAATTATATCAAAGGATTGATATAAATACAAGATCAACCCCCATTCATTCCTCACATGGGAAAACATAACATAGACCTAAGTTAACTTATTAAATCATTCAATCAAACACCTGATAAAGCAAATCTTCCCTATTTTATCCTATTTTTATAAAAGTCATAGGGACAACACATACCTAGGTCTAAAATACAAAAGGAGAAACCTAAGAGCCTAATTTTCCAAGTTAAAATCTAGATTATTATTGTATTTTATTTCCAAATATTTCATGATTCATACACAATCCAACACATAGGGAAGAACAACATTAATTTGAGGCCCTCTTAAGAGTATTGGCTATGTAGTATCATTTATTAATAAACAAGGTTGATAGGGTTAGATTGAATCACTTTCTATCAAATTTTTACCAAGTTATATGATGACCAATGATAAATAACTAGGGTTTTTATGATTGAAAAAAATCTATCACATAGGTAATTATGATTTGAGGCAAAAGGTCTTCTACATGTGACAAAGCAAGCTTGGTGTAAATTTGGATCCATTCATGTTCATATCTTGTTAGAGGTATAATCATTGAGAGGGGGGATGAACCATTGATGCAATAAAATCAACTTCAATTCCAATCTTTCAAACTCTTAACCATTCAACATAATCATTCATGAAGCATATAAAACATTCATTACAATGAACAAAGAAGAATATGAAAGATCAAAGCACATAACACATGAATTATATGGGAAACCCTCATGGTGGATAAAGCCCACTCTAAATAATATAAACACATGAACTACTTTCCTATAATAGATCATAAATAAGAGACTTTAGTGAAACAACCGCTTCACATGGAGCACCAGCCCCTAAACATGGACAAGCACCCACTTGCCCTAGATGTTGAGCACCCACACAACACCTTATGATATAAACACATCCATATATCTAATTATATATAAATATGGTGGAGAAATAGTGAATAAAAACTCTCTTTAACCCTTCACACTTTCTCAATCCTTCACACATAAGTAATGTATCCAAAATAATCTTTTGGATCACTTTACACCTTTTCACTCATCTTCAATCATCAACCATGAAACACACTATTAAAATTTCTGAAACATAACCACTAGATCACACACATATCCCTCACACTACTCTACTCTTCAATCCATCCACCAAGATTACTCACTCTTCTCTTTTCTTTACACATTCACTCTAGAAACATTTAACTTTGTTTTTTTCTTTATTGAGTCTACATGATCACCACCTTCTTGGTCAGACACAAGACATTCCTTGACCTTTAAGGCTTATATCCTACTTATAAAAAATATTAACACCACCTTCATAGATTGACCATATCTTTGATAGATCACCCTTAAGAAATAACACCTTTCAATTAGGCCTAAGTATCCCTTTTAGGTCCATGGAGACCTATTCATCCTTTTAACACTTCACTAAGAAAAAATAGAAACACAAGAGCACTTAAAAGTACATAGGTCTATGCCATGTGACCCCTAATAGATACTAAAGTGATTAAATTCATCACTACACACCTATACATATGTAAAACCTATCAATCATATGATTGTACATGAAAACATCATGAACAAACAAATAGTCAACTTCCAAGCAATGGTTCATACTAAATATGGATTGGTCAAACCTCCAAAATCCATATATATGATCCTCAAAGAGTCTAAGACATTATAAAATAGGTAATTCACTATGAAACATCCAAACACCATCAATAAAAACTGAAACATCCTTATTATGTCACTTGTCAAAGAAAGTCAAACCCTCAATCAACTTTGAACATCAATAAATGCAATTATATGACTGCTCAATCCTCCAAATCAATTTTCATAGATTTCCCTTGAAGTTATATACCAATTTTATTTTTATTCCATCATAAAATAAATACATAATAAAAATTTAAAGGAAAAACATTACATATTATTTTTTCTTTGTAAATTCAAATATTTAAATTCCAACAGTCACTAAAAATGCAAATTTGACTATGGAAAATGATGAAATCAACCCAAGAAAGTAAATTTGCAATATCATAAATTTTTATAGACATCATATAAAGTTATAAAATTTGAAACACATGTTATAGGCACAAAAATTAATAGACCCATCTGACCACTTTCTTTTGATACCTTCACACGTGTGAATGCTAACATCATCAATTTACTTATTTAGGAAACATTGTCAAGATGACTAGGATAACCTAGACCTTCACAAGACTACTCAAATGGATTAATTTCACTTTAAAATGTATAAAAATAAATCCTTACACACCATATTACCCCTAAAACATGGTTAACACATCATCAACATCCATCATCTTTCCTAACCAAGCAAACACTGCAAGGTCCATGCATGATCACTAAGGCACACTTTGACATTAACCTACTAGCATACTTGAAACCTCATGAAAACTATTTACCACCTTGGATACATAATTTAAAATATGTAAACAACATATTCATTTGTCATTGATTTCAATACTTGTAAACACCAACACAAAGCTATGCATATACTCTTTCTCCATCTACAAACACTTTCTTCCCTTTTGACACAATGACAAAGTGGGATTACTTACTAGTCCTAAGGACCTATAACTATTTTCAAATCCAAAATAAATAATTTACCTCATTTTATAGATGATATAAACTCCCCCTATCACTATACATACTATTTCTTACCGTGACTACCTCAAACTTGCTCATTAACAACACTCTTATTTGACCATGTACTACTATATGAAGAAGTAATAAATAATACATATAAAATGGAAGTGATAAAAACATTTAAAAAATTAGAATAATTCCACATAAGTCACCTAAAATTAGGCATCCGTTGAGCACCTTCAAACCATCTCCAATCATGATGAAACTTCATAGTTACCTTCAAATTTTCTCTCACAAGCCAACTCCATGATCACCAATAGATGTTCAAGCCATTATTAAAACATGAAATATGATTAAAATAGACTAAAAAAATCATATTATAACAATAATCCCTTGGTATTTTGGATGAAATTACCAAAAATTCCATTTGAATCACCTAGCCTTATCTAAAGGCCTAATAACCCTATCTAAACCTTGCAGATCCCATAAATTTTTGTGTAGATATATTTATGACTTAAAATTACATATATGATGCACACTCATATTACCCATCATGCATGTAAATTTTCATCATCCAAATCTTCATCTATACCATATCTCCTTCACAAACTAACCTGTCAATTAACCCTCCATTTGCACAAATGTTCAACCATAAAACAAACCATACACTTTCAAATGACTATAAATTAATTTTTGATCACCCATTTGTCCATTTAAATATATTAATCATCCTTTGACCTAAACTCATTTGGGAAGTTCATTAACCCATATGGTCTAAAACACTAGGACATCAAAGAGAAATGAGGTCAACTTACCATCTTCTGGTCAACACCAACTCCTAAAACTTATCTAAAACTTGGAGGACATCAAATAACACTATTATAACAATTATTTATGTTTTAATCCTTGGGTAATGCATATAACCATGAACATGGTTTTTGTCCTACTAGCCCTTAAGCAAGGATTACCATATTCAAGAGGCATCAAAATTATTTAACTTACCTATAGAGTAAAATTTTACTCTACATTACTTTCAAATTTTTAGTCGAGCACTACAATTTTGGTTCCCACATACCTTGGTCGTGGCGGTAGAGTTTTGGAGTAGAGCATGCGTTTCTTTTCCAGCTAAGTGTCAAAGTGCAATAGAGGTTGCCAAGTGGCGTAATCTGAGCATGGGTTCTCTTTCCCCTTTTTTTGTTTCCTCCTTTCATTTTTTGCCTAAGTGTTAAATTTGAGTGAAAGATGCCAAGTGTTGCCTTTCGAAACACAGAGCCGGCTAGCTGGCATCATCTGAGGCACTTCTTATAACTTTTAGGAAGGCCACAAAATGTGCCATGTATCTAATATCTAGTTAGTGTAAGTCACCACATGTTTAAATCCACGTCTCATATAAGCACCCACATTTCATCTATTTTTTTTGGTGAAAGGGTTTCAATAAGCTAAGCAGCAGGATCATGCAGAAAGTGCCAGGTGGCAGTCACAGAAGGCCCTAAACTACTTTTCAGAGGAAAGTAGAAGTTACCATGTGTTGGCATCTAAAAGATAGTCAGTTCAATGCCTAGGATCAATACAATGGTTTAACATTTTTGTTTTAATACCTCGATTAATGTGTAAATGGCACATAGTATTGAACTGTTAAACCATTGAACCATTTTGGTTCATCAGGTAGTTTAAGGGAGTGTCCTAAAAATCAAAGGGGTCAAGTACCTTTTCAGAGGGCAAAAGGGTGTCGTTTCATTTTATTTAAGTGTTGAAGAGTAGTGGAGTTCACCAAGTGTCACTTTTTGAGTCCCTTTCTACTCCATTCCCAAAATAAGCAAAAAATGCCACATACCCCTAGCAGGAGGAGTGGAAGATGCCACATATCTTCCCAAAAACATGCAGATAATGCCACGCGCATCCATCCCATTTTTAAAAATTTGATTGGGCAAGGAACGCGGTGAGTTTTATTTTGTTAAAACTGCTAAGTATCAAAGAAGCAAATTGTGATAGGTGTCGAAGGCAGAGCATTCCTGAGCAGGATATAGAGAAGAAGAGAGAGCCACGTGTCTTCGATAAATCAGGTGGAAAGTGCCAAGTGTCATTCTCCAGTGCCTTCTAAGTAATAAGGAGAATTTTAGAAAATTGACTAAGTGTCCTCTTCCATTTCAATAGAATAGAGTGTTTCGTGTATCTGTTGTTGTAAAGCAAGATGGAGAGAAACTTAGTGGGAGTTATTTTTGGTAGATGGAGCAGTGTATCAGGTAGATTTGTGGAGCCTAAAAAAATTAAAAGTGCCATCTATTTTTCCCCTAAAAGCAGAGATAGAATAAATAGTCAAGCAGCTAAGCAGGTGATGGAATGAGGAAATTCAAGTGTGAAAGGAGGTACAGGATAGGAATCACCATGTCGTAGATAGGGAAGTCACCCCACCCCAGCATGGCCCTTCCTAATAAGACTAGGATGCATCCAAGGCATTGAATGCACTGAATACCATGTTATTTTAGCTATAAAATCTGAGGCTATAAAGAGGGGTTAGGATTATTGTAAAAGGAGGGAGACTTTTCTATAGTTTTAGACTTGCTAGAGTTTTTGACTAAGTAGTATCATTTGTTTTTGTCTCATTTTCTTGAGTTGTAAAGTTGATGTAATTGTGCATGTTTCTATGCCTTTTCTGTGGATGAATGAATTAAGAATATTGAACTCTATGCCTTGGTTGATATTATCTATGTCATTTTCCAAAGTAGTCTAAACTGTGGATTTTCCAGAGTTATGATTAGGAATGTCATTTGCTTTTGTCTCATTTTCTTGAGTCAGAAGTTCTACATAACTGTACGTGTTTTTTTGCCTCTTATGTGATTGGAAGACTATTATAAGAAGATTGAACCCTATGTCATTGTTGACATTTCTATATCCCAGCAAAAGAAGTCTCTATTGTCAGCCTCTATTTCTATTGTCTTAATCTTTTACATTGATCATGCACTTGTTTGCTCTTAAATGTAATTGAATTCTACATATAGTCTCACTATGCTCAGGTTAGGATTAGGATTACACTCAGGTACATTGCCATAGTTAGGTTTCAATTCCTACATTTGTGTTTTTGTTTAATTTCCTATCCCTTTTCCCCCAACACTTGATACGAAAAGAAGAGACCAGCTTCTCTAAAATTTGGAAGTTGTTTCAAGCCACAATATCCCACAACTTGAAGCTTTCCATTATTGTCGATTAGAATCAAGCACAATTTTAACCATCAATAGTTTTTGTCACGCCCAGTGGGACTAGTCTTGAAGTTTCTTTCAAGACCGCATGAACCAAAGAGCTATGAGGATTTAGAGTTGTAGACTAGTCACCAGATCACAGTCTGCTGCAAATTTAGGTATTATTTTGCCACCTCTGGTAATTAGTCCAAGAAGAATAGTCAATCAGTTTCAACCAGTATAGAGAGTAAATATGGGAGCTCCTATTTCCCTAAGAAATCATGCAAGATGGAATGCTGATGAAGAGGAAATAATCTCAGACTTTCTTCTCACTTTGCAAGATAATGAGGAAGAACATGGACAATCCCTGGATCATGTCTCAAATGATTTGTTTGAAATCATTTGGTCAGGTTATACCATTTTTCAAGATAGCTGTGAATTAGTTATAGATGAACAGAACATCATTAAGCCTTAGTTACATGTGCAAAATTATTGCACTCTTTCAAGATCATCCTTTCAAGAGGTTAAAGTCATGAAAGAGGAGGATAATTCAATAGAGCTAGAGTTTGAAGTAGAGGAAGTTAAGTCAATAAATGATCTAGGTCAAAAGGCTTCTATTGATGAGCAAACCATCATTGATTTCTTGGTAAGACATACCAACAATAGGAGTTGATAGTTGATGGGCTTCCAAGAACAAGAAGAGCTTATGGATGTCGAAAGCATGTTTGACTCAGACTCACTCAAATATAGGCAAATCTGTGTGGCCTACACAAAGAACATTTCACCAAAGATATACCCGTTTTAATCACTTGCATGGCAACATAAGCTAGCATGTCATGAAAAAAATGTTAGAAATTTTGTTTTCGATCCCGAAGGGAGATAAAGATGCTTAATTAATGTATTTAGGTAGTTTCCCATTCCCGCATTATTTTTGTTTTTTGTTGTTATTTTCCCGCTTTCCTTTTAAATAAGTGTTTTAAACACAGAGTTGGTAGCTTAGAAAGTTTTTAAATTCTTTAAATTTTTGCCACATTAAATGCTTCCCAAATCTTTCGAAATCTCTAAGGTATCTTGCACCGCAACTTGCATAGCATGACCACCTTACTAATTCCTGAAGATTGAGTAGGATCTACTAACGGTCATCTAAATTTAATTCTATTTGAGACTTGATAGGTCTATAAATATCTCTTAGCGAGATATTTATAGACCTATCAGGGACATGTTAGCCCTACATTATGACAATACCACTACATTCCCCACTATTGATAGGATGCAAAGGATGTGGGTGAACGTCAACACTCAGACAAAGTTTTTGAGGGCTGAGTTACAAATGGCCAATGGTGATACTACGGTACCCATGCTCTCTACACTAAGAGCTCAATTCGTGCCAGCTAGCCAAGATGCACTGTCAATGATGGCTCTCATTTTTGGCATGAAGGATGACATGGTAGTGTATGTAGAGAAAATGGCCATCCTTTTTAGGATGAAGATAGTCGACAAGACATAGGAGTATCGACTTGACTTCTTAGAGCACATTGCCTTTTCAATAGTGGAACAACTGACCCAGTTCAAATCAAAAGGGGTATTCAGGTATTCCTCTTATTTGTTCCATCTCATAATATATCACAACCTTGATTTTTTCACCCAACATATGAATCTAAACATATATGACCTAGATTTTGACCCCTAAAGGACCATCCCTATGTTTGTATGGACACACATTTTATCAAGAACTAGTGACCCATATGATTTTTGGGAACTATTTGTTACCCCCACTTTTTATTGCCTTAGCCCTGATCCTATCATAAATAGGTTATTTCCAAGTGTTTTTAACCTCTTAGTCGGTTATCCAATCCCATGTGACTTCTATTTTGGGTCCCACCACATGATCATAAGGGTTCATGGATTTTGTGGGGAACCAGTGTTGCTACCAAAGACTTTAACTCTTAGGTTGGCATTCTTGGAAGTCACCAGGTAGGTGTTAGTATTTGACAATGAGTATGGCTCTGGGAAGAAGAAGAGAAAAATGTACAATTTCTTGTGGATGGTAGGCAGCATAAGCCTAGAAGCCAGAGAAGCTGAGACAGTGTTGCTACAAAAGCTAGCCTTCCTAGGTCTCCTCCTAGTTGAAGACAAATGGGTTTATGACCCAAGTGGTTACATGGCTTCCTGGGTAAGGACCAATAGGATTGGGGCTAGGATTGCACATGAAGGCCAACCTTTTTGGGAGACTAGGAAAAACCCTGTAGACGATGCTCCTGGTATTTATGTTGAATTGACAGATTTGCCCCTTTCATAGAATAGGCCATGGGAAACCTTCTATGATAAGTAGAGGGATTATGATCCCAAAGTCAGGATGACTTCTAGTTTGAGAAGGACGTTGAAGAATAAAGATTGGGATGCAGAGAAGATTGAAGCCTATTGGAAATATAAGTAAGAAATTCCTCAAACCACCCACACTTTCAAAAGCATGGATTCAAATGAAAGATGGGAGGAACTTTGGGATGAGTGTCATCCCTCCCCTACATCTAGCCCAGAAACAAGCCAAATGCTAACACTCGATACAGGGTAGGAAGTTAGAGCAGGACCAAGCCATCAACCATAGGCCTCAAAGCAAGCTTCAGCTGCAGTCACTACATCAACCTGGCCCTAGCTACTTAGTACTTGGAACAATAAAGGAGTGTGGTGTATTCACCACCAAAAGCTTCCCCTTCATCAAAATTTATTGAAGTCCCTGATTCTCCACAAACACCACTGGCAATAGCAAATGTGAAGCACACGCAACCAGAGTTAGAGACACCTAAGAAGAGGAAGAGGGTGCAGTTCCATTTTGATTCAGAGGAGGAAGAGGAACCTTCACAGTGCTAATTACAGATCACTATGATTCCCCCTCAGGTAAGTATTACTCCTCCTCCTCCCTCTTAGTTTGTTCCTTCCCCTATCGGCATGATGCCTCCACCTAGCCAACTGACACCTCCTGCTACCACTGCCATCCCTATTTCACAATTCACCCCATCCTTAACACCTCAAGCCCTAACATTACCCCATTTTTACCCCTTTATTCCCAAAAAATTTCCCCTTTAGCTCACCCATAACCAACCACTACCTCTTCAATATGGCCTGCCACAGGGATATCCTTTTACAGGAGGACACATTGCATCCCCTTCCACTTTCTAGACGCAAGTTGATGCTAATAAAAAGGCAAGAGAAGCCGAATTTGAGAAAAATAAAACTAAAGAGAATAAAGCATTGGATGTTCCACACTTGCGGTCATAATTTGACCCTATTCAATAGCAACTGACGGTGACCCATTTGTCACCCAATGTCGTCAAGCCAAGCGAATAGATGCAGTTGGAGGATTATATAATTAACACAATGGCCATTGATATGTCTTTATTCAGGCCCCAAGATAGAGTTGAGTTATTGATAGAATCCACTTTTATAGTCATAGAGGATTATTTGAAAACATCAAGAAGACTAGAAGTAGCAGGCTGATTTGGCCAATGAAAAGGCAAACTATAACAGTTTGGCTGAAGAAATAAATAAGAAAGATAATGAAATAGCAAGTCTGAATAAATAGTTACAAGATACCATTTCCCTTCAAACTCATCAGGTAGTCTAGGCCTAGAATGATTCATTAAAAGTAGATCTCATGCATGCAAAGGATGTAGCGATGACCCTTGGGTAGGAGAAAGCAACGTTACAGGGAAGACATGAAGGACATCAATTGTAAGTTACTCAATTGTAGTAAAAGCTACTAGATGAACAAAATAAGGCTATGGCTTTTCAAGCCCAGCTCTAAGTAGAGCAATAGAAAGTGGTGCAATTGATGCTAGAGCTGGCTAATAGGCTAAAAGGTATCAAAGTGATATAACTAGTAAAAGAGCTCTAAGAATCAATTTGGAAAAAAATCTCCTCAGAAATTATTTAGCTCAAGCCATCTCTCACCTTCCTGATCAATGCACAGTAATTATGTGAGAAGGTGGAAGATTTAGTGAAGAACACTCTAGTTATAGTCTCTAATAGAGTCACAAACTCCCAAACCTTGTTGTAAAAGCTTTACAACATAATGGATGCAACATTGGCAGCTACAAGAATCACTGACAGAATGATCATTGTGAAATGGGTCAATGAGGTGCTCAATTGCAATGTCATGGCCAATAGTTGTAAAGAGCTTCTCGAAGTCATGAAAGAAGGCATCGACAAGATGAGATAGCATATTGAAGATCTAGTGCAACTAGGCCTCCCTTCTCCATTTCTAAATGCCAACACGGTATTGATGGTTGATCAAATTGAACCATTACTACTGGCTAAATAGAAAGATCAAATAGTTTTCCAGGACCTGTGAGATGATTCCTTAGTCTCAAAGTCAAAGCTATTCTAATTATTGTTTCCTAACTAGAATTTAAACTAAAAGCTACAGCCTAGATTTTGTAAAAATTTTCTCACAAGGATATCATTAACCTTGATCTAGCTTTTGTTGAATTGCAGAACAAGCAAGGGTTATCTGACCATGAATGGTCCATCTACCAGATAGCACTTTTGAAGCTATAAAATTTTGAAATTTTGATAGAATGGGAGTTGGGTTTCTTTTTGAGCAAGCTCAAAAGTCTTGAGGGTTTCTAGTAACTATAGAGTAAATTTTCACTCTATGTTTCTTTCAAATTTTTAGTCGAGCACTGCAGTTTTGGTTCCCGCATACCTTGGTCATGGTGGTAGAGTTTTGGAGCAGAGCACGTGTTTCTTTTCCATCTAAGTGTCAAAGTGTAGTAGAGGATACCAAGTGGCATAATCTAAGAACAGGTTCTCTTTCCCCTTTTTTTTTCCTCCTTTCATTTTTTGCCTAAGTGTTGAATTCGAGTAGAAGCCAGCAAGTGCTGCCTTCCAAAACACAAAGCCGCCTAGCTAGCATCATCTGAAACACTTTTCATAACTTTTAGGAAGGCCGTAGAATGTACCACATATCTAATATCCACTTAGCAAAAGTCACCACGTGTCAAAATCCACATTTCATATTGGCACCCACATTTCATCAATAAGCTAAGCAGCAAGATCATGCAGAAAGTGCCAGGTGGCAGTCATGGAAGGTCCTGAACTACTTTTTAGAGGAAAAAGGAAGTCACCACATGTCAGCATCCAAAAGATAGTTAGTTTAATGCCTGGGTTCAATGAAATGGTTCAAAATTTTGGGTTTAATACCTCAACTAACATGTAAATGGCATGTATTATTGAATCGTTAAACCATTGAACCATTTTGGTTCATCGGGTAATTCAAGGGAGTGTCCCAAAAATCAAAGTGGTCAAGTACCTTTTTGGAGGTCAAAAGGGTGTCATTTCATTTTTTTTAAGTGCCAAAGAGTAGCAGAGTTTGCCAAGTGTCACTTTCTGAGCCCCTTTCTACTCCATTCCCGAAAGAAGTGGAAAAGCCACATACCCCTAGCAGGAGGAGCAGAAGATGCCACGTATCTTCCCAAAAACATGCAAAGACTGCCATGTGCATCCATCCCCTTTTTAAAAAGTTACTCAAGCAAGGAATGTGGTGATTTTTATTTTGTTAAAACTACTAAGTATAGAAGAAGTGGATTGCAACAGGTGTCGAAGGTGGAGCGTTCCTGAGCAGGATATAGAGAAGTAGAGAGAGCCGTGTGTCTTCGATAAAATAAGTAGAAAGCACCAAGTGTCATTCTTAGATGCCATTTAAGTAATAAGGAGAATTTTAGGAAATTGACTAAGTGTCCTCTTCCATTTCAATAGAATAGAGTGTTTCGTGTATCTATTGCCACAAAGTGAGATGGAGGGAAACTTAGCGGGAGTTATTTTTGGTAGACGAAGTAGTGCAGTGGATAGATTTATGGAGCCTGCAAACATTAAAAGGGCCATCTATTTTTACCCTATAAGTGAAGATAGAATAGATAGTCTAGTAGTTAAGCAAGTGATGGAATGAGGAAATTTGGGCATGGAAGGAGGTGCTGGATAGGAATTGCCATGCTGCAGACAGGGCAGCCGTCCCACCCTAGCATGGCCCTTCTTGATAAGACCAGGATGCATCTAAGGCATTGAATGCACTGAATACCATGCTATTTTATTTGTAAAATTTGAGGCTATAAAGAGGGGTCAAGATTATTGTTAAAGGAGGGAGACTTTTCTATAGTTTTAGACTTGTTAGAGTTTTTTACTAAGTAGTATCATTTGCTTTTGTCTCATTTTCTTGAGTTGTAAAGTTGATGTAACTATGCATGTTTTTGTGCCTTTTATGCGGTTGAATGAATTAAGAAGATTGAACTCTATGCCTTGGATGATATTATCTATTTCATTTGTGAAAGTAGTCTAAACTATGGATTTTCCAGAGTTGTGATTAGGAATGTCATTTTCTTTTGTCTTGTTTTCTTGAGTAAGAAGTTCTACATAATTGTACGTGTTTCTACACCTCTTATGTGATTAGAAGACTCTTATAAGAAGACTAAACCCTATGCCTTTGTCGACATTTTTGTATCCCAGCAAAAGAAGTCTCTGTTGTGAGCCTCTATTTCTATTGTCTTAATCTTTTACATTGATCATGCACTTGTTTACTCTTAAATGTAATTGAATTCTACATATAGTCTCACTATGCTCAGGTTAGGATTAGAATTACACTCAGGTGCATTGCCATAGTTAGGTTTCAATTCTTGCATTTGCATTTTTGTTTAATTTCCTATCCCTTTTCCCCCAACACTTGATAAAAAAATAAGAGACCAACTTCTCTAAAACCTAGAGGTTGTTTCAAGCCATAATATCCCATAGCTTGAAACTTCCCATTATTGTTGATTAGAATCAAGCGCAATTTTAACCATCAACATTACCCTTAAGAGGACTTAAAATATTTAAACCACTTTAAGTACACCTATATGAGGTTAAAAAACCTTTATATGCCACAAAGTCACCTTGAACACTCACCAATATTCATTTGATGCCTGTAAAGCTCATGACTATGCTTGCAAACCCTATGTATACCCCTGTCACTATGCCAAAACACCTTAAAATAATCATGTGATCAATAACACACCTTTAAGGTACCTTTTTAATTTAGAAACATAAAATATAACTTGACTCAACCCTTTTTTTATCTTTATATATTTCAAAAATACCAATTTTAAATGATTTGCTCTCACTAGGCAGTGCACATTGAGCAAAATGGTCAAACTAGACAAATCATCATGAAAGATTATTTTGACCAACTTGGCACATCTAAACCCATGGAATACACTTGGAAAAGTCCTCTCAAAACTCAAAATCAATATTACCTTTATTATTCATTATTTTACCAACTAAACCAAGCTTCAAATATTGACTAAAACTTTCCTTTAGGACCAATGTCCCTAAATAGATTTCTTGAAGATTATCATCACTAACCTCTAGATCAAGCTCATGAAATTATTGATTCCCCTTAACCAATGATCTTATATGATCAATACAAGGCTTGGAAAAATAATATCATCAATTTTATACCATAAAAGCCTTGGTCTTAAATACCAATCAACAACTCTTCATACCTTTATATTGATTATAGCCTCTTGTATATCACCTAGAACACACACACTTGCTTCTACATACAAAATATGTCTCCTAAGAAGCATAGGTAGAGACACCCACTTGTCACAGAAAGACTAAATGTATAAAAACTTAGGATACTCCCACATCTCCATGCTCTCACTTGGCTTTTAGTCATGCCTCATTATCAAATTCAATTTGAATGAGTTCTTAACTTCATTCTTTCCTTCAGACTTAGAATCTTGCTTGAATATTTTGTCTACTTGGGTAGATAAAACTTTCTCTTTTACACTTGAGCTTGTACCCTATTATTTCATGATAAATAATCCATTTTAAACCTATTTTTCATTCACCTACTTAGATCTCCATTCATTATGGCTCCTTTTCTTCATGTTATAGTTGACATTATTTGAAGTAGAATTCTAACCATTCCTAAAGAACCTTATTATGTGACCTCTCTCTTGACATTTGAAATAAAAGAAGTTTCTCTAATGTTATATACCTTGTGTATGGGATACATGATGACTCCTTAACATTTCATTATCCCATTCATGCACTTGATCATTTGATTTCCTAATGAATGTATTGTAAGAGCTTGCAATATAACCAATTTTTTAACACCTATAACATAAGATATCATGCTTTCCTTCTAGACTGATTGACTATCTTGAGTGATGATATTCTTTATTCTTGTCATTATCTTTCTCATAATTTAATGTAAATATGTTACTAGGAGATTTTATTTTGTAATCAATGATCCTATGACCAAACTGATGATGAGAATAATAGTAACCATTGAAGGAGTTATCATACCTTATTACATTGGGTTGCTTGATTTGATTTGAACTTTTATACATTTTGAATTTGTCCTTCTTATTCATATTTATATTCTTCTTATATTTACTAGCACTCTCCTTAACATGATTAGTCTTCTAATATATCATCATTATTTTCTCAATATTCTTATCCTTTTGAACATCTTCATAGAACCCTAGGCCTAACTTGTCATTTAAGACCTTCTAAATGACCAGTCACTAAGATTAATTAAACTTTTCTCAAATTTTTAATATGTTTCAAGCTTGCTCAGATCTTGATCTAGTTTCATCTATAAAGACTCCATATCTGATTTATATTTGCCATATTCTTCATCCTTACTCTTTACCTCTTCAACAAGGGTACAAACCTAAGTTTCAATATGTTGAGTGATCTCATCATGCTCTTTGACTTCATTTCTCAACCTTTCTTCAAAGAAACCAATTTTATCCTCATAGGTCTTGATCAAAGATGTTTATTTTTTGTTCTTCCCTTATAAAATATTCAACTCTTCCTAGGTATTTAGATATTTGTATTCAAGAGTGACTTGCTCATCTTTTTCCTCTATGTTATCTCCATCAAAGGGATATCTACATAAAAAACATTCAACTTCATCATCCTCAAGATCCATAAACAATGTCTCATTATTGTCATCATCACTATCTGATATGTTTCCTTCTTATTCCATAGATGAGTCACTATCTTCTTCATGGAAAAGACTCTTACCACCTTATTATGATTCCTTCCTTCCATTTTTCTTATTGAAGAACTTTTTTTACTTGCTAGGACCCTCATATTTCATGTGTTCATCCTCATGAGATTCTTTATGAGCTTCCATGTATTTAGATTTGCCTTTATCTAGGCACTTATCTTTAAAATGACCAGCTTTACTACATGAAAAAAATTTAAAATGAATCTTACCTTCATTTTTACATAATCCTACATTTAATTTTCTTGAAATCATGGCTTAAATTTAATCTTCATTAAGTTAAAAGTCTTTAAGACTTAACTTGATCTTCTTACCTTTTATCTCCTTGATCACCTTGAAGGTTGATACATTCTTTGGTGGTTTATCCTCATTGACTTTCATCTCAAGGTAGTAAGAATGCCATGTAATTCATCCATATTTAACTTGGTGAGATCATGACTTTCTTATACAATAGAAATTTTTGAATCAAAATTGAGGGTGAGAGACCTTAATACTTTATGTACTATAGTAGCTTATTCAATCTCCTCTCCAAGACATATAATCATGTTCACCACCTCATCAACCCTTAGAAGATAGGATGACATAGTATTTTCTTCCTTAATTTTGAGGCCCTCAAATTGCCTTTGATAGGTTTATAATTTAGCCAGCTTAACCTTTGAATCCTCTTTATAGTTGATGTATAACTTGTCCCAAATTTCCTTGGTATATTTACAATGTATTACCTTGGTGAAATCAACCTCTAATAGGCCAAAAATGATAACATTCATAGATTTAAAAAATTTCTCACTCAACTTTTTCTCATCTGCACTAGGTGGAGGAGTAGGGGTTGTAGAATTCCCATCCATAATAGATTTCCAAATGTCAAAACCTAGAGACATGATGTAAGTATTCATAATTTCACTATAAAAATCATAGTTGGATCCATTTAATATTGGTGATTATTTAATAGAGAAACCACCTTACATTTGATGACTACCCATTGTACCTTTGATCACCTTCAAGTGGTTAAACATGTAAAGAAGGTGTGGCTATAATACCAATTTTTAGAGGTACAATAACTAGGGGGTAATAAGTGATGCAATCAAATCAACTTCAATTCAAAACATTCAAACTCTTAAACATACAACACAATAATTCATGAAGCATATAAACCATTCATTACAATAAACAAATAAAAACATGCAATATCAAAGCATATAACACTTAAATTATGTGGGAAACCCTCATGTGGAATAAACCCCACTCTCAACCCTAAAAACACATGGAGTATAGTCCTATAAAATGTCACAAACAAGAGACTTTAGTTAAGTACCCACTTCACAAGGAGTACCAACCCCTAAGCATGGACAAGCACCCACTTACCTTAGATGTTGATAACCCACACAACACCTTATGATATCAAAACCTCAATAACTCTAATTACCTTTCAATCTAATGAATAAATAGTGAATAACAACTATCTTCAACCTTCACACTTTTTCAAGCCTTCATACACAATCAAATGCATCAAAAATAACCTTTTGGATCACTCTACACCTTTTTGCTCATCTTAATCATCAACCCCACAAAAAAATATTACAACATCATAAAACATGATGAATAGATCATAAATATATCCCTCACACTTCTCTACTCTTAAATCCATCCACCAAACTTACACTTCTCATTTCTTCACACATTCATTCTAGAAACCTTCATCTTTGATTTTATTTTGTATAGAGTCTACATGATCACCACCTTCTTGGTCAGCCATAAGACATTCCTTAACCCTTAATCTTCTATCAATCTTATAAAAAATATCAACACCATGTTCATATCTTGAACATGGCTTGGATAGATCACCCTTCAGTAACAAAACCTTTCAATTAGGCATAAGTATCCCTTTCAGGTCCATAGAGACCAATTCATCATTTAACACTTCACCAAGAAAAAATAGAAACATAAGACCACTTCAAAGCACATAAGTCCACACCAAATGACCCCTAATTGATTAATTGATTAAATTTATCACTACACACCTTTGCATATGCAAAACCTATCAATCATTTTCCTTGTACATGAAAACATCATGAATAAACAAATAATCAACTTCTAAGCAATGATTCATACTAAATATGGATTGGTCAAACCTCCAAAATCCATATAGATTATCCTTAGGGAATCTAAAACATTACCCAATAGATAATTCACTATGAAACATCCAAACACCATCAATAAAAACTCAAACGTCCTTCTTAGGTCACTTGCATAAGAAAGTCAAACCCTCAGTCAATTTAAACCATAATAAATACAATTGTAAGACTAGTCAAACCTCCAAATTAATTTTCCTAGATTACCCTTGAATTTATTTACCACTTTGATTTTTAATCCATCATCAAATACATCCATCATAAAAATTTATAGGAAAAATATTTTAGACTAATTTTCGTTTGTAAATTCATTTATTTGAATTCCAATAGTCACCAAAAAATGCAAATTTGACTATGGAAAATGATGAGATCAACCTGAGAGAATAACTTTTCGCTATCATAAATTTTGATAGACATCATGTCAAGGTATAAAATTTAAAACATGTTTTCTAGGCAAAAAATTGAATAGGCCCATGTGATGAATTTCTCCTAACACCTTCACACGTGTGAATGTTGACTTCATCAATCTACTTACTCAAGAAACTCTGCCAAGATGACTATGATAGCCTAGACCTTCACAAGACTACTCAAATGGATTCCTTTCACTTCCAAAATTACACCAATCACTCCTTACACCCTATATGACCCCTCAAACATGGTAATCACATCATCAACATCTATCATCCTAACTAACCAAGAAAACACTGCAAGGTTCATGCATGATCACTAAGGCACACTGTGTCATTGATCTAATAGCATACTTGACACCTTATGAACACTCTTTTCCACCTTGGAGACATAAATTATAATACTTCAACATATCTTTGACTAGACACCTACATCATAGGTAGATGCTTGCATTGATGTTATTATCCCTATTCGATATAAGTGTGCAGTGGGAAAAAAATGGTCAAAATATAGAATGATCAAGGTCAAAACCTATAATGTAGCTCTATGATGACTCCTAATAATTATCATACCTAAAAATAGAATAAAAAATAATATATTATATCTTATCCCTTATCTGCCTTGTACTTTTTGTATTTATTACACATGTTAAATTAGGAAATATCTATTTTATTGATGGTATTTTAGTGTAAATCTAAATATTGTCATTCCCTGCAAATAATTTATTTGTTTGTGTGTTTTCTATGAAAATACCCCAAAACCATAAAACATTTGGTGAAACTAATTCATGTGAAAGCAAAAGAAATTTGATCTAGGGTTGTTAAGCCTCTTAAGGTTTTAACTTATTGTGATGGATTTTTAGATATGAAACTTTACCCTAGGGTTTAACCCTTCTCTAATTACAAGGGATTCATGTGCATACACTTGCAAGTGAGTTATTCATTAATTTGTCAGTTTATTTTTATAGATATATTTATTTTAAAATTCCTTAGAGATATTTTTACCTAGATTGGTGTACTAAAAACCCTCTTTTTATTCACCAAAATTCAATACAAATTTTTCAGTTTTTGTAATTTACTTTTTTTAGTAAATATTAGAATACATGGAAAATGGTGTAATTATTTTGAAATTAATTTTTACTTTTTTAAAAAACTATTATTCTATTAAAAACCCTCTCTTAGATCTATGACATAATTTCTTTTTTTATCAAAATAACAAATTATTTATTAGGAATATTCTAGGGTTTTGCCTGTGAAACATTCCACATTGTTTATCTAATTATTGATTCATAATAGCAAAATTTAAAATTACTATTAAGGTTTTTAATAACTATGATAATATAGACAAAAACATCTTTTGGTTTTCCAAAATATCTTAAAGATCTTTCAAATTTAGCATGCTACTATTTTTATTAAATTTAGACCTAAAAACTATACACTACACTTTTGTTTCCTTATTTTTATGGGTTCATCTCATAACCTACTTTTACAAAAAAAAATCTCTCAGATTTTCAAAAAAATCATCCAATAGTCTAAAATTTATATATCCTTATTGTATCATGATTGATTTCTCCTTAACACTTGCATGTCTTTTTCACCTTGTTCTCATATCAATTTTAAGAAAATTTCAAGTAGATACAAAGAATATCATTCCTCATCCTAACCCTAAAGAGGGTGATAGATCTCATCCCTCTAACCAAGTCTAGGCTATCACTTATCCAATGTATAAGTGGTCAACCTTATAGTTTCAAATAAACACAATCAATCTCAAATACCTAAGGTTTATGCTTGTGAAATCCTAACAAAATAAATAAATACTATGACCAAATTAATGAATGAGTTGCAAAAGCAAAATTAGTATCTAAATTCAAATATCACTTTATTTCAAAATCAGATTTTGTATGCAAAGAACCCATATTATGCTATTATAAACCATGTGTTTTCATCTTTGCATACGAATTATGTGCCTAGTAAAAATAAATATTGAAAGACAAAACCAAAGTCGCTTAGCAAAAATGATTCAACAAGTAAGAAAAATCCTACTGATATGTCAAGTGAGATTATAAGAGACATGACTTGAAACAAAGTGATAAAATCACCTCTTCCACATCCTATAAGGATATCCAAATATTACTATTCATATCATAGAATGCATGATCACCATATAGATTATTATTTTACATTGAAAATAAAGATACAAAAGATAAGTTTTCCTAAAGCAAAGGTGCCAAATGAAAAAAAAAAGGGGTAACAAAAGATCATCCAAAACAAAAGGAGGAAATTTTACCGAATTCACCTCAAGTTTTAAATACCACATCATCATAAAAGGTAGATGAGTATTCACATGATATGTAAGCTTCCAATGTTCCACATTCTCTAGAAGACATCAAATATTACAAAGAATGATCCAAAGGAAGAAATGTTACAAGATGAATTCCAAATGGTAGTGTTAAAAAAATGATCAAAGTGTATATTTTACTCATGTACAAGAGAAGATGCATAATATTTTCATAATTTATATACCAAAAGTTGCCAATGATGAGCACAAGCAATAGAATCCATTTTCTAAGAAAGAAACTCCAATCTATGGTGTATTTTGTTTTGCATACCCATATTCTCAAAATGTTGAAACATTTATTCTAGTAAAACTAAAGAGAACCCACCTAAAATTTTATATTGGATATGTGTATCATCCTAATGATGGTACAACTTGATGTGATCCTATGAGATCATGTTGTGATCACATTGTTCTTTGCACTTCAATGATATATTTAACTAGACATGTTATTCTATATACTACATAGTTCCATTCCTAGATTATACAATTGTCTTATCATTTTGAGGTAAGGTGACTACCATTTTATATTATTACCTAACCTCAAAGAGGGGGAGCCATATCAGTGGGGGCATGTCATAGAAGCATTTTATACACATGTAGAACCATTTTCAAATTTAGTTGGGGAATGTCATATAGGCATGGATTTCAAATATTCGCATTTTTAGATTAAGTGGGGGCATGCTATATAGGCATGGCTTCCACACATTCATAGTTTTAGAGTCAATGGGTGTATGCTTTGGAAGCATGTTGTAATATTTGACACGCCTAGGTTCAATATGGTCATGTTTTAAAAATATGTCCTCCACATTGGCACTTATTTCAATTTTAAGATTTCTCCATATATAGTGGTGGCATGATTTGGAAGCATGTTCTCCACACTTACATAATTTTTAAATTGATCAAGGAACATAGTTATATGATTTAAATTCATAGTTGTGATAGAATTATATACATGCTACCATTATTATGCATAGTTTTATCATGAGACATACCTAAGGTTTATATGTTATGCAATGTGTACCTAATATTGCAAAATCTAAATCAGTTTAAATTTCAAAACACTCAACTAATGTTATCACCCATGATGATGTACTTTTATGGATTATATTGGGATAATATAATATAGTAGTTGGTTTTCTTTTGGCATGCTTAAGGTGATTAAACTACTCAATCATTCTAAGTTTTAAGGTTGGACTTGACTGCATCATGCAACCTTAGCAATTTGATAGTATGAGTTCCAGGTGAAAACTCACCTATTCTTTAAGGCTAAGGGAATGTGCCTTCCAATCAATCTTAAAATTTATAGCCTTATATATATGCACTTTATAAATTTGTATGTGTGTGTATTAATCTAATTTTTAGAGCCTTACAATGATATATCTTTTCATATCAACTTGTAATTAGGCAAGGCAGTTACATTGATACACAGATGTACTCCTAAATCTTGCTATTTCAATTACAATATTTTACATATCTTCAATTTAAAATTATATTCACTAATTATGTACCAAAATATGCTCTTGGTTCTTAGGTTAATTAACAACACACTCAAATTGGGCTCAATCAAAGGCAAGGTGTGTTCTACACACCTAGGTATGTATTCCTTTCTTTTAAATTGGTAATTTTATTACTAGATTAAAGGGGGTAAATGTAGATGATATTTATGGATTATATATTTTGATCATCCAAAAGTGGTATTTGAGTGCTAAGAGTGATACTTGATACTACCTATCCCTAGCTTAGCTTTATACATGTCCTAGAGCCTATTATCACACTTATCCAGTCTTTGTGTGGGCAACAAACATCCTAAGTCAGCCCTAAAGTAGTCTCAAACCTTAATTTCATGATCATGTCCCTTCATACCTAATGTTATACCAGCTAGACACTAGCACCATAAGGACACTAACACCACATGGCGTTATTGTCCCCAAAATGGCACTAATATCCATTTCCCTATATTTTCCCAAATAGATATATTTTTAAAACTAAAACTTCCTAAAGTTAGCCCAGACATCATTTATCACTTGCATAAGCATTAGAATAATATAAATACATGACTTTTAGCCCTCTAACCATGATATGGAAATCATATGCAAACTACAAATTTAAATTTAGAACAAATTATGCACAATTAAGGTTATCAATCCCTATTCTACCCTAATTCTAAAAACTACCATCTAGATCAACCCTAAGCTCAAATTATCTATATTTTTATCCTCAAGCACATTCAAGGCACTCAAGGCCATTATCATACCAACATCACTTGAAATTGCACCAATACTTAGGTGGACAAAACCACATCGAGCTTGATCCCTCCTCAAAGTATTGGTATGTAGGAAACTCTCTTCATAATAGGGTGTTGAGGATGTCCAACTTACCCTACTAACAAACACACTTTTTAGCTCATATCAGCCAAATGCCCTAGTTACATGAAGGATTAGGGTTTACACAATAAATAAGTCATTATAGGAAATAGACATGGTCTCAGGACTTATGCATATAGGAATAGACCTTAGATTTAGACATAGGTACACCTAGAAGCTTGAAATAGCCCTCCATAAAGGACACTACCATCAATATCAAGACACTACTACCATTTTTTAATAGTAGTGTAGAGTTCATTTTAGTGGGCCTTATAAAAAAAATTTGGAGGTCCCTAGGCAAATAAGATTCACAATGGTAGCTAATCATTTCAAAAGTCATATAGATGCACATGCAAATCATGCAATGCCACAAAGTGAATTATGCATAAGAAAATCTCAAGTATGTAGATGGATGCCAGCTACATGATGATGGCCATTTGCAAAATATAGATGGACACTAGATACATGTTGATAGATGTTAAAAGTACAAAAAATGGTTATGCATATATTGGTAACTCTATTTTGTAAATTATGATTTTTAAATAATTTAATAAAATTGAAAGGTTTAAAATAAGAAAATTATAAATTTATTTAATTATAATTATAGTTTAAATATATTATTTTTCCACACACCATGCATTGGAGTTTCTCACACATCACAAAAAACACCCATATCACGCCAGTGAACACTGATGTGATATGTTACATAGCTAAAAAGTGTGGGTAACTATAATGCTATACGCTCACAACACTCTTTTGTGAAGATCACATGTCAAGATTAATGTTTATAGTTCCTCTCCCTTGGGAGAGGTTGCCTAGCCATCTATGTGGGATAATTATCCCACATGTATGGATGTTACCAATGGAGGATGCCCAAAGATCATAGGCATCTACTAATAGATTACATATGGTAAATGCCATCACTATGCCATCCACTATCAATCTATAGGTGACATCTTAATTATCATGGGAAACTATAGGTGTATCATAGGTGGATTCCCATAAGACATAGGTGGATACTTGCAACATGTAAGTAGACACCCATAGTATGTAGGTGAATGTGATCACTACACCATCTACTAATAATTTATAGGTGATCACCTACTTATTATGGGTGGCCATAGGTGTATCATGGGTGGATGCTCAAAAAAATAGGATAATGCCCAAAATACATAGGTGGATTCCTAAAACATGTATTCAGATGCCCACAACATGCAGGTGGATGCCCACATATGCAAGAAGATGCCCACAATATACCGATGGGCATCCACTTGTAACATACTAGTGTCTATAATATGCTTTTGGATGCTATTGGACTATGGTCATACACTTATTTCCTTCACTCCCATGGGTGTCCATTGAAAAAATTAAGACATCCTCTAGAAAACTATAGAAATCCACCAATGGACATCCTATGGGTGCCCACCTAGTGTCTTCAGGTTTACAATAGACAAAATCATTTTTTTTGATACAATCCACCCAACTATATATGGTAAATTCATCAGGATTAGATTTTGGGGTATTGGTGAAATACATTTATATGAGGAAATTTTTATTAAAATGTAGGTGAACTTCTCATTGAAATTAACTTTCACCCCAAAAATTTAGGTGATCCTTCCCTATCAGCCTCTTCATAAAAATCACTAAATGTTGACTTTGAAAAATAGAAAATTTGTAGATTAATGAAGTTTGTCACTAAAAAAACCCTGTAATGGCATTACTATATAATTATGGCACTATTTTATAGGAGGGTTTCTAACATTGGAATCTAATTTATAACACTTAGAATAGCTTCCATATCAGTTTCCATCACCTGGGTCATTTGTATCAGTTATTTTCTAAGTTATTACTTGCACTATTTATTACTATTTTTAGAAAAATCAGACCAAGTCAATTCTATAACAAATCAGTGGCTATATATATTTCATATTATTTCCATTATTTATTTCACTTATCTCATTAACAAACATAGGATTTATAGTCACTAATTCCTAAAAGTTTAAAACATCTAGTGAACCTAACTTACTTTGAACATTGTTCAAACCCTAACCCTAGATGCTCCTAGGGTTTGTATCCTTAATTTTCCTAATTTAGGTTTTTTAATTTTAATATATTATATTTTAAAAAATATATTTCAATTTGTTTATTATATACCATCTAAAAAATCTATCTCTCTTTCTTAAAGAAGTACTAGGCTAGGTGGTAATCCTGTTGAGAATATTTAGATTCTTGTTATTAGATCTTATACAATGGATAAGGGACCTATTTTAACTATCGTTGTTGATCCTTCACACCTTGATTATGTGGATTTCAGGTATAATGCATCCAAATATGAGAAATATCATAAGGATCAAGATGATACACAAATTATAAATCAGGACATTCTCTCTCCACTTAACTAATGGCAACCTAATTGTCAAAGGATGAGATCCTATACATATTTAGAGATATAATTAAGAGCATACCTTTGATCATGCAAAAATTTTAAAATATATAATTTAAATTAATAATAAACTAAGTAGTACACAATCATTTAATCCCCTAGTTAATAACATTGCTACACCTATAGTAGGATCAACTTAGTGAGCACAATCAACAATTGTAATTCAATAACCTCTAGTGACAATGACATCTCTTTTGTCTAGTTGCTCCAATACAAATGCAAAATCCCCTATGAATTACATTCATATTCTATAGGATAAGGTGTTAAATATTCAGGCACTTAAGCTTACATTATATGATGGTAAAGGTGGCCTAGAGAATCATCTCCAAGAATTTTATGTATCATGTTTGGACTATGTTTCCAATGATTAGCTTCTCACAAAGTTGTTTCTACATAGTTTAAAGTATTATGCCTTAAAATATTTTTATAATTTACTTGATCAATCTATCATAGAATTAAATCCTTTGGCATACATGTTTTTATCACACTTCTCCATAAACACTAGTGTCAAGATCTCATAAACTCAAGTTTCACAATTGAAACAAGAGTCAAATGAGCAAATTGAAGAATACATCTTATAATGCAAGATTATATTTGTTAAATTGACAATCCCCATGATAGATAAATAACTTCAAGACATCTTCAAACAAAGTCTTCTATTATCATTACATGAATTTATCTTATTTAATAAGTTTTCAACATTCACAAATTTGTGCCACATACTAAAATAAATATAATTTAAACTTCTATCAATGGGTGTACTAAAATATATAATTGGATCAGAATCAACTACTAAAATTTTAAGTAAGCCCTTGTACAAGGTAAGGGGCACTAAAAACAAGAGTGATCAAAAGGCCATAGTTAACATCGCTTTAGATCCA
This sequence comes from Torreya grandis, assembly GCA_037957365.1. Taxonomy (NCBI): domain Eukaryota; kingdom Viridiplantae; phylum Streptophyta; class Pinopsida; order Cupressales; family Taxaceae; genus Torreya; species Torreya grandis. The sequence goes on along the minus strand of JARHVA010005508.1, from coordinate 870,027 downwards.
TCTCCTCACTTGGTTTTATCAGCTCTTCCATGAAGAGTCTTCACCAACCTTCCATAATCACCAACACAGGTTCTATAGTATCTCTTGGAATATAATGTCATATATATCCCCCTCATCAAAGAGGTTTATATGACATGGCCTCTTCTAAATAACTATGATTCTAATACATTATATGAGTATCATAGGGTAGGAAACCATATTAAACATAGGTGAATTAGCCTAAAACATAAGCTAGAAGATTTAATTAAGGTTAACATTATTGATGTGGGCACACCTGTATAGGCACCAAAATTACATCAAATAAATCTAAGGCATTAAAGATATTCTCAGATCCATTTTCAAAGAACATAATGAGTGAGGTAGGTAACACTTTAGGTGTTCACTAAACATATCAGACACATCCACCACATGCTTCATATCACACTATTATAGAGGAGTCATACCCATTACATAATATCATTGGTATGTAGCACACTATAGTTCAAACTAGACCACTCATCACTTTCTTAGAACAAGAGATTGTTGATGATGATACATATTTATATGTACTCTTTATACTAATCTACATACATTATCATCATATCTAGAGTGTTATGGTTAATAATAGGTCAAGCATTAGCATTTGGAATATCAAACTTTTACAAAATTTGGGTATTTAGAGTAGGATATATCCCTTATACATGTAATTATTAGTGATTTCATTGGTCGTGTTTAGAGCTACATCAAGGATATTATGCTTCCATTACAGGTTAGACCAACACATGTGGCCACTAGATTCTTAGTCATACCTAATGTAGGTATGTTTGATATGTTATTAGGTAGGCCATGAATACATAAACTATTATTCATCCCATTGACATTGCATATATACCTAAAATATGTACATGAAAATCAAGAAGTCATAGTTGAGGGTCTTCCATATGAGTATCCTCTACCTATTTCACAAATAATTACATCATAGTTATGAGCTATAACATAATTACTAGATACAACATAGTTATTAGTTACAACTTAGAGCATAATTCCTATTGATACACCATAGAGTTCATTAGAGCAACTAGTACAGGCAAGGAATACTCTTTTAATATTGACATGTACGCATAATCTCCCATAGAGAACATTATTAGAGAGATTGTTGTGTTAGAGATATGTTGTAGATTCTATAGGGCCTCCCTCTATTCACTTTATATTGAGATTAGTATTATTGATTTATTGGGGTTCTTAACCTAGGGAACTTATACCACCTATAATTTATTATACTATATGGGTACTTAATACCCCTACACTTCTTTGGTCACTACAATCAATGTCACAGACTCTTAGCATCACTACATAAGTAGATCTAGATATAGATCACTCAATAAAATAGACTATGGGACCAAAATTTCCCTTTCACACATCATGCATAATCATAGTTCCCTTATTTGACATAGGCCATAATGATAATGAGTCTCCCATGAGACTCATCACTTAGTATTGTTCCTCCCTTCTTGTACATATTTTCCTTCTCTATTTCTCCTTGTACATAGTTCTTTTTCATATTTCTTATGCATATCTTATATCTAAAAAATAAAAAAACAATATAATGTCAAAAAACACCAAAAACATTCAATTATTACTCATAAAATACAAAATTATAGATTATATGCATTGTTATATTTACATTTCTTATATTTTCTAAACACTACATATGTTATCTATTTTGGTATAGTCAATTTTATCATACATATAGGCTTCACTTGTTCTTATCAAGTGACTGCAAACTGTTACAAGACTAAGGTCTACTACCCTAATCTATAATTTATATTATCTATCCATTAGGGGAATATACAACAATACATGGGCCTTTACTTGACACATTCACCCACAAGGGGGAATGTCATACATAGTTTTGATTACCAAGTTCTATTCTTTAATACTCTACATCCTAGCTTTAGCATTGTTATATCTTAATATTGTTCATGCTACTCTTACTCAACTATTTTTTTAGTTATTACTACTTTAGACTCAACATATGTGCATCCTAGATCTTCCACATATTTGTATTACATGTTCATTTCTACTTTGATTTCTATCTTTCCTAGTTTAGATAAGAATGTATCTATATGTTTCTTCTGCTCAAGGGAATTTGAACATTCCATTGTTATTTTTCTCTATGACACTTTTATTCACAATATTTATGCTTTGGACATGTTCCCATGTCCATGTGTGTGCCTTATTAATTGCGTATGCGAACATTTAAACATGTCAATCTATGTGTATCTATGCCAAATTGCTTATTTCTTAAATATGCGGACGTTTAAACATGTCTTTATATGCCTTATTTCTCTCAAATTTAGTGGTGTGTGCCCATGTCCCTTGTATTATTCCCCCTTGGCCTATTTTATGTGCCTCATGTGTTTTGTATGTATACTTTTATTTTGTTTAATCATGGCCATGCCACTTGTCTTTACTTGTTACACACACTAGTTTTTGATGCCATGAGGGACCTCATGAATCTATGATTCCTAATTGGGTGTATTATGGACATCATGCCCCATCCTTATTGGTAACTACCTTATTTATACTTAGATTTGTTGTTACATACATTTATTACATCTATCTTGACACCATTGTGAATACTAGACATGGCATACATCTTACATTACATACTTATGCTCAGATTAAATTACATTATAATGTCATGCATGTAAATTATATTGGTTCAGTATGTAGTTATAATATATGATTTAGCTAACACACATTTTGTAGAGTTTTTTTTATTTTGAGGATAATTATTGCATAGGTTCAAGAACTCCCCTAAAAAAGGGGGCATTCACAGGGGTTTGTCATAGAGATTAGTATTCTATATTTCACTCATAGTATATTTCTCATCACATAGGTTTAGTTACATAAAATCATACATTGGTAAAAACAAATGGAAAATAATGACCCAAAAAGTAATACAATTACATGTAAATCAGACTAGAAGGACACTAGCACCCAAATTGGGACACTAGAGCCACATTTTCAAAAATGGTGCTACTATCCAAGACATGGTGCCATTGTTTAGTAGCCTCAATTTTAGAGAAACCCAAATTAGCCAAAAATGTGTAGTAGGTACAATATAGGTTTGCATAGATTAAATTATAAATTTAACATTTATACTCAATTTTGCTCAGATTCATAATAGTTTGTTTAGATTAGAGGCATCATATGAAACATGAACATTCTCATATTCATTTCATATACCTAGAGATATTTTATTACAACTTAGTCCATAATCCATATTCTAATATATCATATTTGGGGGAAATTGCATAACACATTATTTTTATATGCTTACTTACACACCGATTGATCAAATGGAATGACAAATTATATGTCATTATCTATGCTTTATAAACCCAAAATTATATTCCAATTTTCAAACTAGTTTCATGCCTTACTCTATCTATATTGGTTGGCATTCTTGATTTATTTTGAGCCTCCTAATGTACTCGAGTAGCCATAGAGCTGACATACCTAGTTAGAGATACCCAAGTAGACATTTATAGTACATTATGTAGTTTAATTTTATATGCATCTAATACACATGGGTGGGTAATGATGGATTTAGAGCCCAATTTAATCTCTTTAGACACCTATATGATAGGGTTAGACACACTATCAGTCCAATCCAAGATATTCATAGGTCATGGTCTTTAAAGTATGGTTGGATAATTATGTAGTCAAAACTAGATTGAGTTCTTGATCAACTCATACATCAGGATTGAGCAAGCTATCAGCTTAGTCAAATCTATTCACCAATTTATCACTATATACATGTACACACATAGGTGATCACCATGTTCATGAATTAGTTCATGTACATTACCGAGTGAGGTGTATTTATTCCTTTCCTTTTTCCTATCTCTTTACTCATTTTAGTCTTTTGTTTTTTATATATCTTAAGTAAGGACTAACTTATGCATGTTTCAATTATAAGACACACATTGGAGCATGATTCACATAATCAGACCCATCTTCATAGGATTCACCTCCTAGGTAATTCTAGATACACATCTTTTTCCTTTATCCTGGTCATTTGGCTTTGATACATTTCTAGAATAAAGGGGAGAAATGTAATCACCCAAAACTAGTATTTTAGTGATGAGAGTGCTACTCAAGAATACCTATATATAGCTTATCCATAGACCTATCTTAGAGCCTATTATTACACTTATCCAACCTTTTTGTAGGCCGCAGGCATCCCTAGTTAGACCTAAAGTAGTCCCAAACACTCATTTCTTGATCTTTGCCCTTTAAGCCTAGTGTTGTACTAGCTAGAAACTAGTGCCATAACAAGGACTCTAGCGTGACATGGTGCTATTGTCCCCAAAATGGAACTAATGTATTTTTACCTATATTTTCCCAAACGGACATATTTTCAAAAATAAAACTTCCTAGGGTCAGCCTAGAAATATTTTATCACCTATAAAAGCATCATAATAATATAAATACATGAATTTTATCCCTCTAGCCACTATATGGAAATTAGATGTAAAATACAAATTTAAACTTAGAATAAGTTGTGAAAAATTAATATTACAAATCCCTATTTTTCCCTACTTCTAGATACTACCATCTATAGTATCGCTAAGCTCAAATTATCTAGATTTCTAGTCTCAAGCACATTCAAGTCACTAAAGCCAATTTTCAAACTAGCATTACTTATATGTAAAAAAAACTTAGGAGGGGATAACTACATTGAGTTAAATCCCTCCTTAAATTATTGGTATGCCAAAAACTCTATTATAGTGGGGTATTAAGGATGCCTAACTTACCCTACTAATAAACACACTTTTAATCTCATATCAATTAGATGCCCTAGTTACATGGAGGACTAGGGTTTGGACGTTAAATCAATCATTATAGGAAAGATAAAGGGATTCATGACTATTGCATGTAGGAACAAACCTCAAAGATCCAAACATAAGTATACCCAAAATCTTGATACAATCTTGCATAGAGGACACTACCACCATTATCAAGACACTATCACCACTTTTCTAATAATATCACTACTACCCAACTATGGTGGTATTATCTAGGAGGCATTATGATACTAGGATCTAGTTTAAAATACTTAGACTAGCTTTTATCTCAATTTCTAACACCTAGATCATCTATATTAGTTGTTTTTAACCTAAGTTATTACTTGTACTATTTATTACTATTTTTAGAAAAATCAAATCTAATCAATTCTATAAAAAATTAGTGATTATATTTTTTTCATATTATTTACCTAATTTATTCTAATAATCTCTTTAACAAACACAAGATTTATATTCACTAAGTCCTAAAAGGTTAAAACATATAGCACCTCAATCTTATACACTTGGGAAACATAGACCTTAGTTATTCTTCTCGGTTCTAGACATTTCCCTCTTTTTAAAGTCTTGCATCTACTCTATTGTGTGCCCCTTGGCATACTATTAGCCTATCTAGACTTATGTTGATGACCCAAAAATTAAATCTTGCCCAAATTTCTTAAAACCTCATTATCTTCCACCACTACAAGTTATGACTCTATACCTAATTTCCTACTCCATAAAGACTAAAATCCAAAATAGACACCTATGTCAATGTAAGTATTCTAATTTGACACAAGTGTCCAGTGGCTTAAATCCATATAATTTAAAAATGAGATATATCCTAATGGTTGACCTAAGTTATTTAATGTGAGTTACTTCTCCAAAGGGATTGATATAAATACAATATCAACCTCATTCATTCCTTACCTAGGAAAACCTAACACAGACCTAAGGCAACTTATCAAAACATTCAATCAAGCACTCAATAAATCAAAACTTCCCTATTTTATCTTATTTTCATATCAGTCATATTGAAAACACATACATGGGTCTAAATTAATAAAAGAGTAGCCTAAGAGCATGATTTTATAGGTTAAATTATATGTCACTATTGTACTTACTTTACATATATTGCATGATTCACACACAAGACAAAACATAAGGGAGAACTACATCAGTTTGAGTCCCTTTTTGGAGTATTGTCTATATAGGCAGTGCTCATTTATAAAGGGGTATTTGGGTTCAACTTGACACTGTGTTTCCACTAACCCATTTTTATTGAAGGTCATTAAAAAGAAGAACTATTGTTTTTTAATTTTGTGAGGAGAAATAGTCCATGAACTAGATCTAAATACACAAGAGTGAAGGTGAAGACAAACCCAAAAGTATCTAGGTGGTTGCATCATTTTATAGTAGGTATTCCATACATGACACCTATGTTATGTTCAAAAAATAACATTGACACAACCATCCCAAATTGACACTAGTGTTTGAGGCTCTAGAGGTACGTAATCTAGACTTTAATGACTATTCCAAAACCCTATCCTAGTCTACTTTCTACATGTTCTATATCCATAACTATGTCAACATCATAAACACTAAATACATTACTTTATTGGAATTTCTATATCTAGCATAATTGTACTTACTATTTTTAACTTATCTCACCTTAATGAATTTAACATATGTTATATCTAAGTTTAACATATAATTGGATTACTATAGAGATAGTTTATCACCCTTGTACCTTAAGTTATCTCTATCCCCTTTAACCCTAAATTCTCTAATCTATATTCTTTTTAGGGATAACCAACATTTTCAAATATGCTAAGATTTCAAAAACATTCAAACAATAAAAAAGTAAAAAATTTAATATGCATATCTTCTTGATTGTTTCATCATGTAATTCTTACACTTATTTCACATGTGATTGATTTGAGCAAATTATTATATCCCTTGGATCTTAGTCAATTTTTGGCTTATTAGATATTATTTTTAACCTTTATATATTTGAACAATATAACACATTGCTAGATATTACTATCATTGACTATTTACCTTGTTGTTTTCATAGTCTAAATTGAGAAAATTTCTCTTTATATTAAGGGAAATATCAACCACTATGGGACATAACTAATTACTAGTACTATATTGAGTTTGTAGATCATATCTTGTATCATTTTTATTTTTAAAAATAGAAAATGAGCATAGAGAGCCTTAATACATCTAATTTTTTGATATTTCATTCAATTCAATTATATAAAAAAATAATTATACACAAAATTATTTTATATATTGTTTATATCATGCATGCATGTTACAAACCTTCACAATTTTACATTTGATTAGACAAGGATATACAATCATTACTTTGCATTTATATTTTATTTCATATTTTCCCTTCAAAGTTATAATTCACATATACAATTGGGGAATCTTATTCATACATGACCATGCTATAATTTTTAGTAAACTTTACTTAAACACATGTTTTATATTGTAAATATCCTCTGATTTTACTATACTTTCAATCTATTACATGCTTAATATATTTTATTCTAAGTTGCAAGCTTCAAAATGTATAATAAAAATTAAAATATCTAAAAATTCAAAATTAATTCTTGAACGTGATTAGACATTTATTTTAAATCATTTTTATATGGTATTTATCTCATGATTGGTAGATATCATGGTATTTTTCTATCACACATTTAATTGATTGGTATTCATGAGTGTTATGCATGACATAAAAAAAATTACATGGACTAAGTTGTTGGAATTTTCTCTACCCACATGCCATGCCATACTCAAGGAATCTTATTCATAGGGTATAATATTTACAAGTGTTATAATGATATAATTCCTATATTTCTAAGTTATACACTTTTAAAAATGTCTTGCAAACTATTTAACTCTTTCTTGAAATAAGGATTAATAGGAAGGAGAGTATCATAATCAATGGAATAATCTACCCTAAAATCACTCCAATTAACTGAATTTTGATTGTATTGATAATCTAATGAGATATATTGAATATAAGCATATGTCAAATATGGAATCTATAACATTCAATATTATGATAATATCAATATGAAGGATAAATTTTACTTATCTTATACAATAATGTGTAGGTAGATCTGAGTAGTACTTGTGTAGAAGTGGATTGTCTAAAGGTCTATATCCCATCATCAAATTTTGAATATTTGTTTTTTGTTATTGTGGACACTTGCATCACCCTATGAATGATAGCATTAACACTATTGTCTTATTTTAAAAAAAAATTCTAGATCATAGTATAAATTATTTTCTAAAAATTCCACTTACACCTATTAGATGTCACTATCACCTTGAAGATTATTTGTCTAGATTATATACATAGGCTCTTGCTATCAATAATTTTTATCAAAACCTTAGGTAATTTAATTATGATGTGTCAGCTTATAAAATTGGGTTTAGTGGGTTTAAATGAGGTTGATATGAACTCAAATACCCCTTTATTAGTGAGTGTTACCTATATAGCCATATACAATAAAGAGGGCCTCATATCTATGTAATTATCCCCTTTATGTGGGATTGTTTATGAACAAATGTGTAATATACTTTATGTGAGTGCATGTAGTGATCTAGCTTGTAACTTGGAAAATAATTCTCATGGGTTGTTATTTTGATGCTTCAAATATTTAATATAACTACTCCTATGACATATTTGGAAATAAGAAAGAATAGTGTAGAATGACTTATTTTTGCAATTAATTTTCAGCAAATTAGTATAATCTTGAGAGGTGATTTCTAGATGAATAAGGAGTTGGATTTAACTTGTATGTATACCACCTCTTTTTAAATGTTTCTCAAAGAAGGGTTAATTAAAAAAAAGGATAACTCATACATATTGAAATATTTTAAAATTTGAGTGTTTATAAGATAAAGACACATCAATTAGAGTAGGGACACTAACATTAATACTAGTGTCTAAGTCTGAATGCAAGTATCTAAGAAGATTTTAAAAAAATGTTTTTTAACTAATAGTGAAGCATATATATGGTGTTTGAATACAAATGTGGGATACATGTGATCTAGGTAATTAGGGTATCAGGTTCAAACTATAAGATAATAATTTAAGCATAATGAGGTGGTGAATGAGATACTTTAAAATGTAAGACATTTTAATATCTTAAGGTAGATCCATGATTGATATGTTCCAAGTGTATATGACTAGTTTAACATATACATCTATATTTGTGTATCTACATTTTCTCCCTTCCTTTTAATATAGTAATGCATAAGGATGAAATTACTAGGTTAAAGGAAATAAATATGTACCATGGTGTGCAAAACACACCTTGATTTGACTTCAGTTTTGTTTACATTTTTTTTATGTGTAGAACATAAACCAATAACATGTTGTATGTGTAACTAGTTCATATAATATGAAAATCAATAATTAAAATTTCTTGAAAGAAAAGAGAGCAAGAAAGGATTACATGTTTGTCAATGCAACCATGTTTCCACTTGATATTTTGCTTTAGTAATGATGCTCCGTAATAGAACCATTAGAGAGAGGTTCATAACTAAATATTGGATATTTTAAAATTAAAATTGGAGGGTGATCATACCCCCAATATGGTATGAGGGTGAGTTATGCCATGTCTATCAAAAGCACTAAATCTCAATCACACAGCTCAAATTTAAACATAATCTATACAATATTATTTGAGTCAAATAGCGTAACCATATAATCCTAATCTATATAATATAGTCAAGTTTAGTGAGAGTATTGAATCTCAATCTCACTAATCAAAGGAGACAACTCTTGTAATAGATAAAAGTGTAATTGGTGCATCTTGGTAAGGTTGGTGCATGAATAATAGTATGATTTTGAATAATGTATCTTTAATCTAGTGCATTTTATTGGTATATGCATCTCAAATGTGTCTCAATCTAAATTATACATCAAAATGTAACCTATTCTATGTAATTTGTGTGTAATATGCATCATAAATTATTATTAAAATGTCCTAAATATGTGAAAATTATATAAGATTTTATCCCCAATTGTATATCTAAATCACGTAAATTGTATGAAATTCTTCCATTTCATCAATCCTATGTATGTGGAATCATGTCTATATGGCATGCCCCTATTGATATGTCCCCCATTGAATGAAAAATTATAGTCAAATTATCTCAAAAGGATAAGATAAACATGTTATTTCTATATTGATCATGTAGTAAATTAGCATATAATAGTATTATGTCAAAATATATGTATCAATGAAGCTCATAATATTCATACATAACAATCTCTAAGAAGCATGATGTGGATCATGGTAATGTCTAAATGAAATAAGATAAAAAAAAAATCAATCACACACACATGATTACTCAATGTCACACAAAGAGGGGTTTAAGGAGACCACAAACTAGGTACATGTTCAAAATCTACACACTTAATGGGATGACATATTCAAATGTCCACACACCAAATAAACAAGCAAAATTCAAGGCATGTGGATAATAAACAATGAAGATGTTCAAATTTTATAGAAGTAATGTACGGAATAAAATAAGAGTTACACTTAAGTAAGCTATATGATAAGATGGAATAATTGAAAAATAAGCAAATAATATAAGCATGTCATACTAGTCCTTTCATAAATATGTTAGATAAATGTCTTGTAAACTAACATATAAAGTACATTATGTAATATAGTATCAGGAGTATAGGCATGTGTAAATGTTAGTATATAATATAAATATAATAATTAAAAATGATCATAAAAAATAAAACAAGTTTTAATCATGATCAAATATAAGCAAGACTCCCCCAATGTAATGTGTCATGTGAGAAGAGGAAAGTTCCAACATCTACATGCTCATGTATCATGGATATAATGTATACCTTTTCACACTCAAAAACATATGAAACATATGTTTGTATAGAAATGGTATGATATATACTATAATAAACTAAACAACATCTAGAAAATCTACTAAACATGTGAATTGCTAAATAATTTTGTATTTTTGATTTATTTGAATTTTTTTATTGAATATTTATTTTTGAATTTTTGAATTTTTTTAAACTTTTTTGGATGTTTGTAATGTTTGGAAATACATTTATATCTAATTATCCCATCTAAGGGATTCTCATAGTGTGTTATATAGTCTAAATATGATACAAAAACTAGGTCATGCAACCGTGGATCATGTATATGTGCCAAATCTAGATTGGGATAATTTGTAATACTTTGTGTATGCCACATAGGAATATGTGGTCATGAGACAATATTATAAGTTTTAGTGGTTTATGTAACCCATTTTTTAATACTCTGTGATCTCCTTAGTGTAATTTTGGGTCTTTTTACCCTCTTTATAGCATGGTGCTCTTCTATCAAGAACTGGCTAGGCCATGGAGGTGTGAATGAGGACCTCATAGAATCAATTACATATCTTAGATTAAATGATCTCTCAAGTATTTGTCTCCTAAAAATAGATATTAATTTTTTATTATCCTTTTTCTCATTATTAAACTTAATATGTTATATAATTAGTTGTTGTGGAGGAAATTTTACCTATTATATTGGATATTCATATTAAATCAATGAAATTGTAATTACCTTATCGGCATGAATATATTTAAGATAACCATGCACTATGGAAGGTATTGCATAGATCTTATGAATCGAATGTCATCCCAATAACATATCAAATACTCATGTATGTGTCATAACTTAAAATGTTGTGGACAAATTTCTTAGACCAACTTGTCGATGTAAATAAATCTCACCAAAAACTTTGTGTCTTCCCATTGAATGTTTGACCAACTTAGTTGAATCAAATAAATCATATTGTGTTTATTCAAAATATATGAGTAATTTTATGTTACATTTTCACTATAACCATTATCAATAATAACATTTTGTATAGGTTAATGATCAATATGTTCTCTAATAAATAAGGAATAAATATCTTAGTCATCATGCAAAATGTCACTATCATAAAATTAAATGGAAGGTGTATGCAACTGAAAATAGATAGTTATATAACTTATCCTACTCAATAATATTCAAGATTGGAGAAGGTCACAAATTAACAAGTACATTTTGGAATATATTTAAATTAGGGTCATGACCAATAATGGATCTACTAAACCTACACAAAGGGATCTCTTATCACACTATGGAAAGGGAGAGGTTTCCCAAGCCTCTATTCAAATTTCATCCTGTGATAACACTATCTAGTTCTTATGATTGTAAATAATATGAAGCAATCTAATCTAGTAAATGCATATTTAAGTTAATCTAGTGATCACCAAAGCTTGTGGCACAAATGGGGAAACTAATAAACATGTAAATACAAATATATCTATAACATAGAAATGATTTAAGTATAGACAGATACAATTCGATATATATTAACTCTACAACATCTACTTATCAAAATTTGAAGGGATAAGAATATACATGCCTTTTTGAAGTGAACCTATCATACCTCAATCTCTCCCTTAGCTAATGGTGCTTTTCAATACGTTCTTTTGGGATTGTAATGATCACAAGAATAAATTATATCTATACAAAAAGACCTATCCTATGCATCCAATACTTACATAAGACAAATTTTACTTATATAAGGTAAAAACCTAAGTAATAATGCCTCCTATTGATTGTATAACTAGATTTGTGAGAGGTAATGATGTATAATTGAGCGATCATATATTCTAAATGAAAGGAAAGGGGATATACAAAGCCATGGATTAACCCTAAACCATCTTGAGAATTTAGTAGATGTAGTCATCTCAATCGACCTAGTTAGTTGAGAAATAGAGCCTTTAAGACCTTAACTATGCCAACTTAAGCTGACAAAGTTTCGTAACATGTGTTAAACCCTGAATGGGGTCGACCCAATTGACATAGTAGGAAACATGGTAAAATGGGGATTTTGTTTAGATAGGGGATATTTTAGGTGGTGAGATGCTTAGGTAAATATATAAGAGGGGTTTCAAGGCTTAGGAAATTGGATAAGAGTAACTTGTATTGGTTTTAAGTGGTGGAATAGGGGCCAAAAATCCTACTAAGCACCAAAGGTTTTCCAGCACCTTTTATATTTCACCCATTAAGGTGTGCACTCAAAGAGATTGAGATTTAATAGGTTCTTGAAATAAATAAAGGATTAGTAACTGATAAATCTTTAAAATGTTGTGTGTATACATATGCCCTATGTGAATCTCATCACATGTCACATATTTGTTTAGATAAAAGAACATAGAAACACAAAACATTGATCTAATAAAAATTATACTATAAAACATAAGAGTAATTGAAAGGAAAGAATTAAAAAATACATACCTATATTTACCTTGATATTGCATAAAAGAAGCCATGTGATAAAAATGAAAAGGTTCCCAACTTAGGGTACATTAAGCAGATGTACAAAATAAGTTAAAATTCAATTTTTTTGAAAAAATATATGTTATATGTATAAAAATTCTCTAAAATATCAGTATTTCAAAATATCTTTTAGTTCGAAAAAAGATTTGGTAAAAACATGTTTATGAGAAAAAATAAAAATTTGTTAGAAAATCATTGATAGTTAAAGAATTTTAAAATTAAAATATAAATAGGATTTTTAAACTATTCATTTATAATTTTGCTATTGCGAGAAAAACATAGCTCTAAGAGACCTAGGAGAGTAAGGAGAAAAACTATGGATTAGATACGATGAGTGTGCATTGGGGAATGCATAACAATAATAACTAGTGTAGATTAGGTAATCGATGCTTTAATTTTTGAATTTTACAAGAACTTATTAGAAAATATAGTAAATATAAAAAATTAAATGGTGGTGAAATTTATATAATGGAATTTTCTCAAAGAATTTTTAGGGTAGAGTAGACAATATGATGGTTAATAGGTAGGTCCTAAAATTAGTCATAAATGTTTAAGACATTAATGATAAATAGGTAAAAATTCATCGTTGAAATTGAATGGAGCTAGCTAGGTTGAGTCAATTCAGAAAGTGAAGGGGACAAAAGGGTGGCTAAATATGTAGTAGATGGTTGATGCAGTTTGATTATAAGTGGTTGAATTCATATAGGGTCGATCTAGTTTAGATATTGTAAATGGTTGATTGTGTATATATTGGTTGATGCAATAGTGTATGATAGTGGATGACATAGTGTTCAAATAATAGTTAAATTTGTATAAATTATATGACATAGTATAATTACCTAGCTGACTACATAGTAGTGGGATAACTTAATTTTGTGACTTGGCCAACAATGGAATAGTGGGATGACTTTGCTTTAATGGTGACACAATCACTGACATAGTTTGTTTCCTAGATAACTTAGTATAATATATGTTACTTTTAACCAACCAAATGAGGTATGTGGATCATATAGTATAAAGTGGTATAAAAATTACAAAAATAGGTTGATTCAGTCGTTAAGTTTTGAATTAAGAGTATTTATAATTAATTTTAAAGTGTATTTTCTTAATTTTCTTAGAGAAAGGACTAATACATCCTTTATTGTTTAGTATTTTGTAGAGACAACAGAGACTCTAGAACTTGATAGACATAACATGGTTAATAGACTTATTAGATAGATTGATAGTAGATGACCATGTATGTTTGGCATCATTAGGTTTTGGTGGTATTATGCAGATAAATAAGATATATAGTCATGATGTTCTTAAGAATATGGGAGTGACTAACCACCAATTTTTAATAAGAGGTGGATATGGACATGATAGAGGTGGGAATCATTTTATAGGATGTCCATGCCTTGCTTGGTCTTCCCACTATTGGAACCCCTATTATTTGTGATAACCCTGAGGAATAATTAGAGAGATGAGCCCTAACCCTATGAGTAATAAGATCTGAGAGGTATTTTCAAAGGATTAAAGGTGTAACTATTTGATGTACATATACCATTATATATTTATAAGTTAGTGATAAGGATTATGACATCACATGTGCCTTGTCATAAGTTGGATGGGAAGCTACAATTATATACGGTCACTTTATGCTAGTCAATTTTAGATGAGGGTACTTTATATGACCTAGGGTTAGTGATTTGGGTGTATTTAATCCATGAAATGTGTGGTATTATTTTCCATGGGTATAAGATTATGTGTCCCATTTTTTATTGTTTAGTTGGATCTATGAGATATTTCCCATGTATCAACTAGTAGAGTTTCTCCTTGTTGTCTATGATAGTGTCCCTAATGTTCTTAGATCATGACATGACCATGTTATATGTGATATACCACATATTATAGCTTTATCAATGGTTAATCATGATGACATTATATGGCATCATTCTACATATAGTATTGATATTTGCCTAAATTGGCCTATAAATACCCTTGGATTAGCTTATGTTTGTATTATATGTCATTATACATGGTGACTGAAGCCATAATTTATTTTTCACTTACCTAATCAGTTTGGCTTGCCACATATAGCCACTTTTATAATAGCTCTCAAGTATTGGGTACATCCTACTAGAGATCCAGGAAGTAGTGGAGGCATGGGATTACTTTTGATTTAACCATGATGATTGAGACCTTGGACTGCTTAATAAAAACAACTAAGAGCAACAAGAGCTACTACCAAGGAGGTAGAAATTAAAAATGTGGAGATGGTAGTAAATGGTTTTGAGGATGTAAATGTGGTTATTCTTTATCCATAATAGTTTACAATTACCACTATAGGCACCAATATGACATAGACATCAATAAGTGGTAATGGATAAACATGTGGAGGTAGTTGAGTAGGGAGATCCCATAACCCATAAAACATACAATTGGATGATAGGGCATCAAATATGGAGGGGTCCATGATGTAATTTAGTTTTTACTCCTAGTTTTGTAGCACTTTGGAGACATGATCATGTAGAATTACTTGGAAGTTGTGTTGATGAAGATACTATTATTGGAAATACCATTCTTGGTAAGTGTTTATTATTATTTTTTAGTTGTAAAATAGATGTGTGTCTGTGTGTGTGTGTGTGTGTGTGTGTGTGTGTGTGTGTGTGGATATTATATATATATATATATATATATATATATATGAAATATCTAATGTACATTTGGTTTATGTTTAACTAGATGTATTGATATTTTATATATATGCAAGATCTAATGTTCATTTGGTTTTTATTTTTTAGATACTACCAAGGAGGAGTTTAGATGGGGTGTTATATTATGAGTTGTTCATCATGATATTTTGGATGATGTACTATCTCAACGTAATACTATAGTTATGGTTCATCCTATTGTACCATCTACCTAAAAGTATGCTAGCTATTTTTGATTGGTTGGTGAGGTAGTATGAGAGCTATAGACATGAGGAGATACCACACATCTACCACTTGTAATGGGAGGTGTAGAGATATGGGCATGGTAGATAGTAGTTGAGGAGTGAGCTATTCATATAGAGATAAAAAGGTAGATACCATAGGTATAGTTCTAGGTGGACAATCTGCAAGGATAGATTTGTGGACATTGATCCCATACGAATTCATTATAGTGGACTATTCTGAGAGGAAAATCACATGCATATATGGGTAGTGTGGATCGTCCACCAGGTAAACATGATGGAGCTTGGTCTAAGAGATGTTAATATTAGTGTACTTGTATCATTTTTTATTATATTAGAAACTTGATCTATATACATGGCTCTAAAATTGTTTTTTTACATTGATCATGGATGTCTATGAATGCATATTTTATTTCGATCACATGTTTTAGTTTCTATTGCATACTATGATAAAATATATGATATGTTTTGGATTGTTTTCTAGCAATTCATAAATAAATTCATGGATAAAAATAATGATAAAATAAAATATAAAGTCAAAATGTGCAAAAAATAATATAAGAGTAATAAAATATAGTACACACTAAATCATGATGGGAAATGTACAAAACATAAATAAAGGAAAAATTTTCAAGATGTTTTAAATCAACTATTTGAAAATGTTTTTATTACAAATGTAATTGGTATAAAATACTTTAAATAAAATTGAAGAATGTGTAAGATGTAAATTTTTTAAAATAAATAACATAAAACATACCAAATCAATATGGAAATTACCTAAATAAATCACAAAGTAAAACACACTCAATCAAATATTTTGAAAAAGTGTGCAAAATGAAGATGGATAAGAAAAAATGAAACATACTAAGTCATGATGGTAAGTATACACATTATCTATAAATAAAAATGTAACACACACCAAGATCAAGTAACTAATCATGTAACTAAAAAATTCAAAGAAAAATTAAGTTACAAATATCCAAATTGATAATTATTGTTATGACTAATCACAATATGAGGTATTAGGAATGTATTGTGAGGAAGGCCTAGTCCTATCTAAGGTATTATACTATAACTCAAAAAATAAAAACCAATTAGGTAAACGATTATCTTGGGAATATTTTTATGAAATAAGGAAGTGTTTGTGAGGAAGGCCTGGTCCTATCCAAGGTCTTACATTGCAACTCGCAAAAGGAAACCTTAGGGGTATGACTAGTTAACTAAACATATTCATCAAGGAATAATAGTGGGATTGTTTTAATGAATTAAGGAGTGTAAAAACATGAAATAAATTTTTGTAATAAAACCTTAGTAGACATAAGGTATACTAATAAAATAGGAGCACACTAAGAGTGTAGTAATGGCCAAATATAAAAAGTATTTATTCATAATAATCACAAAACTTTATGGGAAGATAAGTGTAGCACTAGGATAATCTCATAAAGGTTAAATATAAAAGAAAAATGAAATGTCCATACCTTCCCACATCATGTTCCCAATTCCTTAGGATCCCTTACATATCCATTAGTCTACTTCAAAGATTTAGTACTTGCCTGAGAAAGTACCTAGCATTATATATAATTTTAAAATCTCATACTCCAATATATTCACCTACCACACCTTAATGGACATTGGCTCTATTTTGAGGCCAACTATGGAGTTTAATATTTAATTATAATTAGGATATGTGCTTAGATATGAATCAAATATTTTAGTGTGATTTTGACTTTTAAATGTTCATTTTTGCCTTTTGATCATTTTCTTTTGTGTAAATGATTTAGATTTTAAATTTTTATAGATGTTTTTATTTCTCCCTCACATGGATTCAAAATAACCAATCATGAGTGATAATAGTGATAAAAATAAATTATTTGTAGGATTTGGTTATAGAATAAAAAATACCTAGAGATATTGACATGTATTGTTAAACAATTAGGATTTCCTAAAAACTAGCATGTGATCTCAAGTCTTAACCTTTTGTTTACTTAGTATGAAAAAGGAAATAATGAGGAATACATAAAGATCAAAAAATGTCATCCATGTAGTGATATAATGATATGTATTCTCATTAACTAATCATATGGCAAAGATATGATAATCAACGGATGCAGGTTTAAGAACCATGTCACAATAATAACTATCTTGTATTTAATTGATGTATAAGAATAAGATAAATAAGTTTTTATTAAAATTAAACCATGCAAAAAGGAAATTAAACTAGAATATTAATGCATGAAATATTCATTTTGAATCAAAATATCTGAATGATAAAGGGAAATAACCCATGAGACCTAATTAATAAGTAAAATATCCATGTTAGAAATATTGTCAACGATGTCAAAGGTCTAGCATTGATGATAAAGGCCTCTCATAGCATTTAATGTTTTTTTTAATATTCATATCTTGGCTAATATGTGTTAATATTTATTTAATATTATTGAATATATTTTTGGTTGCATAAAAGTCAAAAGAGGGCACATAGAGAAGTCAAAGAGTCACGAGGTAAAGACAAAAGAGGAATGGGATGAATTTTGCCATGAAGATTCATCTTGAGGAATTATAAGAGTCACCAAGTGAAGACAAAGAGGGTATGGTGCATTTTTCCATGAAGAGTCACCTTAAGGAATTTGAAAGGTCACCAAGATAAAGATAAAAAGGGAAAAGATGCATTTGCTTATGAAGGGTCACCATGTGGCTTTACAAATTCAAGGATATGAAGGGTCATGCAAGTTTGGTGGCATTTTCAATGAGGATTGAAGGATCACAAAGGGTAAATTCCAAAGGTAATTTGTAAATCTATAAATAAAGGCTTGATAAGCCATTTGTATTATGAAAGAGAGTTCATGGTTTGTATTTATTTTATATAAGAAAAAAGGAGAGAATTAAAAGAGATATTGTAGATTTATATCATTTTTTGAGTAAGAAACATTTAGAGATAGTTGTGTTTTATACACAAGAGGGATTGGTGCTCCTGTGGGTTGGTGCTCCTCTAGGTTGATACTCACAAATAGTTATTAGCTTGGTGCTTAGAAAAGGGGTTAGTGCTCTTGCAAGTTGGTGCTTGTAGATGTTTTAATTTGAGTTGGTGATATTTCATATACTTGAGATTGTTCTTTATGGTTTTTCCCATTTTGAGCTTCCCCATAAAAATCTAGTGTCTCTCTCTCTCTCTTATGTGGTGCATATTACTTTTAGTTTTATTACATATCTTGAATGAATAGTTAAGTGGAATTTGATTAAGTAAAATATTTATAATGTATATTATATACTAATTCATTCCCCCTCTCAGTACATCCCATGCTTAACAACTAGTATCAAAGTAGGTTCTTTTTAAAAAAGTTTTATAGCTTGAAGGCAGATCGGGGAAAGCACAATGGTTGAACACATGAAGGTTTTTCTATAAATAAGTCACATTTTTTTATGGGAAAAACTATGATTTTTGGATCATAAGGATGAGGAATTATTTTATGGCCCTTGGATTTGACATTTGGTAAGCAATACTGGAGGAATATGAAGAGCCACAAACACTTGTAACTACTCTGATGGAAAAGAAGGCAAGTGAAAATATTGCTAAAGTTTTAAATGTTATTTTATGTTATTTATGTGAATCATAATTTTTTAAATTTATGCAATGTAAATATTCTCATGAAACATGGGTAAAGCTTGAGAATATTTACAAAGGTGATGAAAAGGTTTAGCAAGCTAATATTCAAGCTTTCAAAATATAGTTTGAGAGTATGAAGATGGAAGAGGAAGAAAATATAGTGAGTTACCTATTGTAGGTTGATCAAATAGTTAATCAAATTCAAGGTGTTGGAGAAAGTTATAATAATTAATCATGGTACAAAACATTTTGAGATCTCTACCATTGAGTTATGATACAAATGTTTTAGCAATTGAAGAGATAAATAATTTAGCCAAGCTAAAGAGGGATGAGCTACATGGTATTCTTACAACATATGATATGTGGACCGAATAAGAGAAACCCTCAAAGAGAGAAGCTACTTTCAATACATAAAATAAAGAGAAGGATAATATTCAAGAATCAAGTGATAACTCTAGCGATTATGAAACTAATAATGGATCTCTATTTATTTGCAAGCTAAAAAAGGGTATAGGTAAATATCAAGGAAAACTACCTTTTAAATATTTTAATTATAGAAAGATTGGAAATTTTGTACCTAAGTGCCTAGATAAGGGTAATGGTGACAATGAAGAAGGAAATTCTACATACAAGAAGAATTTAAAAGGAAAATTCAATAAGGGATTAAAGAAGAAGAGTTTGTATTCTAAAGATCCTAGCTCAACCGAAGATAGTGGAGTCAGTGATTTAGAAGAAGAATAGATTTTATTCATGCCCATACATGAAGCTGCCTCTACAAGAAGAAGTACAAATGATCAAGAAGAATAATAGGATGAAGCCAAAGTGAATCTAGAAGGAGAACTCATTTGTGCATTAGAAGAGTTAAAATCTCTTGTAAAGAAGAATCAAAGATTGAAGCTCTAGATTGAGAAAAATGAAAAAAAGTCAAAGGAAATAATTGAAGATCTACAAACACACTTTGAAGAAGCCAAGAAGAATGAAAAAGATCTAATGGTACAATTGTAAAAATTAAGTGAATAATGTGAAAGGTATGTTATTAAAATTTCTTCTTTAAAAGTAGATCTTGAGAAAACAAATAAAGCAATCAATGATAAAGCAATAAATAGTTCAAAATTTGAGAAAAGTATTAATATATTAAATAAGATATTAGAAATACAAAAATCGATATTAGATAAGATAGGTATCATATTTGAAAAAAAAAAGAACTATGATGAAGCTCTTACAAAAGAGGAAATAAAAAAGAAAGAAGTTAAGAATACAGAGGACATGTCAAATAATGAAGGCTAGAAGGAATAAAGATACAAAAGATAATCAAGTTAGAGATACACAAATAGGTTCTAATTTTATGGCTACTATTTTTATTTTAATAGATATGGTTATAAGAAAATAAAATGTCAAAAAAGGGATAACAATTTTAGAAATAAAGAGAATGAAACTCAAGCAGAGACAAGCAGAAGCCACAACTCTTTTGATATTAGGGTTTAATGAAGAGGCCCTAATATGTTACAAGTGAAAAAACATCAAATACATAGACTAGTATTATAGAATCATGTTTGATTCAGTCAAGAAGGACAAAAGTTTCAAGGCTTCAATCATCAAGAAGAAAGTTTAGATAGGTTCATGGTAGAAGAAACAACCTGAAAAGTCTATGTTGGTATAGACAGCTTTACATGCAAGAAATGAAGAAAAGCCATGGTTCATTAACATTGAATGATCAAGATACATGACAGGAGACAAGATCAAATTCATAACCTTGAATAAGATCAATGGTGGCATAGTGAAATTCAGAGATAATACTATTACTAGACTTGTAGAAAAAGGTACACTAAGTTTGGATAATGGTAGAACTAAAAATAAAAATGTTTTATATGTAGAAGGTCTTAAGCATAATATTTTGAGTGTAAGTCAAATGTCTGATTAAGTGAACACACTAAAGTTGTATGCATATGTTGTATAATTAGGACAAAAGATTCAGATGTGTTGGTTGCAAATGCTTAGAGAATAGGCAATAATTTATATATGAGTTATCAGACATCAAATGTCAAAGATGTTGTTTGAGTCATATTTAAGAAAGCTAGCTATGACACAAGAGAATGGGACACATAAATTTTTACAATCTTGTCAACATCAACAAGATTCAAGTAGTCAAAAATATTTTAAAGATTACAAAACCATCCAACACACTTTGTGAACCTTGTCAGCATGGGAAGCAAGCCAGAAGGTGGTTTGAAACAAAAGAATACTTGACCACTCAGATGTTATAGCTTGTTCAAACTAATATATGTGGACCTATGAGAACTTAAAGTACTCAAAGTGAGAAATATTTTATGTTTCTTATTGATGATTTTTCACATATGACTTGGGTAATATTTTTTTAAAAATCAGAAGCTTTCAGACATTTTAAAGTATTCAAAGAATTAGTTGAGAATGAAAATGGCTGAAGATTAAATGCCTAAGTTTAGATTGAGTAGGATAATTCATGTTATATCAATTTATTGAGTTTTTTTAAGACCATGGAATAAAGAGATACTATTCAGTAGCCAAAAATCAATAGCAAAATGGAGTAGTTGAATGGAGATACAGAACAATTCAGGAGATGACGAGGAATTTGCTAAATAAATCCAAGATACGAAATAAATATTAGAGAGAGTTAGTTGGTAAAATAGTGCATATCTAAAATAGATAATTATTGAGAGTCAATAGTGACAAGACTCCTTATGATTTATGGAAAGACAAACTAGCTATAGTTGATTATTTCAGAGTTTTTAGTAGTAGATGCTTCATAAAGAGAATTGATGAAAAATTGGGTAAGTTCAAATCTAGAGTAGATGAAGGTATATTTATTGGTTATTCTTTCAAAATAAAAGATAATAAATTTTATAAAAAAAGATCCAAGAAAATAGTTAAAAGTGCAAGTGTCGAGATAGAAGAAGATGGAACACAAAGAATTAGTGATCTAATAGACATTATTGAAATCATTGAAGAGGGAGATTTTGAAGAATTAGATGAAGATGAAAAGAAGGATAAAAAGGACCCCAAAACCCCATCCAAATATGTCCAAATAAATCATAATGAAAGTGACATCATCAAGGACATAAATAAAGGAATTCACACCAAAAGAATGATGTGAAGTGAATCTGAGCAAGTTAATTAATTTATTTTTTTAATCCAAAATTTAACCTAAAACATTTTTAGAAGCTAGAAATTATAAGCATTGGGTTAAGGAAATAGATGAGGAATTAAATTAGATAGAAAAAAGTGATACTTCAGATTTATTGTCTAGACCAAAAGATCACAATGTGATAGGAATAAAATGGGTTTACAAAAATAAGTTGAATGAAAATGGAGAAGTGACCAAAAATAAAGCAATATTAGTATGTAAAGGAGATGCTCAGATTAACTGAATAGATTTTGAAGAAACTTTTGCACCAGTAGCAAGGCTAGAGGCTATTAGAATGTTTTTTTTGTATATATAGTGTTTAAAAATTTCAAAGTATTTCAAATGGATGTCATGTTTGATTTCTTAAACAAGAATCTAGAAGAGGAGTCTACATTGAGTAGCTAGAGATATTTCTTCTCTCAAATGATAGTAGCCATGTATGCAAATTGAATAAATCACTATATGGATTGAAACAAGAACTTAGATCTTAGTATGCAAGATTGATAAATACATGTAGGATCAAGATTTTAAGAGAGGATTTGCTGATACTAATCTCTACATCAAAATAAAAGATGAGCATCAGTTAATTGTTGTGGTATATGTTGATGACATAATATTTGGAGGTAACATTGAAAAGATAACAAAATAATTTTTTGACAATATGAAAGAAGAATTTTATATTTCTATGCTTGGATAATTGTCATTTTCATTAGGGTTGCAAATTTTTTAGTAAGATAAAGGAATTTTCATATCTCAAATTAAATATGCCAAAGAAATGTTGAAAAAATTTGGTTTTGAGGATTATGCACCAGTTGGTACATTAATGGGTTTGGGGAATAAGGTAAGAAAGCATGAAAATTCACCCATTATAGATCAATATTTGTATAGATCTATGATTGGTAGTCTTTTATATTTGACAACATCAAGGCTAGACATTATGCATGCAATAGGCATGGTTGCAAGATATCAGGCAACCCCAAAGGAGAGTCATGTTTAGTTAGTGAAGAGAATATTTAGATATATCAAGGGGACATTAGATTATGGATTATGGTATCCAATAAGCATAGATTTCACTTTGTTTGCTTATACAGATTTAGATTGGGTAGGTTGCTTGGATGATAGAAAGAGTGCAAGAAGAAGATATTTCTTCCTTGGTGCTAGCTTAGTATCATGGCTAAGTAAAGAGCAAAACTTGATATCACTTTTTATAGTTAAAGAATAATATATTGCAGTAGTATTATGTTGTACTCAAGTGATTTGGATGAAGCAAACTTTGGAATATATCAAGGTAAAATATGATGAGCCTATTTCTATTTTTTGTGACAACATAAGTTCTATTAATATTTCAAAGAATCTAGTTATGCATTCAAGAACAAAACATATTCCCATTAGATATCACTTCTTGAGAGAGAAAGTTGTAGATTAGTAGGTTAAGATGGACTATATCAGTACTATAGAATAAATTGAAAATATTTTCACAAATTCACTACTAAAAGACACATTTGAGTATCTACTAGAGAGGTTGGGAGTATTTTCTTTCACTTCTTTCAATTGAGTATCAACATGAATTGAGGGGGAGCAATGTGTTAGCTCTAGGATAAGCACTTTTCCATTGATGTCAAAAAGGGGAGAAGAATAAAAATAGGTAGAATAATATGTTCAGGTACGAGTGTAAAAATAGGTGATAAAATAGGTACAAGGAATAGGTACAGGTTGCTATAGTAAGGGGGAGTTATTGTATGTTTATTTAGATGGTAGTATGTGCAGGTTGGCATGTGTAGTGTAGGTTTTAAGATGTGGTAGTTTCAATTTGAGATTGCTATCAATGAAAAATGGGGATATTTTTGGAAATATTGTCATTGATGTCAAAGGTCTAGTATTGGTGATAAAAGCCTCATAAGATTTAATGATGTTTTTAATATTCATATCTAGGCTAATGTGTGTTAATATTTATTTCATATTAACAAATACATTTTTGGTTGCATAAAATTCAAAAGAGGGCCCATGGAGAAGTCAAAGAGTCATGGGATAAAGATAAAATAGGAATGGGATGCATTTTCCCATGAAGAGTCATCTTGAGGAATTCCAAGAGTTACCAAGTGAAGACAAAAGAGGGTATGGCATATTTTTCCATGAAGAGTCACCTTAAGGAATTTGAAAGGTCACCAAGATAAATACAAAAGAGGAAAGGATGTATTTGATTATGAAGGGTCACCATGTGACTTTTCAAATGCAAGGATATGAAGGATCATGCAAGTTTGGCACCATTTTCCATGAGGATTGAAAGATCACAAAGGGTGAATGTCAAAGATCATCTAGAAAGTTATAAATGAAGGCTTGATAAGCCAATTGTAATATGCAAGAAAGTGCATGGTTTGTATATGTTTTATATAAGAAAAGAGGAGAGAATAAAAAGAGATATTGTAGAGTTCTATCATTTGTTAAGTAAGTAAAATCGAGAGATAGTTGTGTTTTATACACAAGAGATGTTGGTGCTCCTATGGTTTGGTACTCTCAAATCTTTGCAAGGGGTCAGTGCTCTTTTGGGCTGGTGCTGACAAATACTTGTTGTGTTGGTGCTCAACAAAGGGGTTAGTACTCCTACAAGTTGTTTCTTGTAAACTTTATAATTTGAGTTGGTGCTCTTTCATATACTTGAGATTGTTCTCTATGCTTTTTTCCATTTTATGTTTCCACATAAAAATTTGGTCTGCCAAGCCAAGCCAATCCAAGCCAAGCCATGAATTATATCCCCTCAACGAGGATGCTGACAATGGCCTCGAAGAGGCAACATGACTATCAATGAAGTGAATACCCCTCAACGAGTATGCCAACAGTGGCCTCGAAGAGGCAACATGACAAGTGGTGGCCATGACCTCAAAAGGAAAAGAGGCTAGGCCTTTAAGTGGCAGCCATGACCTCAAAAAAGAGGCAGTGGTGGTGGCCATGACCTTGAAAGAGGCAGCAATGGTGGCGGTGGCAGGGCAAAAAGGGTAAGGTCCAAATGGCTCAAGCTGTGTGGTGCATATTGCTTTCAGTTTTATTTCATATCTTGAATGAATGGTTAAGTGTGATTTGATTAAGTAAAAGATTTATAAGATATATGCTATACTAATTCACCCCCCTCTTAGTATATCTCATGCTTAACAATCCATATATACTCATAAATCAAATCCAAATAATATATTAGTGTGATAAATTATTTGATACAACACCATAATATGTTCACAAATACTAATAAATCTAACCAAAAATATCATCCATAACATCTAACACATCCTTGTGTAACTAAAATTTGACCTTGATTAGATGACAAAAATAAATTAGTTGTGACATTAGTTATAGCAAAAAAAACACCTGGAGATATTGACATGTATTATTAAATAATTAGGCTTTCCTAAAAACCAAAATGTGATCTCAAGTCTTAATCTTTTGTTTGCTTATTATGAAAAAGGTACTAATGAGGAATAGATGAAGATAAAAATAGGTTATCCATGTAGTGATACAATGATAAGTATGTTTTTTAGCTAATCATATAGTAAAGATAGGATAATCAAGGGATGATAGTTTAAGAACCATGTCACGATTATAACTATCTTGTGTTTAAATGATATAACAAGCATAAGACAAAGAATTTTTGATAAAAATTAAACCATGTAAAAAGGAAATTAAACTAGAAGATTAATGCATGAGATATTCATTTGAAATCAAATGATGTGAAATAAAAATGAAAATAACCCATGAGACATAACTAATGAGAAAAATATCCATATATACTCATAAATCAAATACAAATAATATTATAGTATGACAAATAATTTGATACAATACCATAATGTGTTAAAAAATATTGATAAATCTCATTGTAAAAATCATCCATAACATCTGACACATCCTTGTGTGACTAAATTTTTGCATTAATTAGAGTATCATCATTTTTCATATAAAGTCATGAAAAGACTTCCCACCATATCATCTCTATATATAAGGTAGGTATGCTAGAATCAATATGATGCTCATGAGGTACCTTCTATGTGGGATAATAAAATAAATTAAAGTGTTGAAATGTGAATGATATATGCATATCTATGTAAAGGTGTAGGCTATGGAGAAATAGGAGCCATTGTCCAAAAATCACCTAAATAATGAGGCTAAGTTGGTTAAGGCATAGTCCATGTGAAATCCCAAAATGGTTCCAAAGCACTCAACATCTATTAGTATGGTGTATAGTGTACTTATTCCAAAGACAATAAACTTCCCCATATTGAGGAATATACCCTGTAATCACCTTAGGAGGTGGTATACTCTTGTATTTTGGATGTGCTATAGCTAGATGAAGTATATTAATGTATTACCTGAGTTGTTGGTAATGAGTAGAAGAATTATTATAGGTACCATGATATCAACAAGTATGCTTAAGTTTAGATATATATAGTAGTAGAAAAATATAATTGTTATTGATAGTCTACACTATAATCCTTGGCCCAATGGCTAGTAACTCTATGGATCTCACATTAAGGCTCATATACCCATTTTTATAGTAAAGGATCAAGCTTATGAAAAGGTAGTATGCCATAACTAATTAGATAACTAAAAATAAGATCAACACTAGGTTAAACCATATCAATGGATGAACTCATAATGGGTTAAAGTAGTGTAGATGACATCTCTAGAGGAAGTTGTTAGGTGTGGAGCTTGATTGTCTTATAAGATCAAATGTTAAAATTATGATGTTATTTCATCCAATTTTGGATCCCATTATTTGAATCCCTAATGACATAAGGGGTTTCAAAGGAGGGAACCCCCCTTACAAAATCATGATCCCCCCAATGGGGGGTCTAGGGGCCATGCCTTGGAGAAATTTTTTATTAAAATTGCCTTATTAAATTATAATTTTGTAGTCAATCTGGATCATTGATTAAAGGTTTCTAGATCTGATGGTAGAGGTTATGTTTAGATTTTTTTACCCTAAAATTTATTGATATATGGCTGAGATGTATGTGTGTAAATAGAAAATGAAATATTGTACACAGAGAGGAGTTAGAAAAGGTAGAGAGGTGTAACAAGGTTTGTTACAAGATTTTGTTTCTCCCTTGTATTATTGGAAATAATATACTAGACAAGTTTGGTGGATGTATCCCATCTTGGGTGAACCACATTAAATATGGTGTCTCCTAATATGTGCATGTTTATGTTTATTTTCATAATGTTTTATTATTTTGTTTCATAGTTTCTCTTGTATACAATTTGGGGATAGATTTGGGTTTTGATTTATCCTAATAGAAGTAAACTAGAAGGATCATCGAATCTATAAATATGGTAGGGTCCCATCATGTCATTGTCCATAAGCATACTTTTAAGAGGCTTAATAGTGATTAAAGGAGTAGTGTGTGTGTGTGTGTGCTCCATATCAAACCTATGAACATCATAAGAACTAATATTAGGTACTATAGAAAGAGAAGGAATGACATGAATAAAACTAGAAAAGTGTTATAAAAAAGAGCGATATCTATGTATATCTACATATTTAGATTAAGTAAATCTAGATAAAAATGAATAATCTAAATAATATCCATCATCATATATAGGAGTATAAAGGTCAATAGTATAAGCATCAATAATGTTATTAGTAATTGAGGCATGGTGAAAGGAATTCTAAGTTTCTATTAAGGTAACTATAATTTCATCACATGGTTGTTGACAAGATTGAGGTCATAAAAAATGGATAATTGAGAAATTATGTTGAGATATATTTTAGAAGTTTTGATTTTTAAACTTACGTCATTTGGTTCATCATCATCTAAATCTAAAAGACTAGGTGGTATGTTTCCTATTAATTCAAGACGACCATTATAACTTCTAGTAGAGTTGATGGGATATTTAAAAAGTTACGATTCATGAAATGGGATGATAGGTAAGGGTTCAAGGGTGTGTATTTTAAAAACACATCTTTCTTGGAATTGTTTAAAATTACAAGGATTTTTATCTCTTTGAATCTTGTATATAGCACCATTATAGGTAAATTAGCCACATTGTCATGTTAATGAAGTAATTAATTTCATGTGGTGTATCCAAGTTTGATCGATAAAGATATTTTAAGAGAGTGGAAAGTTAAATATCATGACTTTCACATGTACCATTATTGGTGGAGCCATTATAGGAAGCTGAACACAACCTAAACGAGGCATTTATCTTCTATCATATCCTTAACATATACTTTTCATTGATTTAAGATTACATTCAGAGTATCCAAGTGTTATAATAAAATCAAGGAAAGAAACACAAGTGCCTAATCCTTCATTGATTAAAACACATTTAACATGGATGTCTCATATTTTTACACTAATAAATAAATAAATATCTCATCAAGAATCATGAAAGAGATAGGAAATTTTAGTGAAAGAGAAATGTCCACTATTTCATCAACATAGATAGACATTTCTTTATAGTGTTGAAGGATTTTAGCTTTAGATCCTAATAAGGTAGTTTATTTCCCTATAAGTGTAGGTCAAGGTATTTTCATTTCACATAGTAATTGAATTAGTCAAATATGATGGTGAGGAGAAGTTATCATAAGTTATAATAAAGGAATCTAAGATGGGAGATGTGAATGTTCTACTATAATATCCTATTCATCATAACCCATTAGAGTATTGTTAGATAAAGGTGCATAATGTTGTAATAGATCTTTTGAATGTGTGTTAGAATTGAATTGAAATATATGTTGATGAGGTATATTTATTTTGGGTTTGGTTAAGATGGGTTGACTAATTGAAGTTACTTTTGTTATCTTAAGTGATGTGAATATATGTTGATAAATTCATGTGTTTGAGTAGAATAAATACCAATTTATGTTTATGAAATGTCCACTCGAGGTATCTTAGTTGTATGGGGAGTAAAGCTTATATCAATGATATGAGAGGTATTGTCAATTTGTATTTTTGTAGTTGATACTTGCATGTTTACTAGTTCCTCATGCCCCAATTCCAGGAGATGGGATGGGTAGGAGTCTTGAACAACGCATAATTTTTAACAAATATTATGGTTGAAGGTTGGATATTGATCAATATAAGAAACTGCTCTCCTCATTTTATTCATGCGGAAAACATTCTCGTCATTAATAATACGATGTATAGTAATTTCAACATTGTTGGTAGTAGGATGTTGATTAGTGTTATCTATATGGTTAGGAAGAGGATATATATAAATGGATAAGTGAGAAATGGCTTGATTTAAATATTCATTTTTGGTTTTAGTTTCATAATCCTTAGTTTCTATTTTTTTTATGTTTACATATAAGTGATTCATGATCAAAGTTAGGTCAAAGGAGATAATCCATAGAAAACTTTCATAATTGGCAAAATTTTCTTGAGAATGGCCCTAACTTACATGAAACCAACAAAATATGTGGAGATTATACCAATGTTTTATAGGGAACGTAGGATCAATATCTTGTGGGGAAGGTTATGGAAGATGCTTTTGAATTTTCGGTAAGGAAAGAGGTTTGTGTACATCCATATTATTTCCTTGAGAAAATGTAGAACTAGGATGAGAATTATTGTTATTTGGAGGATTATGTTCCATGGCATTGTTTGGAGTAATGGCTTGGATAGAGTGTATGGAATCATAAGTATTCATAAAAGAATCATTTATTTCATGTAGATTCTTAGCTTTCAAAATCATTCAATTTCCCATGGAAGGGCATGAAAGCTTAAATTGATGTATAAGTAAATCTTGATATTTAGCTTCATCAAGGGTCTCTTTAAAGGATTTTAGGGTAAAGTTACTAACATCATATTGTAGTTTAGGATGAATAGCATTAGTGAATAAGTGAAATTGGTTTTAATCTGACATATTATGCTCATATTTGTTACACAAGGTTTTCCATCATTTAATGAATACTTGTGCCACTTCAGATTTTAATTGTTCACAATTGATAAAGTGGGTTAAGTTATTTTTTGGAAGATCATTCATTTGGAGTCTTTGGACCAAAGCATTGAATAATTATTTTAATCTAGTGATGGAATGAGTTTTAATTTTGTTATACCAATATAAAACATCACCTGAAAATATTTTGGATATTATTTTCATGGCAAAAAAGGTATTAAGTTTAAGCTAATCTCTATATAGCTTTATGAAGGTTTTCAAATGCAAATATAAATCCATGGTCCATTATAATTAATAGTGGAAACTATATCGCCTATGTCAATTTTTTCAATTTGAGGAGCAATAGGTTCATTTTTAAAGTGTTTAATAGTTTTTTAATAAGTGGGGGTTATGGTATAAGGTTACCACGTGCATCTCTATGGGGAGGTGGGGTGCATTCATATTTTTCATTCCCCATTAAGTAGGTTGAGGTTGGTTTTATATTTTTATAAATAATTTTGCATTTACATCATTTGGTTTTCATTATTAGTTTGAAGAGTATCCATTTGGTTAAGAGTTTGTAATAGTAATTGATTAGTTCTAATTCTAGTTTGGCTAGTAGAATAAATATTTTATGCATTATTATTATGTGAGGTATTAAGGGTTTGAGACACACTAGTAGCATGAGATGCATTAGTGGCATGAGAAAAAATAGTGGAGTCATAAGTAATGGTAATATATATAATATGATTTTTATGTAATTTAGTATTATTATGGGTGTTTTGAGTGGTCACACTAAAAGTCACACCCATCATATTTATAGAAATAATTCTCATGGAGGTGAAAGAATACATGGAGGATGATGTCATAGTATTAAATGGAGACATGATAAAGGGTAAAGGTGTGGTGTATGTCATGAAATTAATTCCTAAAAATACTTTGGAAAAAACTAGGTGAAGATGAATGGGGCTATCTAATACAAGGTCCCATCATGAGGTTATAGATGACTATAGGATCCTTACCTCTTTGTTAAGGATTTTAACTGATTAAGAGGATCATTTCAACTATGTATTCAAGATAAATTTCATCTTATACCATTTTAATGAATAAAGGGTTAAGATATGTAGACTAGGGAGGAGTCCCATAGTTGGTAGTTATAGTGGTAACATAGACATTATTTTGATTTAGATTAGTCATAGTAAAATGTGTTTTATAAAATTTATTAGGATTAGTAAAATTAATCATTTTAGTTTGATTTTTCTCTGTATATTTGTCAAACAAATGTTACATGATGAAAATGAGAAGTTAAAAACTTTTTTAAAAATAATCTATAGGATACAGAGTTGAGGTGGTCGACTTAGTTTTGTAGGAAAGAAAACATGACAGTTAGTAAAAGATTGAGTCAAGCGGGTCGACATAGTTATGTAGGAATAAAAATAGAATAGCCTATAAAAGACTTGGTCAACCTAGTTAAATTATTTCTATAGGAAATAAAACATAATAGTTTATAAAATACTGGGTCAGACATGTCAACCTAGTTTTGTACGAAGGAAAATAAAATATTATATAAAATACTTGGTCAAGTAGGTCAACTTAGTTCTAGAGAAAGGAAATTTTAAAAATGATGTTATTCTAGACAATTTAGTTTTAGTTATATAAAAGAGAATTAAACAAAAAGGAAACTATGTCAAACTGGTTGATTTAGGTACAACACGCAACATAAACCTTGTATCAAAATTGGCTAATATAGGTTTGCAATACAACATAGAATAGAAAATAACAAGAATTGATAGTGAAATTGAAAATATAATTAACTCATTCCTTGAAAATAAGATTAGGAAATTTTAATAGATGTTTTAATTGAAAATGTAAGCTCCTAAAGATAATTGATTATCTGTTGAATAGTGTCAACCTAGTATTTCAGAGCACTGACTATGAGGGATTACTATTACCATAGCCCACTACACTTGGTTTCAAGGGTAAGATGGAAATAATTTTTTATCACTAACCACTAATCAATATTCCACACAAACAAATGGATGGATGGATTCTTAAGGTTTAATAAAGAGGGATGTCCTAGGTATTTTTAAAATATTGTGAGGTAGGTGGAAATTCAAAATTGTGTTTATCTCTATACTATGGCTATGAGTATTAGGTCAAACCAGTCACACTATGACATATGTAAACAATAGTTAAGGACCATAAATAGAGTAGTGATTATCCCTTCATCATAGTAGCTAATTAGTTTAAAAACTATTGGTATAGAGTTTCTAGGCAAATCCAAATAAAGTGAAAAATAATAGTAGAAATCAAAGTTTTGAAAGCCATTTTTTAGGTTTTAAAAACTAAATAAACATACAACCAATTGAAGGGTGAAATGAGTTTAATTAATATCAAAGAAATTTAATTACCTTTTCTTGAAATAGGATAAAAATAAATAAAATGAAGTCAAGATGGTCAAATTAGTTGTACAAATGGAACATAATAGATTCAAGCTTATCAACTCATTTTGGTAAAGATTATCCAAAAGAAACACAGTCGATCTAGTCAACTTAGTTTTTTGGATAGAAAGTAGATACAAAACTAAGGTAAGCCAGTTGAATTAGTTAATAATAAATGTATAATTTTATAGAACTAAAAAACTGGTAAAGACAATAATGAAATATAAATTTTTAAAAATAGCAAGAAAAATAAATTTTTTAAAACTTGATAGAAAGAAATTATTGAGGTGGTTAGAATGAACCTAGAAAATTATACAAAGTCAACTAGGTCAATGTAGTAGTTTTCCTAAAGTTTTTGAGTTGTTATTTTAACCTGTGTTGTCCAAATATAATGTTAAAACCTATATAAATAAATATAAAATATTTAGATAGAGTCAAGCCAGTTGACTGAGTATAAATAAAATTGGTAAAAGATAAAATAGATAGAACTATGTCGATCAAATTGACCTAGTTATTTAAAAGGAAAAAAATAAATGAATCAAGTACATTGATTTAGTTAAATGTAAAAAAATGGGAAAATAAACTATATCAATTGGATAAATCTATCTTTATAATACTATAAGTTTTTTATAGAGAAATCTGAATAAAATTGATAGGCTCACCTTGATTGGAAAAGCTACAAAAAAATACCCTA
This sequence comes from Torreya grandis, assembly GCA_037957365.1. NCBI lineage: Eukaryota > Viridiplantae > Streptophyta > Pinopsida > Cupressales > Taxaceae > Torreya > Torreya grandis. The sequence continues at coordinate 836,105 of JARHVA010005508.1, read as the reverse complement.
ATAAAGTCGACCAGGTCATTTAAGTTGTAAAAACCTACACACATAGCCAAATGAAATTGATAAAGTTTATTAAGTATAAAAAATTGTGCATAAAGTGTTAAACTAGGTTGACAATATCGATCCAGTTATTTTTAGAGAAAATTAAAAATATACAAGGTTAGATTCACATGGGGTTCACTAGAATGTCTGTAAGTGAAACTAGATACTTATATAACTTATCTTACTCAAACTATTCTACCTTAGAGAAGGTAATCAATTAAAAATTACACTTGGGAATACATTTAAATTAGATTCATGACCAATAATGGATCTTCTAAACCTATGCTAACATATATTTTATCACACTATGATAAGGGAGAGGTTTTTAAGGCCTCTAGTCAAATCTCATCTTGTGATAACACTAACTAGGTTTTATGATTATAAATAATATTAATCAATCTTATATACTAAAAAAATATGTAATCTAATCTATTAAATGCATATCAAAGTTAATCTAATACTCACCAAAGCTTGTGACACAAATGGGGAAGATAATAAACATGCAAAGATAAATCTATCTATAACATAGAAATGATCTAAGAAAGGAGATATACAATTCAATATATACTAACTATACAACATCTACTTTATCAAAATAAAAATGGATAGAAATATACTTACCTTGTTGAAGTGAATCCATCATGCCTCAATCTCTCCCTTGACTAATGGTGCTTTATAAGAGGTTGTTGTGGGCGTGTAAGGATCATAAGGAAAAATAAGCTCTAGGCTACAAGACTTATCCTATGCATCCAACACTTCCACAAGACAATTTCTACTTCTACAAGGTAAAATCCTAAGTAATGAAACCTCTTATTGATTGTACAAGAAAATTTGTGAGTAGTAATGATGTGCAATTGATTGATCCTCTATTAGAAATGAAATGAAAGAGGGTATATATAGCCATGAATTGACCCTAAACCCTCCCAAGAATTTAATTAATGTCGTAATCTTGGTCAACTTTATTTGGTGGGAAATAGATATGTCAAGTCTCAAACCATGTTGGGTAACATGCATTAAATCAAAAATGGGGTCAACCTAGTTGGCGTAGTAGGAAACATTGTAAAATGAGTTTTTTTCTTAGTTAGGGTCTATTTTGGGTAGTGAGATGCTTAAGAAAATGTATAATAAAGGTTTAAAATATTATGTAAATGGATAGGAGTAGTTTGTATTGGTTTTGAATGCTAGAATAGGGAACAACAATCCTACCAAGCAATAAAATTCTACCAACCCTTTCCCATTTCAACCTTTAAGGTGTACACTCAAAGAAATTGACATTTGATGGGTTCCTACAAGATATAAAGAATTAGTAATTAATAAAGTTTAAAAATATTGTTTGTATATATAAGGCTTCTAAGCCATTGGAGGTATTTCACATGTAAGTGTACTAATGATCCTATCTAATGGGTGACCATAATATGGTGGAAGAGGATGTGCATGCTATGATTTTTTGACTTCAGATGTTTTCTTAGAATGATATTGTAATGTATTATTAAATATATTTTTATTTTTATGATCATTAGGTTGTGATACTAAAACCTTTAGATAATCCTCAAAGGTGAGTAAGTCATTATCAATAAGGTATTATATCTTATGCTTAAATTATAAATATCTATTTATATAATTACCAATACATTGGAGGTAGTCATAATAAATTTTTTCACCATATAATTTTAGTATAGGTTGACTTGTTTTAACAAACATAGAAGGAGGGATAAATATGATATGATACCACACTAGCTTTAGAAGGAGCATAGCTAGAGATTTGGGTAATTATGTAAATCATATCTTAAGTGTATTAGATAATATGAGGTAATTAGGTCATTGTGTGTAGTCATATAAAATGTGGAAATTGGTAAATTGATTATGGATAATGACACCCAACCCATAGGTCCCTCTTTCTTTCTATCATGACCCTCATAGGCATCATTTTCACTAATTCTAATTCATTTGTAGCCTTCTAAACTTGATCTTAGATTATCTAGACTCCTCTTTCCATGATAGATAAATCCCCCCAAGTATTGTCTACTTAGGAAAATAGTACAAAACTAGGAATATAGCACCAGTACCACTCCTATCCTCTTTTGATGCTATTTTCCAAGTCTATTTTTAGCTCCAACGATCAATTTATTTTAATTCCCCATCCTTATCCTTGTCAACCTAACATGAGAACATTCAACCCATAACCAATACATCCCCATAAAATCCCATTCAATGATCATTTGGACAGGGTTGGCAAATATCACTAAGCAAGCAAGAATACAAGCAATATTATTCAATAAATCTTCCCTATTCTATGTATACATCCAACCAACACACTTACAAGTTCATTAAAATCTTTACACTAGTCCCTATCCACCTCAAGCACATCTAGTTTAGAATTTTGCATCTTCATATATATAATTTCACAAATCACATAAAGTGGGAGAACTAAATATGGCTTAATCCCTCTTCAGAGTATTGGTATGTAGGTACGGTGTTCACACAAGAGGTGTGGATCCACATCTAGTGAATCTTACATGCACTAACTAGCCCTCTTACTTAAAATTAATCAAATCATAATGGAAGATAGGGTTTGAAGAAAGAATCTGATTTATAGGGATTTATATAGCCTTTCAACTATTAAAACCTCATAAACAAGGACAAATAAACATAGCAAACAAAACTCAAAAAGCTTAGATTCTCAAGACAATAGTGGTAGAGGTGGACTATAGTGATGGTGCCATTACTATCCAATTTTGGCACTCCTATCCAATCATAAAATGAAGTTTAGATCTTATTTTGTGATAGTGTCTCAGTCTTACATAGTGAAATCTAGCCTCTATCTCAGACCAATCAATCAATTTCTATCTATGTTTTTTTTTTCTTCTCCTTATTACTATTTTTAGAAATGTTTGAATTGTAATTAATTTACACCATTCAGTAGCTTAATTATTCTCTATTTATTTACTAATTTTACTACTCAGACCCTTTACTTAAATTAGGAATAATACACTAATATTCCCAAAACTATTAAATCATTTGATGAACCTGACTTACTTCATTTATGCATAAAACCCCTAGAAACCCTAGGGTAAATTTCCTATTGATTTTTCCTATATTTTTTTGATTTTTTGCCTACATAATAAAATCATAAATTAGCATTCAATTTTAAAATTTTGTAGTAATTTTAATTTTTTTTTTCAAACCCTAGTTGCCCATACTAGGTCCCAGTAATTTTTTAATCATTTTTTGAATTTTTACTAGCATATTTATATTAAAAAATCCATTCAAAATTAAAAAATAAATATTAACTCTCAAAAATATTTTATTTTTCAAAACTCTAGTTGCATCCACTAGGTCCTGTTAAATCACTAATTTTCCAATAAACTTTTAATTTTTTAACTTGCATATCTAACTTAGAAATTCAATTTAAATTTAAAAATTTCATAGTAAATTTCTCAAATAATCATCTTTCAAACCCTAGTTTCATGTACTAGTTCCTATTTGTTTATTGAGGTATCACCTTACATGTGTGCAAACTTCATATCCTTTTTATGTGTATTTTAGTTCCTTATTTAAATTATATCTATTTAATCTTTTCTACTATCATTTGAGTTGTTTTGTTTATACCACCTAAGTTCCTTGCATCTATTCCTTTGAGATGAAGTGCAAGACTTAGTGGAAATACTCTTGAATTCACCTAGATTCCTATAACTTGACCATATACCATGGATAAACAACCAACTCTAGTTATTTTTTTAAATTATACACATTCAAATTACACTAATTTCAATAAAGATAAATATAATAATGAGAAGTATGAAAATAATAATGATGATTTACACATTGATGCTCATGATCCACCACATTGGAGTAATGATCCACTTCCACCAATTATTGATAATGAAGTGGTCCTCAACAAAGATTTGATCCTACAAAGTTTTCAAGAAAGACTCTAAGACTAGCCTCAAGATCATACTCTTATCTTGCAATCTATCATGGAAATTAAAAAGGCTAAGCAAGTTGAATCTTCCATTCCTTTAGAGTAACCAATTGAAAATGACACTATAGGGGAAACTATATCTCAACAACCCCATATAGTAGCCTAACCTTCATCTTTACCACCAGCTAAAGCTAGTACAGCTTTGTCTCCTAATGTGTTAGCCCTTATGCAAGAGATAAAACATATTCAATATAAGGTGCTACATCTTGAGAAAGGTGCCTCTAGACCTACATAGGCTTTGGATTCTTTTGCTCTATTTCATACTCCATTAGCACATCACATTATTTCTACATGCTTTCCACAAGGTTTTATTCAACTCAAGCTTACTCTATATGATGTCAAGGGTGATCTAGAGACACATTTGAGATATTTTCATGTAGCATGCTTGGACTATATGCCAAATGACTGGCTACTTACCAAGCTATTCCCATGGAGTTTAAAGGATTATGCTTTACAATGGTTTTATAATCTACCAAATCAGTTGGTCAATGTATTCAATCCTTTAGCCAACATGTTCCTAGCTCATTTCAACACTAGCATTGGTGATAAGGTTTCATATGCTCAAGTTACATAGTAGAAACAAAGATCAAATTAGCATCTCATAGATTATGTTCTCTGATATAAGACTATTTTGACTAAGATGACTAGCCCCATGGCCAATCAAGAGTTATTGGATATCTTTAAACAAAGTCTTCAACCAAATTTTCATGAATCAATTATGTTTAAAATATTCTTTTCTTTCACTGAATTGTGTCACACACTAAAGTAAGGAGAAGTCAAGTTAATTTCAATGGGAAAAATCTAGTACACAAGTATCTCAAATAGAAAAAGCAAGAGGAACATTAAAATACCATACAAAGTAAAGGTTAATGATAACAAGAGTTAGAATCAACCTACAGTTAATGTACCTTATGAGCCCCCTCAGTAAGTGGTTTTATTAACCCCTGTGAACTTTCACCAATCTACTATTTTCTCCAGCTAGAGTGTTATAGTAGCTATTAGAATGTAACATCATATCTCTCCCTCATAGTCAAGAAGTTGACCCAACAAATCCTCCTCCATGGGGATATGATCATCATGTATTTTACAAGTTTCATAGGGTTCCATGCCATACAATAACTAGTTGCATTAGTTTGAGACATAAGATTCAAGATTTGATAGATGGCAATCATATTAATATTGGCACTTTAGTTGAGCCTCCTCAGGCAAAGAAAACATAGAATAAAGATTTGAAAATATTTTCAAATATTTTTCCATAGTATTCTAAATAGGAGACATGGGATATATCAAGGGTTCACCATGTATATCATGAAAATCCCCCACTAGATACATAGAGGTCACCTTCAATTGAGACACATCCTTTGAGCAACATGATTGGTGTATACAATTCTAAAGTTATATCAAAACCTTCCTTCTCCTTCTCAGAATAGGAGATCATTGAGGATGATATGGATTATCATGCACTCTTTGTTAGAGCTTAAATGCATAATCATCCTATTCATAGTGTTCTCCTAGATAATAGATCTAGTATGAATATGTGCACTATGACATTACTACAATATTTGGGATATTTAGAGTAGGATATTACCCTAATAGACATGGTTATTAGTGGATTTAATGGGCACATATAGAGTTTATTGGGTAAGATCATACTTCCTTTATAGGTTATCCCAACACACATGGATACATCATTCTCTATAGTTCTCATTAGGAGTTTTTGATATGTTACTTGGTTGATCATGGATCCAAAAACTTCAAGTGTTACCTTCTAAATTTCATAGATACATGAAATTAATTCACACTAATCAGGTTGTTATAGTTGGTGGAGTTCCATATAAGTTACCACTCCACATTTTAGAGCTATCTTCTACTTTGTAGTCACTAATTTTAGTTTTGACACCAGTTTTAATTTTTCCACCAGTTATATTTCCTCCTCTAGTTATGATTCAAACATAATTAAGACATCCATCACCAACAGAAATACTTTATACACCTCCACAACTTCAAGATTCTAGACAACTTTTATCTATAGTATCCACACCTAGGGTAGTATCATTGAGATCTCATATATCTACTCATAGAACACATGTTCAGATAAATTATCCTACTACTAGATGGGTCCTTAAGATCCCTATAGTTGCATACACTTATTGGATTTAAAGGGGGACCTCATAGTTGGTTTTTACTTAATATATTTTAAATCATTTATAACATATACAACTTTTAGAGCCATAGTCTTAGCATTTCCATTGTGCTTAAAGATCATACACAATTCCTATCCAGTATATAGGACACCATGATAGGGAGTCTCCCATGAGACTCATTAGTTAGTATCATCCTTTCCTTGCTTACCTATACATATTTTATTATTCTTGATTGTACATAGATTAAATATATCAAAAATTAAATAACATTCAAATATTTCAAATTACAAAACCATGCAAATAACTCAAAAATAATAAAAATATTATGATTATATGCATCAATGATTTACATTTATACCATCATATTATACTTACATATTATATTATTTGTCAATTTATGTACATTACCATACTTCACTTGATCTCTTTTGAGTGTGTGCAATGACATCTATTTCTTTGATTGCTTCACTCTACCCATTGAAGGGTCATCCTACTTCTACATGGAGATAGACATCAATACATATACCTACTAGGGGAATCTTCTACATGACTACACTATCCAAGTTATGTCATTATTACACTACTCACTCTAGTTATCATGTTGATGTACTTTACTTACTAGCTTACATAGATTACTCTATCAACACTCACTAGTATATAACACTTTTATATTTCTTAGCATATACCTAGTCATCTACTAACATGTCTTTCATACTTTCCCTCTTGATTTGATTAGTTATATGTGATTGTACTTCTAGTTCCTTACATTCTTTCCTTTCTTTCTTAGCGTAGCAAGATTATTTGAATTTATCAGTTCTTTTTTGTCTCCTATATATATCTTAAGACATTTTATAATGTCTTTTGTTTCTATTCATGTATGTGCCTTAGGACATTTGATAATGTCTTTTGTCTATACTCATCTATATGATTGTGGCTTCCATGTCAGCTTTGCTTGTTTCAATTGAATGTGTATGTAGCTTTTGAGCATACCTTGTATGCTTGCTTTCTAATTTGAGTGACATGTGCCCATGTATCTTGTTTGTTTGGCCCTTTGGCCACCCTTATATACTTGGTTATTCTTATTGTGTGTGCTTTTTGCTTATTTGTTTTTCATTATTTGCAATGTCATGATTCACATCATGCATTTATCTTATTTTTTTTGATGACATGATGGATATCATGTTCCATTCCTCCAACTAAAAACCAACCAAACTTTCATTTCCAATTCATTACATTTCATGTGTTATTAAATTATTATATCCATCTAGGCATACCCCTATTGATCTAATAATCTCTTAATATAATTCAAGTTATATCTTGAGATATATTTTTGATTATCATTTCTATATCATGTATCTTTGTATCATAAAACACTTATTTGGCTCTTTCTTCTGAGGGCAGTCATTACAAGGTCTTCATTCTTACCCTCAGAAGAGGGGGTGTTTTACTATTTTTGGGAAATTAAGGGTTTAATTTCTTAATAAGTAAAGAGGTCTAGATTAATCTAGAAAATATGTGAATATAGTATGCCTTAATTAGCCTACTGATTTATTGAATCTAAAAGTGTTTAATTGATTTATAAAAATAGAAAAAAAGAGGATAGAGAGTGAACTTAGCTAATTTCTAGACTTAGATGGAGGATTCTAGAACTACAAATTATTGAGATGATTGGGTAGACTATCAGAAATAAGACCTAAAAGTCTATTTTCTTCTTGGATATTAGCACCAAAAACTAGACACTTGGAGGTATAATACTCTAGTCCTATTTTTGGGACTATAGTCCCTATAATCTACTTCTTCTAAGCTTTCTATGTTCTATTCTAATACTTTGAGAGGCTCTGTGTCTAGAATCTTAGGTCTCGATCATTCGTGAAGCTCCATGTGCAACTAATTGTATCCTCTAAGGTATTCATTCCTCTTTAGTCTTGAAAAGTGGTCTTAAATCAGCTAGAAAAAGGGGTTAGTGTGTATTATGCATCAAATGTATGATCACACCACATGTGTGGGCACACTACCTACATACCAATACTCTAAGGAGGGATCAAAGATAATGTAGTTCTCCTAATTTGAATGTGTATTATGCAATCATGTGTATGAAATATAAGTATTATGTGAATTTGGGAAAGATTGGTATGATTCACGACTTATGTAGGAGCTTAAGAAGGCTTGAAATAGCATTGGTTGGTTGTATATAGAGAATAAGAAGATTTTCTTGAGTATGCTTAGTATATTTCTAGCTCATGTCTTTGGCATGATTGCTAACCCTTATAAATGTCCCTTGAATAGGATTTTATAGGGAAATTGATGATCTTGGGTTAGATTAATTCATGTTAGATTGATAGGGAAAAAGATAATGATATGAGGAAATCTAACTGTTTGAGGCTAAGAGTGACTTAGACAATAGCACTAAAAAGTGGACACCCTAGGGTCTAGTCCTATAATATAACTTATGGTGATATTATCTAATGGGATAGGGACCTTAAGGTATGGGTTTGTTCTTGAGAGAGGATTTTTGGGTAGCTAGGGCCAATTTAGGAAGGCTTTCAGTGACTGGGAAGTAGTGAAAACATGCCTAGTGGGTTGTGCAAGAAACCAAGAAAGACATATCATTTTGAAGTCACAAGTCATGCTCAAGTTGTAAAAATTGTAGTTTTATGTGATTACATTTTCCCCCACTTTATTCTCAGTATGCATCTAAGAAAAATACTAGGATAAAGGATAAAAATATAAGCGTACCTAAATTTAATTATGAGGCTAAGTCCAAGAAGCTATGTGATATTGGATTTGTGCATGATAAGAGAATGTTGTACTATGTGAATCTACAAATAAGGAAAGTGAAAGTAGATCAATTTTTACTAGATACACTATATCTAAAATAATAATGTATAATGCTAGGTAAAGAGAGAAAAAAGAAGAGAAATGAAGCAATACACCTCACTGAGTATGCAAGCTAATACAAAACCTATTATGTTGCCGAGTTGTGTTGAGTGATGCTAGATGCATACTAAACCAAGAGTTATAGCAATAGATGAGTTGAGTTCTCAATCCCCAAGAAGGTGGTTCAAGAATGCAAAGGTAGGCCATTTGGCTCCATTTTCACCAACTATGTGAAGTTAAAAAAAAATGCATGTGTTAATTGATGTATGGACTATGTGTCCAATCCCTCTAAATAGGTGGCTCAAGAATACAAAGGTTATCTAGACCTTTGGCTTCATCATTTCCTCATGATGTGAAGCTAAATAGAAATATATTGGTATAATTTGAATGTCATATGAAATGGATCTTGAAGCTCATGAACATGTTATAATTTGGCAATGTTGATGTGGATAGCTAAATGTAACTAGAAACTAGGCCAATGTTGACCTCTTTGAAAGATGGAGATTTGAACTTGTATAAAAAGCCCCTCTAAAACTAGAATCAACTCAGGAGCTCAAGTACTCAAGAAACAAAATTGTATGAAACTCTACTTGAAAGTGATGCCAACCACTTATAGATGGAGTGAGGCATGAAAATATTGGGAATATGCAAGAGAAGTACTAAACTCAGAAAAGAGAAGACCCATGTTCCATGCACATTACCCCTAATAATTGGTGTCTGGAACATAGATTATAAACTAAAAGTTGTATCAAATTCCTTGTCTAAAATGTAAGTGGAAACCCTCATGCCACACATGATGCCCCCTATATCTAGATTCTTTGAGCAAAAAAGTGTTGAGAAACTATTGGATTCTAGATTAGACTATTATATCAAAACTATGACTAAACTCACCCTTCTACTTGATTCTAGAAAAACTAGAAATTATATTATTTGGACAGTAGCACTAGAAACTAAACACTTTGGGGTTCAGAATTATAGTCCCATTTTTGATGTTATTGTCTAGAGCCAAAACTAAAAACTATATTGTGTTCTCTATTGTCTACTTGATCTGGCTTGTCTATACTAAATTCTAAGATCTAGATTAAAATGGTCTAAAACTACATTTTTTACCTATAGAAGCTCTAATCTCTATGAAAAACCCCCTATTTATTACCCCCTCTTGTGAGGGTAGGAATGAATACCCTACAATGAATACCCTCATAATAATAAGCCCTACAAGTGTGTTAGCTATGAAAATGTTTGATAAAGCATTGATATTCATGATCTCAATATATAGCAAAAGTTGTAAAGATAGATTGTTAGATCTACAGGGGTATGCTTAGATAGCTATAACAATATAATAACATATGTATAAGAGAAAACTAGAAGTGAGATGCTACTTATTAATTTTTAGTAGCATGGAGGGATGGAGCCTGATGTCCATCATGGCATTGCACACAAAGAGAAATAATCAAGCAAACAAGCAAAAAACAAGAAGAAAGAAACAGACAATGGTGGCCAAGGGGCCAAATAATCATGTAAGGCATGTTTAAATGATGCATATACACACAAAAGGAATAAGCAAAGAATGGCACAAGGGCCACAAGCACATAGAAAGGCACACACAAAGGACATTGTAAAATGTCCAAAGGCGCACACATATAGATAGGAGAAAAGGACATTTGATAAATTTCCTAAAACACAAACAAGAAGCAAAAAGGAATTGGAAAATGCAAACACATCTAGTTAATCAAATAAAAGAGTACAAACATGTAAATTACTAGAAGTAAACATGCATCTAACTATAAAAAGTGAGAAGCAAGAGTATACAAGATATATAATACAAGACTAATGTATATGCTATGAAATATAAAAGTGTGATAAATGCCAATGGATGTCGATGTAATATCTATGTAAGCAAGTAAGAAACAAACTACAATAAGAGGTATAAATTGTGTAGGGTAATAATGACATAACCTGGATGGTGTAGTCATGTAGAGTGTGCCTTTAGTGGGTAGATATATTGATATGTAGTTGGAATGTAGACGTAAGATTTCCCCTCGATGGGTAGAGTAAATCAATCAAGGATCTAGATGCACTGCACACACTTAAAAGAAGATCAAGTGAAGCCTAGTAATATAGATAAATCAACAAACAAGTAGCATAGAATAGTGTAATGTAAGTCTATCATAGTGTTTTAGTAATGTAAGAACATATATGATGCATATAATTGACATATTTTTGTGTTTTTTTTAAGTTTATATTGATTTTGTATTTTTGGAATAAGTTATATACAATCATGCAAAAGATACTATGTATAGGCAATGTGAGAAAGGAAAGTATGTACAAACATAACATCATAATATAATAGATACTAGGTTACAGGTGGGAAAGGATCTTGAGATGGAGGCTATTGGGGATAAAAATGGAGGAACAAATTATGATCATCACTGAATGCATTGAGATCATCATCATTAGTATAATCATATGATATAAATGTTATGTTTATGTTGTCATTAACTTGAAGATGAACTAAAGGTTGCTCTGGTGTGGAGATGATACTATTTATCTTGGTCATTTAGCCTTGTTGGTGAGTGACTTCATTAGAAGTGGTGCTAGTGCTATTGGTGGAGCTATGATTTGAATAATACCTTGACTTTGTAATTTATCCAATCATTATTATAAAGTTGTACATGATTTGGGATCATGGCTGATGATCTTATGAAAAAGGAAAAATGGATTACATTCCTTTTATGATAATCTATTGATAAATCTATTTTATACTATAGGAATCTTGGTTAATTTATGAACAAGTAGCATATGTATCAAAATCTATGGTTGATGTTGTGTATTACCTACCTAGATCTGAATGGCTATCCTTTTCATTATAGAAGTGAACATGTTAAATTTAGGATGCTTAATAGGTGCTCTAGAATAATCTCAATATTATCTTGGGCCAATTGGTGTAAAGTTTAATACACATAGATAATCATCTGTGGTGTCGGTGTTGTATCATCAACATCTGAGGTAGCCCATGAATTTGTATCAACATCATGCACATAAGATAACTTTGAATTTACCACAAGGGGTAACTATGATATATAAGTCTTAGTAACTATATTAGGAGAATTTGATGATATTGGGAGAGTATATGTATTATTCTGAGGGGTTGTATCCATGGTAGAAACTAGCACTACTAAAATTGTTTTTGGTGATGGTGTAAGTGTAACAAGTGTTTTTATTATGACTACTAGAGTAACTAGAACTATTATAATTAGCTAAGAATCTAGATTTTTCAAAACATGAGATGTGTTGGTTTCTCTTACCTCATATGTATGTATTTTATCTAGAGTAATATGATGAGGTGGTGACTACATAGTAAGAGAAGGTGTCCCATCTAGTGAAATAGTTGAAGATGACATTATAACTTGATAGTATCTGAATGGCTGACTATCTACTAGACATGTGTAGAGATATCCATCATGAATGAAATTAAAACATCTATGTAGACTAGAATTAATGACTTTCATAACATGTATCCATGGTCATATAAGTAAAAGATTATAATGGAGAGGATCAGGCATAACCTACAAATGGGTAGTATAGGTTTTTGACCCTACTATGATATCCAATGCAATGGTGTCTAATGTTTGTCATGGTATATCATCAAAACCTTTAATGTTCTTATATGATTTCAATATGGATACCATATCTACACCCATAGCTTGTAAGAATATGATATTATATATATTTATTCTTACACCACTATCAACTAAAACTCTCTTTATTGCACTAGTTTTAATTTGAATATGTATGAATAGTGGTAAATTTTAATCAATAACTCTCTGAGATGGTATGTCATCTTTATTAAAATAAATGGAATATTTGATAGTTTTTAGTGTATTAACCATAGATGCAAAATAATTAAGCTCTGAGTTAGCTGACATGGAAGTCTAAGTGAGTGTATGATAAAGGATATCCTTAAACACATTATCTTTTTGGAGAACCTCTAACATTGAAATTTTTGTTGGAGTATGCAACTGACCCACAATATCATATGACTTGGTTGTATTTGATTATTTAATAGGCCTAGGTCAGGGATGGGATGGAACAAGTGGATTGTGGGGTTCCTAGGTGGGTGGAGGAGGGATAGCAACATGTCGAGTAAAAACTCTAACTCCATTATCCATTATCTATATAGGATTATTAGTGTGTGTCACAAGAGAGTGTAGATAATCAATAGGGTGGGGAAGTGGGATAATGGTAGGTCAAGTAACATCTCTAATCATATTATCCACTATCTATATAGGATTAGTAGAGTTTGTAGAAGGAGAGCATAGATAATCAATAAGGCAAGGAGGTGGAGGGATGAAGGGTGCTAGTTGGGATCTCTGGTGATGGGTATTAACTTGTGGGATGGTGAAATCAACCATTCAGTATTAGTCATTATGGAAGATGGATTCCATGGGAGATGGGGCAAGAAGTGTCTTAACATATGTAATAATAGTTTATTGAATGTCATTCCATACTGTAAAATGTAAACATGCAAAGTAAAGAATGAAACTTTGTACTAACACATGATAAACATCATCATTCACATACATGATAGGGCCTATAATAGTTTCCTTATTATTTACAAAAAATGTAAGAAACATTTGGAAATAAGTATCATTTTTACAATTTGACTATGTATGTAAGGTGATGCCTCAAGTTGCAATAGGACCTAGTGTATGCACATAGGGATTTTTTAGGAATATTCTTTGCACAATACTATAAACTTTTGAATTTGAAAATGATTTTATAATTTTAATATTCAATCAAAATTTGTAGAAAATAAGAGGAATATTTTGGAAAATGATTATAAATTAAGTGAAACTAGGGTTTGAGATGATTTTTTTTAATTAATGCAATAATTTGAAAATTTTATTGATAATTAGTAGATTTGACTTGAAATATATTATGAAAAAATCTAAAAATATTTCTAAAATTAGCAAAATATTTTTCCTAGTGGTCTGGAAGTTGTTTCATGCAAAAAAGACCTAGTATGTGGAAACTAGGGTTTTAGTGAACTATTTAAAATATTGCACTTAAATTTGTAGTTTACTTATTTTTAAATTATATAAAAATCAAAAAATGGCAAAAAGTTAGAAATATATATCCCTAGGGTTTCTAGGATTTTTGTGCAAAGATTCAAAGTAAGTTGGGTTCACCAAATGTTTTACTATTTTTGGGAAACTAAGTGTTTCATTTCCTAATTAATAAGGAGGTCTGGATTAATCTAGAAAATATGTGAATATAGTATGCCTTAATTAATCTACTAATTTATTGAATCTAGAAGTTCTTAATTGATTTCTAAAAATAGAAAATAAGGGGATAGAGAGTGAACTTAGCTAATTTTTGGACTGAGATGGAGGATTCTAAAATAAAAAATTACTGGGTTGACTAGGTAGACTATATAAAAAATGATCTAAAAGTTTCTTTTATACCAAGATAGTAGCACCAAAAATTAGACACTTGGAGGTCTAGTTTTATAGTCATATTTTTGGTGCTATAGTCCCTCTGATATGCTTCTTCTAAGCTTTCTAGGTTTTATTTTGATACTTTAGGAGGATCTATGTCTAGAATCTTAGGTCTCAATCATTCATGAATCTTTGTGTACAATTGATTCTATCATATAGGGTCTTATTTCCTCAGGTTTGACAAGTGGTCTTGAATCAACTATAAAAAAGGGTTAGTGTGTCATGCACTAGATGTGTGATCATACCCCATGTGTGGGAACACTATCTACATACCAATAATCTGATGAGTGATCAAGGCCAATGTATCTCTCCAAAATTGAATGTGTATTATACCATCCTATGTATGAAATGTATATATTATGTGAATATAGGAAAGATTGAGATGACTCATGACTTCTGCAAGATCTTGAGTAGGTTGTAAATAGTAGTTCTTGGCTATATGCAAAGAATAAGAAGATTTACTTGAGTGTGCTTAGTGTATTTCTAGGCCATGCCTTTTGAATTATTTATAACCCTTATAAATGACCCTTGAATATCATTTTATAAAGAAATTTATGATCTTGGGTTAGATGACATTGTGTTAGGCTGACAGGGAAAAATATAAGGATCGAGGGAAATCTTACCATTTGAGGCTGAGTGACTTAAATAATAGCATTGGAAAGTGAACACCCTAAGGTCCAACATTATAGTCTAACTTATGGAAGTATTCTCAAAGGGGATAGGGACCTTAAGGGATAGTTCTGTGATTCGGAGAGGAGTCTAGGGTAGTTGGGGCTGATTTAGGAAGGCTTTGAGTGATTGAGAAGTAATGAAAACATGCCTAGTGAGTTTAAGCAAGAAAGACCTATGGTTTTGAAGTCATAAGTCATGCTCAAGTTGTACAAATTGAATTTTTATGTGATTATAGGGAGAAAAAATAGGGGTTTTATCTCAAATATTAGATCTCTTAATGATCAAAACAATAACCTTCATCACACCCAAAACACTAGCTATACATCAAACCAACTAGAATAGACCAAGAAAATATTCAAGAATCCAAAATAGTTACTAGATTTGGCCCTAGAAATAGTGTTAAACTTGGACAATATCATTGGTTACATTAGTGTCTAATTTTGATGCTCCTATTCAAATAGTAAAAAAAACATTTTTTTTAAAAGTAGGCAAAAAAAGTAGGTTCAGCTATAATTTTGCACATTCATACTAGTTCAAAATTAGCAATCTTTAGTACACTTTCACTCAGAGAATCTAGATATAGAGGCATCATGCATGGCATGATGGATCTCACTTCTAGTTTTAGATATATTATTTGATATAACATCTAAATTAGAATCCATGTTTCAGATACCAATGATTGGGGGCAATGTGTGTGGCACATTTATTCTCTTTTCTTTTCAATTTCAGTATTACCTAGGCATTCTCAGTAGTTACATGCCTTATTCCATCTTTAGAAGGTTGGAATAAGTTTTAATGGATTTCATACAAGCCTAACTTATATATTCTTGGTTTTTTTAGTTCTTGAATGGCTTTCATATAAGCCTAATGTACTAGTTTGGAGTGGATTTCATACAAGCCTAATCTCCATCTTTTAGAGTGACCAAGAGTGGCCTAGTTTCCAACATACATCTAGATATCCATGTCAACATTATCATATCATATTACATTTATGGGTTTCAAGATCCATCTCATATGACATACATTTCATACCAATATCATTTCATAGATTTACTTCATAGGGCAATGATGGAGCAAAATGACTAGCTAGCATTTGTATTCTTGAGCCACCTATTCAGAGGGATTAGACACATAGTCAAAATATTGATCAAAAAATTCATGAACACCTAGTTTCACTTAGTATGCAATGATGTAGCTAAAGATCTAGCCTTTGCATTCTTGATCCACTCTCAGGGAATTGAGCACTTAACTCCATTCATGATATTACTCTTGGTAAAATACCTTCCAGCATTACTCAGCATAATCTAATATCACTCAGCATCAAAATAGGTTTTGTATTTTTTCACATATCCAGTGAGGTGTGTTTATTCCTTTCTCTTCCTCTCTCTCTTACCCAACTTTGTATGTACTTATTTGAGATATAATGTATCTAGTAAGAACTAATCAACTCTTTGTTTTTCTCATAGATTCATACTCTATAGTGTGCTCTCTTTGTGCACACCTAAAATCAAATAGCTTTATGAGCTTCACTCTTGTAGGTAAGTTCAGGTATGCTTTGTATTTTTCCTTTATCCTAGCATTTTGATTTTCTAAATCACTAGAATAAAAAGGGGAAAAAGTAGTCATATAAAATATTAAATTTTGATATCTTTAGTGTGGCTAATGACACCCAACCCATAGGTCCCTCTTGCTTGCTCTCTTGACCTTCATAGGCATCATTTTAAATGATTCCAAGTCATTTACAGCCTTCCAAACTTGATCTAAGCTAAGATAGACTCCTCTTTCCATGATAGATCAACCCCCTATGTCTTATCAACTTAGAAAAATAGAACTACAATAGGACTATAGAACTGATGCCACTTTTGTCAACTTTCAACACTATTTTCCAAGTCTATTTCTAGCCCCAACAATTAATTTATTCTAGTTTCCCATCCTTATCCTTGTCAGCAAAACATGAGTAAATTTAACCCATGACCAATACATCCCTATAAAATCCCATTCAAAGATCATTTGGAAAGGGCTGGAAAATATCACTACATAAGCAAGAATACAAGAAAGACTATTCAAACAATCTTCCCTATTCTCTACATATATCTAACCAACACACTTACAATCTCATTCAAATCCTTACACTAGCCCCTAGCCACCTCAAACACATCCAGTTTAGCATTCTACATCTTCATATACATAATTTCATAAAGCACCTCAAGTGGGATAACTACATATGGCTTGATCCCTCTTTGTAGTATTAGTATATAGGTTGCATACCCACACAAGGGGTGTGGATCCATGTCCAGTGAATATTACACACACTACCCCCCCCCTCAGCATATTACTCAAAAAAATTCAAAGCAGAATGGAAGATAGGGTTTGAATAAATAATCT
Organism: Torreya grandis; assembly: GCA_037957365.1. NCBI lineage: Eukaryota > Viridiplantae > Streptophyta > Pinopsida > Cupressales > Taxaceae > Torreya > Torreya grandis. The sequence continues at coordinate 818,508 of JARHVA010005508.1, read as the reverse complement.
ACTTTATAGGGAGCTCTACAGACTTCTAACTATTGAATCTTTGCAAATAGGGTCACATAGACATAGAAAACAAAACCTAAAAGGCTCATATCCTTATAAAAATAGTAGTAAAGGTGGAATATAGCATAGATGCCACTAATGTGCAATTATAGTGCTCCTATCTAATCATAAAATGAAGTTTAGATATTAGTTTGTGACAATGTCTCAGTCCTACATAGTGAATTCTAACCTCTGTCTCAGTTAGATCAATAAGTTTCCAGCTAAGTTTTGTTTTCTTCTCCTTATTACTATTTTCATAAAAATTTGAATTGAAATTCGTTTACACAAATCAATAGCTTAATTATTATATTTTTATTAACTAATTTTACTACTCAAACCCTTTAACTAAATTAGGAATAATACACCAATATTCTTAAAACCATTAAATCATTGTGATGTTGTATTAACCATTGTGGTTTATTCCCTTTTAGCCTTAGTAGGTTTTACTTTATAGCTTGGTTTGATATGAAAATTGGTAATTGGTTTAGTTTTTTGGTTTGATATATAGTTAATCATGTTTAAAGTTTCATTTATTTATCTTTAAAAATATGGCATAAGTAATCAAATTATCTAAACTTCTTGAAAACAATAGACTCATCCGAGTGAGAAAACAATGTTGTCTTAAAGATATCTTGAGGATCTTTATCTACCATTCCATTTGTAATTTTTACCAACATTATCATATATCTCAAGACATATTCATTAATAGGCTCATTGGTTCCTTGTTTACTATTAGTAATTTGTGCATATGACATATTTTATTAATGGTGATTGAGAAATGTGTTAAAAATTGATTTGCTAAAGGATTAGACCCTATTATTGATTTTATTGGTATATAATATAACCATATTAAATAATAATACTTTAGACTTATTAAAAATAATTTGGTAATTTTTTTTAATTGAAAGCATAGTCAAGGCATGTTACATAAAAAGATCGAAGATGTTTGTCAGGATCACCTTTTCCATAATGTGAAGTTGGGTGCTATAAAAATAGATTTTAAAGGGTATAAATATATCTCAAGTGAAATAATATTATATAAAACATATTTTGAATCATTATCATGAGTTTATTTCAAATCATTTTGATTAATGTTGTAACCTTAGCTTCCAAATCTTGAATAACTAGGAAAAGATTTTACATAGTAGATCCATTGGGATTTAGATATTAAATTTTAGAAGCCACCAAAGGAGATGAAAACATGACTTACGTTGATGTGGGTATTGATAATAATAATTTATTTTAATTATAAATGGTTCCCATGGAGGATGCAACAATAATTGTTTGATCTTTGAGGAATAATGGTTTAAAAAAACTCCCATGTCCCCATTAGATGTAGTATGAAATGTTATGATCAATGGGAGGGATATTAAAATTTATGTGTGATAGGCATATCCAATGTCCCCAATATTTATATCATGAGAGATATAAAATTTATGTGTGTTTCACTATATTCATGATCAGCTTCATATTCTATAATATTTTTCCATTATTTTTCTTATTGAAATTATAAGAACTCTCATTAGTGGCATAATTTGACATGGTATTAGCTTGAGACATTTTAGGTGGACCAAGGGGTATCTAAGGATATTCAATATCAAAAACACCTATTATAGTAATAACCCTAGGTTTTGTATAAATTATGAAATAGATACAAATAAATACAATAAGGAAAAACCTTAAAAGGCCAAAAACCCTAGGGAAAGCTAGTATTTTCATGAAAAGGCTCAAAGGTTAGGTTCACAAAATGTTTAGAACTTTTTGGAAGTAAGGATTAATAGGAAGGATAGTATCCTAATAAACTAAGAAATAATCTAATATAAATCTAGGATAATTAAAAGAATTTATATTTTATTGACATTCTGATGAGATGTACTAAATCTAAGCATATTTTAAATATGGAAAGTACAATATTCAATATTATGTTAATATAAATACAATGGATAGATTTTACTTATAAAATGATGTTCAAGGGAAGTAGAGATGACCTCAAATACCCATATCTTAGTGAGTGATACCTACATAGACATGTACCTTGAATATGGCCTCAAACTGATGTAGTTATCCCCTTATGCAGGATTGTGTGTGGACAAATGTCTAATATGTTATATGTGATTGTTTGTAATGATCTACCTTATAATTTGTAAAATATTGATCATGAGATATTATTTCAATTATTTAGACTTTTAATATGATTTCTCATGTGACTGATTTATAAATATTAAATAATAAGGAAGAATAAAACTTAGTGGAATAACTAATTTTTAGCAGTGTAGTATAATATTGAGAGGTCACTGCTAGATGAATAATTAGTGGGATTTAACCTGTATTTATATCACCTATTTTAAAATGTTTCTCATGGAATCGTTAATGAAATAAGAGAGGCTGACTCGTACATATCAAAATATTTCATAAATTTGAGTGTTTTCAAGGTACAAACACATGCATTGCAGTCAGGACAGTAGCATCAATATTAATGTCTAAATTTGAACACAAGTATATAGCAAGATAGATTTTTTTTGAAGTTATATAACTTATAGAAAAGGATATATATAATGTTTTAATTATTTTTAGGTTTAAAATGATCTAGGTAATCAAAATATCATGTTCAAACATTAAGATAAGCATTTAGGAACAATGATATGGTGAACATGATCCTTTCAATTGAAAGGAAGGTCAATAATTGAAGGTATAAACATGACTGATATTTTACAAGTGTAAAAGACTATTTTAACATATAAATCCATATTTTAATATCTAAACTAGCATTTATAACTTACATTATGAGCATGAATATGTTATTTTCTATGATATGATCACATTAAAAATACATTATGTAGACTAATTTCTAGTTATATGTTCCATTGACATTATTAGTTGTATATAGTATATTAGACATATCTTATATATTTGTATATCCCTTGGTCCTTTTGTGAAAAATTACTTAAACATATCTATGATTTTTGTATGTGTGACATTTGATCATGTCCATTGCTCATGGCCATTGACCCCTTGTTTTGTGTGATATTTGACCATGTCCCTCATTGACAACATTATTAACACCCTTTGAGTGTGGCCCTTGGACTTGTGTTTTCAATATTTACTTATGTAACATTTGAACGTGTCCATTTTATGAAGCCCTTAGCCTTAATATATGTTATTACAAATATTATGTTTGTGTTATTATTGATTTTAATAATTTTAATGAGTGTCATTATCCATAACATTAACTAACTAATGCATAGGATTGTAATTTTAAATTTTACTCTTATAAGCTTCATTGATACACTTATATAGTCCTTGCCTCATATGTTACATACATGATTCAAATGGTAAATATCTTACTATGTTGACATAATTTTCACATGTTCTAAATTATTCAATTATTACATCTTACTATGCATGATACAATTAAACTTTCTTTTGAGATGGGTGAATTTCATGATACAAAATTCCCTCACCTCAAAATGGGGGAATTTAAATAGGATTTTCATACATGAGATAAACCTCTTCAAGTTAAAAATTAGTTTTAAAGTATAGAATATAGTTTTAAAATTATACGATTGGTTCAAAATTCAGCCATTGGTATAGATTATGGAGGAATATGCTATCCATATGTACTACATTACATGGAAAATTTAAAAACATTCTACAATTTTGGGTGCATGATACAAAGTCATGCATAAGATTCAAATAAAATTTACAAATTTACATCTACATTTAGTTAAAAATTTTACAAATTATCACAATGGGGGCATGATACAAATTCATTCACACTATAATATCTCTCAAATTTAGTGGACATGATAGGATTCATGCCCTATTTTTAATGTTTCTTATTATCTATGGACATGGTAAGAACATGGATGGTATCCACTCTATTTTATCATGCATTAAATAACTATGAGACAAATTTGAAATTTAATCTACAATCCATTTGTAGTGGTTGATTTAGTTAAAGTGCATAATGCATGACTTATAGGTTCAGTGCCCTCCATCATTTTTTCCTACAAATCCATTATGGATTACAACCCATTTCAAATCTTTGGGTTACAAATACCAATAGCGTAACTTAAATTTTTTACATTCCTCAATGGGTTCTATTTTCTATTAAAATTCTATTACAATTTGGGTTTGATCTCTCTAAATTAATGATTAGTTCATCTAAGGAACCATTTATCTCTAAGTGTTTCATGGGAAGCAAAAATTATATAATTATTCAAGGAAGCATCATATTTAAGTTAATTTACCATAGCAACATTGGTTCCACACATATAGTGTACTCCTTCCTTATTTGTTTCAATATTATCAAATCAATTTACATTTCAGTTTTCAGTTTCCCATATTAGCATTAACTACTTTTACATCATTGTTGGATTTTACATGAAACACCTTTTACGTGTCAAAGTATGTATAATTAACTAGTTGTAATAAAAATTATTTAACAAATAAAGGCAAAGAAAATGTGCACAACACGACACAATAATAACATGGGAAACCTCAATTAGGTAAAAATAAACCCATGAATTTTATATTTATTTTTAGGAGAAACATTTTACACCAGTAACTTTATTTTCATCTCACTTATTATCTTTACATATCCTCTTTACAAAATATTTATAGACATTTACATTTGAATTATTCATAATGTCATAATCCTGTTATTTAATCTATATTTTACATAAAGGAGATATATAGCTAATGAATGTTTATAACCAAGTGGCTATATCTTTTAACTTTCACAACTATTTTAATTAGTTTTCTACACACACACAAAGAGACAAGATTATATTTACACAAAATATATTTTAAATACTTTTTTGTAATTATATATATATATATATATATATATATATATATATATATATATATATGTTGGGGATCAACCAAAAAACTTGATTACTATGTGAAAGAAATTAAACACAGAATTAAACCAAAATGATAAGTAACTAGAATCAGAAAACAACAAACAATAAGAGATACAAGAAACCACCCTGAAAACTTGTATTAAACTCTTTACAGAAGGAATACAATTGAAGAAACTTCTTTTCTTCCACACTTCTCTCAGATGTGCAGATCTCTTTCTAGATCTCTTTCCCTCAAGAGTTCTCTCTCTCAATTACAATCAACTCCAACACTTGGATTGATACACATATACAATCCTTGTGTTGTTACTCTACACACATAAGCTATGAAGATCTATCCCTATTATATAACTTTAGGGATTCATGAGCATAAAATCACAACTATTAGATGCACCTCCTAATCAAGGGCTCAAAACAGTCCTACTAAAGATAGAGATGCAGACTTAAGACTAACACTTAATCCTATCATGCAAACATTCTGTTCTGTCCATGAAAATAGATTCTGGATGCACAGGTGACCGACATCGGTCCCTGCCTGTCTGCCTGTGACCAACGTCGATCGATCCATGACCAACGTCGGTAGCCTCTGGTCCATTCCTAATCATCGTCGGTGACTATGTGACTCCTGCAACTTCTTCACTCACTCATTTGGTGAAGCTTTTAGCTCCACAACTCAACAATCTCCCACTTGGAGATAAACAACTGCACCAGTACTTGTATAGAAACATCTTCTAGCTTTTCTATCTTCAAACTCAATCATGAAGACCAACAAAAGTTGAATGAAGATTCAATTTTTCCTTTGTTACCAGCTTGGTTAACATATTTGAAGGGTTCTTATCTGTATGGATCTTTTCCAGCTTCAACTCACCATCCTCTAATACCTATCTAATGAAGTGGTACGTTAGCTGTATATGTTTGGTTCTTAAATGAAAGGCTGAATTCTTAGCCAAATGAATTGCACTCTGACTATCACTGTATAATTTGCAACTCTCTTGCTCCTTTCCTAGCTCTTCCATGAACCATGTCATCCATATCATTTCTTTGCTAGCCTCTATGACTGCAATATATTCTACCTCTGAAGTAGACAAGGCAACAACCTTTTACAACTTTGAAATCCAACTAACCGTCATTCCACCAACAGTGAAAACATATCTTGTGGTGCTTCTCCTTCCATCCAAATCACCTGCCATATCTGAATCTACATATCCATGTAGAAAAGTGTTTGACCCACCATAGTACAAATGCCTACTGTTGGTCCCTCTTAGATATCTAAGGATCCACTGAACTGCTTTCCAGTGTTCCTTCCCTAGATTTGCCATATACTTACTCACAACTCCCACTGCTTGGGCAATATCCAGTCTAGTACATACCATTACATACATTAAGCTCCCATTTGTGGAAGCATATGGAACTCTACTCATGTACTCTACCTCATCATGTGAATTAGGACACTGATCTTTACTCAACTTGAAGTGTCTAACCATAGGTGTGCTTATCGGTTTTGCATCCTGCAGATTGAACCATTTCAACACCTTGTTCACATAATCCTCTTGAGACAAAATCAACCTATGATTTTTCCTATCTCTCTTAATACTCATGCCAAAGATTTTCTTTGCTACTCCCAAATCCTTCATGGAAAATGTTTGAGCTAATTTCACCTTAAGCTCAGAGATATCCTGCATGTGTGAACCTGCAACTAGCATATCATCTACATACATCAACAAAATAATATATCTACCATTATCCAATCTCTTGAAATACACACAATGGTCTGATTGACATCTACTGTAGCCATGCTCAGTCATAAACCTATCAAATTTCAAATACCATTGTCTAGGAGCTTGCTTGAGACCATACAAGCTTTTCTTCAATTTGCACACAAGCTTCTCCTTACCCTTGGCTTCAAATCCTTCCAGCTGATCCATATATATTTCTTCATCCAAATCTCCATGAAGAAATGTTGTCTTAACATCAAGCTGCTCAAGATGTAAATCCTCAATAGCAACTAAAGACAATACAGTCCATATAGAAGTCATTTTAACTACAGGAGAAAAAATCTCACCAAAATCAATACCTAGTTTTTGTGTAAATCCTTTCACGACCAACCTAGCCTTATATCTCATCTATCCATTCTCACCTTCCTTCAATCTACAGATCCATTTGTTCTTTAGTGTCTTCTTTCCCGCTAGCAACTCAACTAAATCCCATGTTTAGTTCTCTTTCAAAGAGTCAATTTCCTCATTCATGCCTAGCTCCCACTGATTCATGGACTCCACCTATATTGCTTCATCAAAACTCTCTAGTTCTCCACCATCAATGAGAAATAAATAATATAATGAAGGGGAATATCAAATTGGAGGTTTACTTGCTCTTTCTGACCTCTTGATGGGCATCTGAGACTCATTCACAACATGTTGTCTACCCTAATTCTCTAATAGTGACCAACCTCGGTCACCTCCAGGCTTGTTACTGGCTGACATCGGTTCCACATGACTGACATTGGTTCCTTCCTGGCCAACGTCGGTCACTGTCTGACCGACATCGGTTCCTATATTGTTGATGTCAATTCCTACTTGACCGATGTCAATCTCTATGTTTTCCTGTCTATGATTATTCTTTCCCATGAGCTCATTTTGGACTGTCACCTCATCCAATTCTTCATGGCCCTGCTCAAAATTCTTCAGCTTCTTGAGCTGATCATTATACATCACTTTTTCATTAAAAATAACATCACAGCTCCTAATTATTTTGTTAGTTCCTAGATTCCAAAACTAGAATCTAAATCATCAGAGCCATAACCAATAAATGTGCACCTCATAGACTTAGCATCCAGCTTCTTTCTATTTTCCTTATCAATGTGCATAAGAGCTTCACAACCAAAAACTTTGAGAAATGAGAGATCTACTTTTTTACCTATCCATGCCTCTTCTAGAATTCCACCATCTAGAGCTGTAGAGGGTCCTTTATTAATTAGGTAAACTGTAGTATCCATAGCTTTTATCCAAAACTCTAAGGGCAAACCAACATACAACCTCATACACCGTGCATGCTCCATTATTGTTCTGTTCATCCTTTCAGCAACTCTATTTTGCTGAGGTGTCCTTGGAACCATCCTTTGACTATGTATTCCATGCATATAACAATACCAATTGAACTTATAGCTATAGAACTCACCACCATTGTCAGATCTAAGGCACTTCAATCTCCTGCCTGTTTCATTCTCAACCATAGCTTTCCAAATCTTAAAAGTGTCAAAAATGTTAGATTTCTTCTTTATACAATAGACCCATACCTTTCTTGTAGCATCATCTATGAAAGAAACATAGTACTGTGATCCTCCAATAGAAGCAACCTAAGCTAGTCCCCACACGTCTGTGTGAACAAGCCCTAACTTATGCTTCTTCTTTGTTGACCCAATCTTGAGAAAACTCACTCTCTTTTGTTTCCCAAAAATATAGTGCTCACAAAAATCTAGATCTATGCTTTTCAAATCTGAAAGCTTACCTTTTGACTTAAGAATGGACATTCCCTTCTCACTCATGTGGCCAAGCCTTTGGTGCCACAACTTTGCATCTACATCTAAAGTAGATAATACAGAAGGAGAATTATCAGTAATACAATTACATAAATAGAGAGTACCTACTCTCTTACCTCTGGCCAATACAAGTGCACCCTTGGTAACCTTCCAAGATTTAGCTATGAGAGTTACTGTACAACCCTCATCCCCTAACTTTCCTATATAAATTAGATTCCTCTTCAGGCTGGGAACATGCATGACATCTCTCAACACCCATGTGTTGACATTCTGCATTTTTAGCTGCACGTTTCCTTTGCCAACAATTTTACAAGGCTCATCATCCCCTAAATAAACTATTCCAAAATCTCCATGGACATAGTCACTAAAATATTCTCTATTTGGGGTAGCATGAAAAGAGGCACCAGAATATAAAACCCAAGATTCTATATTATTATGCAAAGAGAATATAAGAGCATCTTGTGCAACTATACATGTAGCTTTTGCTTCTTCTTTACCTTCATGCTGATTGTCTTCTTTAGGTTTTGACCAGCAATCTTTGCTTATATGCCATATCTTTCCACAATTCTAGTAGGCTATCCTCCTGCCATTTCTAGATTTGGGTCTACCTCTCATCTTTGACTTAGACCTTGATCTCCTATGCTTGCCCTTCTCTTTTTGCCTTCCCCTGCTCTCAAAACTTAAAGCGTTCCCTAATGTTTCCTCTGTGCTTTTCTTGCGAATTTCTTCATTCAAGATTACACTAACAACATCATCTACTTTTAAAATATTTGAAGCGGATGCAGTATTACTAACTGCCATTACCAAGCTATGCCAGCTCTCAGGTAAAGAGCATAAGATTAATAGAGCTTTAATTTCATCATCAAACACTATTTTGACTAAATTTAATTGATTTAAAATTCCATGGAAATTATTTAGATGATTAGATACAGATCTACCTTCCTACATTTGCAAATTAAATAACTTCTTCATAAGATATACCTTATTTGAAGTTGAGGGTTTTTCATATAAATTTTCTAAAGTAGTCATTAACTCTACCGTTGACTTTGCCTGTGATAAATTAGATATCACAGTAGATGCCAGACTCAATCTTATAGATCCAAGAGCCTTTCTATCAAGAACTTCCCATTCTTCATCTTCCATGTCTGTGGGCTTCCTTATAACTCCACCTAACGATAAGTATAGATCTTTTTGATATAGATAATCCTCTATATGCATTCTCCATAATTGGTAATTCTTGCCATTAAACTTCTCCAATCTCAGTTTACTTTCTTCTACCATTGTTTCTCCCACTCAGATAGAAATCCCTATGAGTAACCTATAATCAATACACACTAACCAGATCTGAAACACCTGTTAGTCAACCTAATCTCTGATACCACTTGTTGGGGATCAACCAACAAAAATGATTACTATGTGAAAGCAATTAAACATGAAACTAAACCAGAATGATAAGTAACTAGAATCAAAAAACAACAAACAATAAGAGATACAAGAAACCACCCTAAAAACTTGTATTAAACTCTTTACAAAAGAAATACAATTGAAGAAACTTCTTTTCTTCCACACCTCTCTCAGATGTACAGATCTCTTTCTGGATCTCTTTCCCTCAAGAGTTCTCTCTCTCAATTACAATCAACTCCAACACTTGGATTGATACACATATACAATTCTTGTACTATTACTCGACACACATAATCTATGAAGATCTATCCCTATTATATAACTTTAGGGATTCATGAGCATACAATCACAACCATTAGATGCACCTCCTAATCAATGACTCAAAATAGTCCTACTAAAGATAGAGATGCATACTTAAGACTAACACTTAATCCTATCATGCAAACATTTTATTCTATCCATGAAAATAGATTCTGGATGCATAGGTGACCGATGTCAGTCCCTACCTATCTGCCTATGACCAACATTGGCCGATCCATGACCAATGCCGGTAGCCTCTGGTCCATTCCTGATCGTCATTGGTGACTGTGTGACTCCTGCAACTTCTGCACTCGCTCATTTGGTGAAGCTTTTAGCTCCACAACTCAACATATATATATATATATATATATATATATATATATATATTTAATTTTTTACACTATAGAACAATGTGGGCCACTAAAATAGCCCCATAAATATTAATGTTCCAACACTCTCCCTTAACGTTTAGTTGAGATATATTTCATAATCACATTTTTATAAAACATGAATTACATTCCATAAATCATCAAGGATGAGTTTAGGATATCATGTAATAATTTAGGGATTTATACACCTTCATCATGCCAATATCAAATTTTTATATAAAAACATTTAGAATCCATAAAACACATAGAATGATTTAGACTAGCATGATAATGGGACTATATCTCATAGTTTCTCATGCATAAGATTATAAAAATTGGATCCTTTTATAACATAAGGACCTCCATTACAAAAGAAAATTCTTTATTAATGGGTATACCATAAAATCATATAGAATGAAGGTTACACAAAAATTAAATAGGATAACTTATTACAATGTTTTTACACTATATAAAAATTATATAGAGAAAAACTAACA